>CM062297.1:192011793-192474802 GCA_031216915.1 Pictodentalium vernedei | reverse complement strand
AATTCTCCATGCAACTCATTCTTCGGAGATGATTCGATTTTGATGAAACGTTTTGTGAATGGGGATTTGAATTGTGAATGATGACCCGTGTCGTGGCCTTGGGCAAGGCACTTTATCCAGGTTGCCTACATGGGTGCATGATGATGCCGTGTTCTAAGGCGTAGTGCACCTCAATGGTGCACATGTCTTCAACCGCTGTAACCCCTTCTTGAACAGAGCTTGAACAGAGTTAGAATGTTGAGGAGCTGTCAGTTGCTCGGTGGTTCTCTCCGGGTACTCTGGCTTCTTCCACCAGTAAAACTGTCACATTCACGATTAACCATTGTGCACAAGTATGTGACCTTAAACACCAATAAATAAATATATAAATAAATATAATTGTGAATGATGATTTGCAATTCGACAGGTGCATATTTAAAAGTTATGAAGTTGCGACAGTTTTGACCAACTTCTCTCCCATTGAGCTCAGATTTAATTTTGATTGCTGTATAGAATTTTGGGGGGTGCCACTCTTCATTTCTGAGCTGATTTTGAAGATCCACCTTCAGAGGTGCATTCTGGAAATCACCTTTGGTGGTGGTTCTACAATACAGTTGCCGTGGACAGGTCGAAATCCATACATGGACAGTGATGTCCATGCATGCGTTTACCAGATAATAAAAATCATCATCAGCAAAATTTTAATTAGGGAAGTACCAGGTTGTACCTGGTGTTTTATTAATTAAATTTTTAGTCGAGTTGTGACGAAGTCAAACTCGACTTATAGTTTGGTGAATGGCGGGCGGGCGTAAACAATTGGTTTCCGGATGATAACTTGATAGTGGTTGAACTCACATTCATTAAACTTCATACATAGGTTGGTCTTGGTGGGAGGAAGAACCCTATTGATTTTGGACATGCTACGTCGAAGGTCAAGGTCACAGTGACCTTGAATGTAGTAAATCTTAAACAATTGGTTTCCGGATGATAACTTGATAATGGTTCAACTCACATTCATGAAACTTCATAGGTAGATTGGCCTTGGTGAGGGGAAGAACCCTATTGATTTTGGACTCGCTACGTCAAAGGTCAAGGTCAACGTGACCGTGAACATAGTAAATCTCAACAATTCCTTTCCGGATGATAACTTGATAGTAGTTCAACCTACATTCATGAAACTTCATAGGTGGGTTGGCCTTGGTGCGAGGAAGAACTCTATTGATCTTGGACTCACCAGATCAAAGGTCAAGGTCACAGTGACCTTTAACATAGTATATCGCAACAATTGGTTTCCAGATGATAACTTGATAGTGGTTCAACCTAGAGTCATGAAACTTCATAGGTGTGTTGGCCTTGGTGCGAGGAAGAACCCTGTTGATCTTGGACTCACCAGGTCAAAGGTCAAGGTCACAGTGACCTTGAACATAGTATATCGCAACAATTGGTTTCCGGATGATAACTTGATAGTGGTTCAACCTAGAGTCATGAAACTTTACAGGCGTGTTGGCCTTGGTGCGAGGAAGAACCCTATTGATGTTGGACTCACCAGGTCAAAGGTCAAGGTCACAGTGACCTTGAACATAGTATATTGCAACAATTGGTTTCCGGATGAGAACTTGATAGTGGTTCAACCTAGAGTCATGAAACTTCATAGGTGTGTTGGCCTTGGTGCGAGGAACTGTTGTCACAACTCGACATTGGATCGGTGATCCTGAGCGGCATTTTTTATTATTAGGCCTATAATTAGTGTTTGGAACCTAATATTATTATGTCTCTGGAAATATTGCCCATCCATGGAAAGTAACCCGTCCACAGCAGCCATACTGTAGTGGCATTTTGAATCCTTTTCAGTACTACTGAATTTTGGTATTTTGGTTTGGGTTTTAATCTTAGTTAGGCAAATAAATTTGGGTGTTGGGAGGTTCTTGTGTTCAGTGTCTATCAAGTAATAGCATAATTACAGAACACTGCCAAAATAATGAAACAAAATTTTAAACTGCAGGTAACTGGAACACTGGTTTCCCTTTTTATATGCCCGTTTTATAAAAACTGTCGTATTATATTATGGCATTGGCATCCGTCTGTCCATCTGTCCAGCAGGGACCAGCCGTGAGGGCGACTAGGGCGATTATGTCGCCCTTCTAAGCTCAAAGTCGCCTAGAAAAATAGTCGGGGCGATTACAAGTCGCCCTCTAAAAATTGGCCAAAATGAGGAAAGGCTGAACTGAGTGATGCGAGCTTTGCATGAAAACAATTATTTTCAAAAATCGAATGTGCTCGAGTGTGATAAATGGGCATTTTAATTCGTCAAATAAACGTCCATTTAATGAAATCACATGACAATCAATTGTCCATTGTCTCTTTTGGCGGATTTTTTTATTTCTATTTTGTTGCGTTTCAGTCGGAGCTTCAAATGTGGAAACGAAAATAGGTGACTTACGCGACTCAACAAAATAACTCAGTTTGAAAGTAGGTTACGTCGCTTAGGATGCCGAAAATGGACACACAACGGATGTATTTTATAACACAGTATTTTTATTTCGTTTTGCTGACGACTGTTAACTGTTGGGCCGTCTATTCCCACAAAAACACAAATGGAATTGAAACACATGAAAAAAGCTTTAGTGATGACAAGAAAAGTGTACAGGACACAAGAGTGCATGTGGACGATCTTGAAAAAGGGTCCTCCTAAACAACGGAATGACACGAAATGACGCGGAATGACACCAGAATGCCATAAAAAATGATGCGGAATGACATTTCTTTTACAAAATACTCGACCCCAGAATGTATTTTGTTTCTTTACTAACAAAGTACCCTCCCAAGCAACCTTCTTACATCTGGTCCTGTTCACACTTTCAGACTTAGGAAATTATTAGCTTAGTAGACTTTGGTGAAAGGCAACCACAGGAGGGTGCTGGGGGATTGGCATGAAGAAGAGGGGAGGGGGTCATGAAGGAGAGGGTAGCAGTGGGGGATTTTCAGTCAATAATTACTTTGTGATTTTTTAACCTGGCATAGATGCCTCATAGACAACTGGACCTGGATTATTGGGACATTAATGGAGGATCACAAATTGAAAATATGAAGGGGCGGCGTGGCTGGTACATGAATATTCTTAATTTTCCCCACTTGCCAATGAAGTCTCCCTACATGACTCTGCAGTCTCCCTATTTTTTCTGGAGGGAGACATGGAGTCTCCCTAAAATTTCTTCCTAGGCTGGTCCCTGCTGTCCAGAATTGTTTTTTTTTCATTATGGATGGACATATTGAGAAAATGTTTGGTATACAGCTTTAAGAATACTTACAGAACAAGTTCGAATTTCGTTCCGCTCAGTTGATTTTTGGTGGAGTTACTGCCCATGAACTTAGTTACTGTTTTCCAGACTTTTTTCGTCATGGATTGACATATTGAGCATGTAGTTATAGCTCATTATTAGCTCACCTGAGCGAAGCTCAAGGGGAGCTTTACTAATCACTTTCTGTCCGTCGTCCGTCGTCGTCCGTCCGGCGTTAACTTTACATTATCGACTTCTCCTCCTAAACCACTAGCCCAATTTTATTCAAATGTTGGCTAAATGTTTATTACCTAATGCCAATTCAGATTTGTTCAAATGAAGTTGCCCCTCCTCCTGGGTGGTGCCACGCCCCCAAGGGGCACCAAAATCTTTGTAAATCTTCTTCTCATGAACCAGCAGTAGCAGAGACTTGATATTTGGTGTGCAGCTTCCTTTTGAGGTGTAGACTCAGATTTGTTCAAGAGAAGTTTGTGGGGCTATACTTGACGTTGTTATGAGAGGGGCAAAATTTTTTGCCCCGCCCAAAATTTCTATTTTCCAAACCGAGAGGCTGATTTGAACCAAATTTTATGTGAGGGCTTATTGGGTCATGAGTACTTGATTTATGCAAAAAAAATTTTTCCCGCAGCCCCGTGGGAACCGCAGGAGCTAAAAATAGAAAAAATTTAAAACGCCCATATCTCCAAAACTGCACGGCACTGAGAATTTTTATTTGGTGTGCAGCTTCCTTAGGACCAACAGAAAGGATTGGTAAAAAAAAATTGCCATCGGTTTTATCATAGGGTACAGTTTCGGGACTTTGAAAAAGTGCTGAGTCAGCACTTTTTAACACTGTAGGCAATGGGAAAAACATTAAAAAATCTTCTTCTCCAGATCCAGCAGGCAGAATCTTTTGATATTTGGTATGCAACATTGTGGGGTGGATCTGATTCAAGTTTGTTCAAATCGGCCCCCTGGGTTTATATTTGGGCTCAGTATAGGAGCCCAAATTTGAACTTAGTGCATTTCAGGCAAATTTCTTTGAAAATCTTCTTCTCCAGATCCAGCAGGCAGAATCTTTTGATATTTGGTATGCAACATTGTAGGGTGGATCTGATTCAAGTTTGTTCAAATCGGCTCCCTAGATTCATATTTGGGCTCACTATAGGAGCTCGAATTCGAATTTAGTGCATTTCAGGCAAATTTCTTCAAAAATCTTCTTCTCCAGATCCAGCAGGCAGAATCTTTTGATATTTGGTATGCAATGTTGCGGGGTAGATCTGATTCAAGTTTGTTCAAATCGGCCCCCTGGATACATATTTGGGCTTACTATAGAAGCCCGAATTCAAACTTAGTGCATTTCAGGCAAATTTCTTAAAAAATCTTCTTCTCCAGATCCAGCAGGCAGAATCTTTTCATATTTGGTAAGCAACATTGTGGGGTGGATCTGATTCAAGATTGTTCAAATCGGCCCCCTGGGTTAATATTTGGGCTCAGTATAGGAGCCCGATTTCAAACTTAGTGCATTTCAGGCAAATTTCTTAAAAAATCTTCTTCTCCAGATCCAGCAGGCAGAATCTTTTGATATTTGGTATGCAACATTGTAGGGTGGATCTGATTCAAGTTTGTTCAAATAGGCCCCCTGGGTTCATATTTGGGCTCAGTATAGGAGCCCGATTTCGAACTTAGTGCATTTAGGCAAATTTCTTAAAAAATCTTCTTCTCCAGATCCAGAAGGCAGAATCTTTTGATATTTGGTATGCAACATTGTGGGGTGGATCTGATTCAAGTTTGTTCAAATCGGCTTCCTAGATTCATATTTGGGCTCACTATAGAAGCTCGAATTTGAACTTAGTGCATTTCATGCAAATTTCTTAAAAAATCATCTTCTCCAGATCCAGCAGGCAGAATCTTTTGATATTTGGTATGCAACATTGCGGGGTGGATCTGATTCAAGTTTGTTCAAATGGGCCCCCTGGATTCATATTTGGGCTCACTATAGAAGCTCGAATTCAAACTTAGTGCATTTCGGGCAAATTTCTTCAAAAATCTTCTTCTCCAGATCCAGCAGGCAGAATCTTTTGATATTTGGTATGCAACATTGCGGGATGGATCTGATTCAAGTTTGTTCAAATCGGCTCCCTGGATTCATATTTGGGCTTAATATAGAAGCCCGAATTCGCACTTAGTGCATTTCAGGCAAATTTCTTCAAAAATCTTCTTCTCCAGATCCAGCAGGCAGAATCTTTTGATATTTGGTATGCAACATTGCGGGGTGGATCTGATTCAAGTTTGTTCAAATCGGCCCCCTGGATTCATATTTGGGCTTAATATAGAAGCCCGAATTCGCACTTAGTGCATTTCGGGCAAATTTATTAAAAAATCTTCTCCAGATCCAGCAGGCAGAATCTTTTGATATTTGGTATGCAACATTGTGGGGTGGATCTGATTCAAGTTTGTTCAAATCGGCTTCCTAGTTTCATATTTGGGCTCACTATAGAAGCTCGAATTCGAACTTAGTGCATTTCAGGCAAATTTCTTAAAAAATCTTCTTCTCCAGATCCAGCTTCAGAATCTTTTCATATTTGGTAAGCAACATTGTGGGGTGGATCTGATTCAAGTTTGTTCAAATCGGCCCCCTGGGTTTATAATTGGGCTCCGTATAGGAGCCCAAATTTTAACTTAGTGCGTTTCAGGCATATTTCTTAAAAAATCTTCTTCTCCAGATCCAGCAGGCAGAATCTTTTGATATTTGGTATGCAACATTGTAGGGTGGATCTGATTGTGATTCATGAACGTATTTATTTGTAAAGTTGATAGAATCTTAGACAAAATTTGCAGAAAAGATCTACTATAGAAGGGGTGGTATCCAGGGTGAACCGTTTACCCAAATCTAGCAGTACTAATGCATTATTCACACAAATCTTCGTTCAAATTTTATGACCCCTCATTGGAACACACGCATTCAGCTCATTCCAACAAAGGTCATATGCCATGTTTTCGAGACAAAGGAATAAAAATTTTAGTTATTCATGAAATTTTTAGGCAACTGTTGTCTGTTATTCACATTGCTTCATGAAATTTCAGTACTTTTAGAAGTTACCTCAGTAATCAAGGGTTAATTCCCCTTAATTAAATGTCGCCTCTAAAAAACAACCACTTTGTTTATCTTACCTTTTTACCAGCATAACTGCCAAAACTTGTCAGCATTCTTCGCAAAAATCGCTATTCAAATTTTAATTTTTGTCTCTTAAACATACATGTACTTATCGCTTGTAAATACCCCATTGGAATGAGCTTTTTGAGCTCATTCCAATGAGAGGTCGCACACCATGCTTTTTGAGTCAAAAAAGCAATTTTTAGCTCACCTGAGCGAAGCTCAAGGGGAGCTTAACTAATCACTTTCTGTCCGTCGTTCGTCGTCCGGCGTCCGTCGTCCGTCGTCGTCCGTCCGGCGTTAACTTTACATTATCGACTTCTCCTCCTAAACCACTAGCCCAATTTTATTCAAATGTTGGCTAAATGTTTATTACCTAATGCCAATTCAGATTTGTTCAAATGAAGTTGCCCCTCCTCCTGGGTGGTGCCACACCCCCAAGGGGCACCAAAATCTTTGTAAATCTTCTTCTCATGAACCAGCAGTAGCAGAGACTTGATATTTGGTGTGCAGCTTCCTTTTGAGGTGTAGACTCAGATTTGTTCAAGAGAAGTTTGTGGGGCTATACTTGACGTTGTTATGAGAGGGGCAAAATTTTTTGCCCCGCCCAAAATTTCTATTTTCCAAACCGAGAGGCTGATTTGAACCAAATTTTATGTGAGGGCTTATTGGGTCATTAGTACTTGATTTATGCAAAAAAAAATTTTCCCGCAGCCCCGTGGGAACCGCAGGAGCTAAAAATAGAAAAAATTTAAAACGCCCATATCTCCAAAACTGCACGGCACTGAGAATTTTTATTTGGTGTGCAGCTTCCTTAGGACCAACAGAAAGGATTGGTAAAAAAAAATTGCCATCGGTTTTATCATAGGGTACAGTTTCGGGACTTTGAAAAAGTGCTGAGTCAGCACTTTTTAACACTGTAGGCAATGGGAAAAACATTAAAAAATCTTCTTCTCCAGATCCAGCAGGCAGAATCTTTTGATATTTGGTATGCAATGTTGTGGGGTAGATCTGATTCAAGTTTGTTCAAATCGGCCCCCTGGATACATATTTGGGCTTACTATAGAAGCCCGAATTCGAACTTAGTGCATTTCAGGCAAATTTCTTAAAAAATCTTCTTCTCCAGATCCAGCAGGCAGAATCTTTTCATATTTGGTAAGCAACATTGTGGGGTGGATCTGATTCAAGATTGTTCAAATCGGCCCCCTGGGTTAATATTTGGGCTCAGTATAGGAGCCCGATTTCGAACTTAGTGCATTTCAGGCAAATTTCTTAAAAAATCTTCTTCTCCAGATCCAGCAGGCAGAATCTTTTGATATTTGGTATGCAACATTGTAGGGTGGATCTGATTCAAGTTTGTTCAAATCGGCCCCCTGGGTTCATATTTGGGCTCAGTATAGGAGCCCGATTTCGAACTTAGTGCATTTAGGCAAATTTCTTAAAAAATCTTCTTCTCCAGATCCAGAAGGCAGAATCTTTTGATATTTGGTATGCAACATTGTGGGGTGGATCTGATTCAAGTTTGTTCAAATCGGCTTCCTAGATTCATATTTGGGCTCACTATAGAAGCTCGAATTTGAACTTAGTGCATTTCATGCAAATTTCTTAAAAAATCTTCTTCTCCAGATCCAGCAGGCAGAATCTTTTCATATTTGGTAAGCAACATTGTGGGGTGGATCTGATTCAAGTTTGTTCAAATCGGCCCCCTGGGTTTATATTTGGGCTCAGTATAGGAGCCCAAATTTGAACTTAGTGCATTTCAAGCAAATTTATTAAAAAATCTTCTTCTCCAGATCCAGCAGGCAGAATCTTTTGATATTTGGTATGCAACATTGTGGGGTGGATCTGATTCAAGTTTGTTCAAATCGGCTTCCTAGATTCATATTTGGGCTCACTATAGAAGCTCGAATTCGAACTTAGTGCATTTCAGGCAAATTTCTTAAAAAATCATCTTCTCCAGATCCAGCAGGCAGAATCTTTTGATATTTGGTATGCAACATTGCGGGGTGGATCTGATTCAAGTTTGTTCAAATCGGCCCCCTGGATTCATATTTGGGCTCACTATAGAAGCTCGAATTCAAACTTAGTGCATTTCGGGCAAATTTCTTCAAAAATCTTCTTCTCCAGATCCAGCAGGCAGAATCTTTTGATATTTGGTATGCAACATTGCGGGGTGGATCTGATTCAAGTTTGTTCAAATCGGCCCCCTGGATTCATATTTGGGCTTAATATAGAAGCCCGAATTCGCACTTAGTGCATTTCAGGCAAATTTCTTCAAAAATCTTCTTCTCCAGATCCAGCAGGCAGAATATTTTGATATTTGGTATGCAACATTGCGGGGTGGATCTGATTCAAGTTTGTTCAAATTGGCCCCCTGGATTCATATTTGGGCTTAATATAGAAGCCCGAATTCGCACTTAGTGCATTTCGGGCAAATTTATTAAAAAATCTTCTTCTCCAGATCCAGCAGGCAGAATCTTTTGATATTTGGTATGCAACATTGTGGGGTGGATCTGATTCAAGTTTGTTCAAATCGGCTTCCTAGTTTCATATTTGGGCTCACTATAGAAGCTCGAATTCGAACTTAGTGCATTTCAGGCAAATTTCTTAAAAAATCTTCTTCTCCAGATCCAGCTTCAGAATCTTTTCATATTTGGTAAGCAACATTGTGGGGTGGATCTGATTCAAGTTTGTTCAAATCGGCCCCCTGGGTTTATATTTGGGCTCCGTATAGGAGCCCAAATTTTAACTTAGTGCGTTTCAGGCATATTTCTTAAAAAATCTTCTTCTCCAGATCCAGCAGGCAGAATCTTTTGATATTTGGTATGCAACATTGTAGGGTGGATCTGATTGTGATTCATGAACGTATTTATTTGTAAAGTTGATAGAATCTTAGACAAAATTTGCAGAAAAGATCTACTATAGAAGGGGTGGTATCCAGGGTGAACCGTTTACCCAAATCTAGCAGTACTAATGCATTATTCACACAAATCTTCGTTCAAATTTTATGACCCCTCATTGGAACACACGCATTCAGCTCATTCCAACAAAGGTCATATGCCATGTTTTCGAGACAAAGGAATAAAAATTTTAGTTATTCATGAAATTTTTAGGCAACTGTTGTCTGTTATTCACATTGCTTCATGAAATTTCAGTACTTTTAGAAGTTACCTCAGTAATCAAGGGTTAATTCCCCTTAATTAAATGTCGCCTCTAAAAAACAACCACTTTGCATATCTTACCTTTTTACCAGCATAACTGCCAAAACTTGTCAGCATTCTTCGCAAAAATCGCTATTCAAATTTTAATTTTTGTCTCTTAAACATACATGTACTTATCGCTTGTAAATACCCCATTGGAATGAGCTTTTTGAGCTCATTCCAATGAGAGGTCGCACACCATGCTTTTTGAGTCAAAAAAGCAATTTTTTTAGTTATTCCAGAATTTCGTACGTAAAACACAGCTTTATGACTTCACATTAAAATGAGCTCTCTAAGCTTGTTCCAATCAACATTCACGCACTATGTCTTTCACACAAAAAATAAAATTTTCCATTTATTCAGGAATTTTGTTTGCAAGAACACTCTTACCCCCCCCCCCCCCCCCCCCCCCCCCCCACAAACACACACACACAAACACACACACACACACACAAACACAGACACACACATCTAAAAGTTCGTCAGCAAAAAAACAGTTACTTCAATTTTTAAATGCATTATAGGAACAACTTGCCTAATCAAATTTAAATACTTTTGCATCATTCTGTATCTAGAACAAACCATTTACCATATCTTTACGCAAAATTCTCCAGCATCATTCACAAAAAAACACCATTATTTATATATTCACATTTCTGTCTCAAAAATATACCTGATCTTCCCATACCCCTATTGGAATAAGCTGTTTGAGCTTGTTCCAATGATGATAAAAAAAAATAAAATTTGTGAAAATTTTTGTTTTCTTGCATGCAAATATATACATGTAGCACATGGAAGATATCCACAGTTGGGGAGAGATGTCCAAGGCTATCTCTTCACATTCCTTGTTTGTGCTTCATGCTAAACCAGTTTGTCTGCAGAGATAAATTTGCTTTATTAAAAATCATTGGAGATTGGCCACACACCAATGATTTTAAATAAAACTAATTTTAGGTAACAAATGTTGAACTTCAAACAAAATCTATCACTCAACCAGTTAATGTTGATGAGGCATGACATGGTGAAGATGACCTAAAATACTTCTTAGAGTCACTTTGTCAGGTGAGCGATTAAGGCCACATGGGGCCTCTTGTTTTAGTTATTCCTGAATTTCGTACGTAAAACACAGCTTTATGACTTCACATTAAAATGAGCTCTCTAAGCTTGTTCCAGTCAACATTCACGCACTATGTCTTTCACACAAAAAATAAAATATTTTTATACTGTACCAATGACCCAGACATAGCTGGTGCTAACTCTTAAAATATAGGGCCAAACACAAATTTTGCCCCCCAATCCCCAAAATTTGCATCTAAAACTAAAGAAAACATGTCCTGAAAGGCCCTCCACACCTCGCCCCCACTGCGCATGCGCAGTGTCCAGGACGTTCCGAAATTGGCGCCATTTATCATTCTAAGTTTGGCCCTTCATCAGTTAACATCTGACTGATCTTTGTGCTTTTAAATCTCAGTTTAAATGATGCCAGACACATAAATATTAGTGAAATGGTGATTCTAAGGAGGATAGAAAAGGAGGAGAGGAAAAGAATGTGTGACAGAATATTATCAGGGCTGTAACTTAAAATTTTTTAATGAAATTATGTTAAGTTACCTATTTTCAAGGCAGCAGCCATTTTGTTGTCATTCTGATTATTTAGTTACACTGTTTTTTCAAGTGTTTTTCCTCTCTCCCTGTCCTTTAAGTTCCCCCTTGCTATTCTCCCATGCTTTTGGCATAGTTTCTGTAATTATTATTACTAAAATTTCTTGGGAGTTTTAGCTTAATAACAGAATGAATTCTGTTCTTTCCCCATGTTTACGTCTTCACCTACGGGTGGTTAGGCGTTGTGTTCTGCATCTACCATCTGATGTTCTGCAGTTTCTTCCCTGGAAGTCTCTGTTTTGCATCAGATGGTGTATTTTTGGTAACTGATTTCGGGCCTGGGTGCCTGGAGTCTTATTTTAGTGTTTTTACACTCATTGTTTACATTTACAACAGCCCTCTGTGTGAGGGGGGGATTTCTAAATAATAATATCTTTATGTTATTTTAATCATAACTAGATACATTATTATTGTTCGTAAGTGTTGAATAAATTGTTTAAAATATTTTTAAAATTTTTGTCCACACTTAGGCTTGGGATCCATTGGGGCTCAACGTTACTTTTCAGAAACTTGGGCTGTTCTGAAAAAATATTTTTTCAAAATATTTTGATTTCAATTATTTTTTCTATATTAATGGATCATATTATTATTATGTATTTGATTGCCAGGGGTTAGTGCGAGTACCAGGACTTGTTTTCTTTTCTCATTGAAAGGATATTGATCAATTGTTTTAGGAGGAAGTCTTCCTCTGACCTTATTATCATTCTATATGTGGTCAGTGTACTCGCATTAACTCCTGTTCTGTATCGTATGATTTCGATGACAATATGGGAAGCGTATGTCACGGTATGTTGTTGGGGATTTGGACACTCCGGTCCTTTCCCCGCAGGGTCACTCTACTTTATCAATTTCTATTTCAGACGATCAAGATTAGGGTGATGTATCTGTGATGTCTTCCAACAGTGTGCCTCCGTCGTCACAATTAATGAAGGGCTAGCGGAAAAGTGCTCATGTAATACGCCAATTGCCTAAGAGGACCCTAGTAGGTTCGACGGCCTTTGACGTCCGCTAGCTCGCCCGGTGTAGCGTCCATTCACCGAATGGTTCGGCAGCCGGGTTCGTCCGTTGCGGTCTAGAAGGAATTTTGGGGTGATGCGAGCACTATAAAATTAACTTAATGCACACCCAGTGACGGCGGATCGGAGGGAGAACGGAGGAAGCCTTTTAGTCCGGTTCATAGCTCGTTCCGGTCCATCCGGACGGCAAGCGAGAGAGGCCCCTCTCTCGTTCAACAACATCTGGCCCCAGATGTTGTGGTACAAATGTGTTGTTAGCGGAGCATACGTCCGTCGCTCGGGACGCTCCGTTGTATAGGCAGTCCGCTGAGACTGCTAAGGCTTCCTCTTCTCATCAGCGCACACGACCGCACCTTGGCTGCGTGACCGCCGATATATTACCAGCTTCGCCGATCAAGGATTCTTCGGCGACCAGGTCACACCATCCGGCAGCCAGGGATTCGAGACCGATGGACTCCGGACGTTCGCATAGGAAGTATGCGGGAGCCATCTAATGCGGAGCTGCCCTCGGCGAAGCACCGATAGACTGCGCCTCCGCAGGTCTTGACGCCGGACATTCTTGTGCACATAGCACAGCTTATCGCAGCATCCCAGCAGCCGACAGAAACGGTGTCGGATCGAGAATTATCCGACAGCGCTGGGTCGGTAGCCGGGGACTCGAGGCCTGCAGACTCCGGACGTTCGCATAGGAAGTGTGCGGGAGTCAACGTACACGGAGCTTCCAGCGGCAATGCATCGTAAGTCCGCTACGGCACAGGCCTCGGGAACGGACGTGCTTTCCTTAATAGCACAGTTTATCGCAGCATCCCAGCATCAACTGAATCTGTCGCATATATTTTATCCGACGATGCTGGGTCGGGACGCTCCGCGGAAGCGGGTACGGACGTCCGAAAGTTTCATCCGGTCCGACGGGATACCGAAAGGGATTCGGTGGATTTCAAGCTTTCCCTTTCGGAACAACATATGCTGCGATGCCGGATAAGAATCTGATAGCGTCGGTGGACTTAGAAATTTTTGGTTCGGTTCAGGGACATCGTCCCTCAGTTCCGACATAATCCAATAATGTCACACAAACTTTCGAATTATTGAACGACGCTATATATATTATTATTTTATGCTTGCTATCCAAGCATTTCTGGTTTCTTGTTCGAAGAGTTATGGAGATGTCTTTCAAAAGTGTGCCTCTGTCGTCATAGTTAATGAAGAGTTAGCGGCAATAAGTGCTCATGGAATATGTCTATCGCTTACGGAATGACATTCGCTAGCTCACCCGGTGTAGCATACATTCATCGAATGGTTCGGCTGCCGGGTTCGTCCGTTGCGGTCTAGGAAGGAGATTTGGGTGATGCGAGCACTTTAATTACTTTAGTACTCACCCAGTGACGGCAGATTGAGGACAGATCGGAGGAAGCCAACAACATAGGGGACCGCATGTTGTGGTTCAGATTTTTTACATTCGGAGCATATGTCCGTTGCTCGGGACGCTCCGTTATATTGACAGTCCGAGAGACTGTCTTTAATGCTTCCTCATCCTCACAGCAGGGCACACGACCGCACATTGGCTACGTGACCTCGAGTATCCGATCAGTTTCGGCATTCAGTGATTCCACAGCGAATAGGTCGCGCCATCCGGTAGCCAAGGGACACGAGGCCTATACACTCCGTTCGCTCGCATATTGGAAGTATGCACGGGGTAACGATCTCGGAGCTTCCTGCGGCAATGCATCGTAAGACCGCTGCTCCTCAGGCCTCGGTGACGGACGTGCTATCCGAGTTAGCACAGTTGTTTCGCAGCATCCCAGCAATTGACGGTTTCTCGGTCGAATCAGGAATTATCCGACGGCGCTGGGTCGGTGCGGTCCGCGGTTGCATCAAGCTACGGACGACCGAACGCTTTATAGGGTCCGACAGGATGGCGAAAGGGATTCGAAAGATTTCGAGTTTTCCCTTTAGTAGTATCGGAAGATGCCTTTCATATCTTCTGGCATTTCTTCCAGTGATTATTTTTCGGACTTCATTGCTGCGATCTTGGATAAGAGACTTATAGCGTCATTGGACTCGGATTTTTCGATCGGTACAGGGACTTTGTCCCTGACTTACCGACGCAGTCCAATATTGTCATTACAACATGTGTTTTATTTTTCGACGCTATATATTATATATATATATACAAGCCTGCTACTAAGCATGATAGTTTAGTTTCTTGTCCGCGTGGCTCATTTCTGCCATTTTATCTTTTTTACATATAGTTTATTTTGGCAGAGCAGGGCAAACCGAGAGTTCATATGCGTCTAGACGGTGTGATTAAAGACTGCATATATTCTTTTTCGCCGTTTATGTCTTTTCCAATTTCAATATTGGGAACGACATTATGTATAGTAGACTTAACTTAGACGCTTTATTATACGTAATCCGCCTTACTGAGGCGTTATCATTACGTCTTCAAGAAAAGATTTACGGGATATTATTCTCAATGTAATTTCTTTTGAGGGCAGTATTTTGTTCACGTATAACTCCGCCCTTCAGTGGCTGATTGGAGTGTTTAGACGTGATGCAGCCCTAGCTACATCCACGCGTGGATAGTAGGTTAAGAACTCTCTCAGAGTCGCTTCGTTCTCGGAGGAGCTTCTCTTCGACGGCAACTTTCCGGCAATCCATGAATTGCTTGGTTTATACATTCTCTTGTCTATCTACTGTTACAAGAGATTCAGACTGGGGCAAACATTCGGTGGTTGACTCAGAGAGTGCCGCCGCAGTTGCCGGACCCTAGTGTGGCTGTTATGACGGTTGCCAGTCAAACAGATTGGGATATATACTGATCCCTACGGATTCGAAGTGCCAGGGTCTTTGGGTTCCGCAGTCTTTTAGCTATCAGTTTAACTTCCGCGGAATAATGTTTTTTAGGCTTGCTTTATGTCATTGCATGAACATTATTCAGAAATGCATGCCCAAATTCCTGTCCTTTAATTCGACAGTAGTGGCGTATCTCCGGAACCAGGGAGGCACTCTTTCGTTTCCGTTATTCAATTTAATGGAAAGAATCCGTCTGTTGGTTATAGTACACCAAGTTCAGTTTTGGTCCGTCATATTCGGGGTCGTCTGATTGTTTTATCGCACTCCCGTTCTCTAACGGGTCGCTTGTTGCTGTCAGAATGGACTCTCAACAAACAAGTATTTAATCAGATTTGCTATCTATGGGAGCGCCCAATGATGTTTTATTATGACACAGCTTGCTAATCAATTGCAGACGTATGTGTTGGCTTGTCCAGATCTCTGAGCTAATACTGTTAACGCTCTATTGATCTATAGGACGCAATGATAGGATACGCGTATCCTCCGGCGCTGTTGTTTTAGCAGGTATTGCTAAGATAAACAACCACAATACATTTCTGTTGATAGCATCTCTATCTTCACAGAGATCATGAGTAATTTACTCTCTTGTCTACTGTGGATCTTAACGTGAAATCTTCCTCTATGTGAGGATCTTTTTTCACTGGGTAAATCGTGTCATCTTTATCACAACCAGCAAGGTCGCAACCTTCATGTATTCCGTTGTGTGGTCCGTATTGCATTGTAAGCACTGTACTGGACGAGCTTTGGACGCGATTTCTTACTATAGGAGATCCTCTTCTTCGCTATTCTATGCGACTAAAGTGGAGGCTCTTCCGTCGTGGTGTAGGGATCATTATGTTCATATGGTTGATCCCTCCATACTACGCATTGCTAGTTTTTAGTATACTTGTTTCACAAGATCTACTGCAGCCTGTTGTTATTTAGGTTATAGGTTTATGTTACCTCATACCTATGCACTCTACGATAGTTTACAATTGAGTCTTTTGTCTCTTTATCTAAGTCAGTTAGTAACTTTTTGATAAATAGACTTAGAATCTTTAGATTAAATTCCTATACGGATTTTAACTTCGGTTCTTATTTAGCTAAGTAATCATTTGAGCCTCTGGAAACAGTAGTTTTCAAATTCTGACCTTTTAGACAGTAATTCTGTTGGTTTCTCTTTTACTGTAGAGTCAGTGAGTTTCATGCACTATCGATGGATGATTTTCACTTTCATAGTTTCGGAATCAATACTTCCGTTACTATTTAGGTTGGATTGTTGCATAAGAGTTAGGCTCCTATTATCCGGAACCTATTATTTTAAGGTCCTTCCGTCTTCGTATGGGCATAGGCCTTTACTCTTTCCGGGTACAGTTTATGTATTTATAAACAGATATCTGTTTATTACAAGGGCGTAAGCTTCTTCTGTGTTTGATGTCTAGTAGAAGGACGTTACGCTCCATTTTATTGTTAATCGATTCTATTAACTAGCGTACTGCTTATGGTATATCATTGGCTTAGCAGTTGTGCTTAAGATTTCGGCTCTTGAAGTAAGAGTTCTTCTACTTCTTGGGCTTACATTAATAGTGTTGCTATTATAGATTTTTGAAGGCTGCTCATTGCGCTCAGCCATCCATTCATGAATTTTATCTCAGAAATATCGAGTCCATTTCTGGAGGCCTCTATTGTTAGGTCTATTATCTACTGCTCAGAATGTCATTCACTTAACAGTTGCTACTATAGCTAGGTAGGCTGTCTGTTTCGGCAGTGTCTCCGTTCGGCTGCCCTCTTCGCTCTGGGCTATTTGACCCAGGGCAAGAAAAAGGGGGGGGGAGGGTGTTCCCTTGGGTCACCTGTTTTTACTATGAAAACAAGGGGATACCTCCTCCGGAGTTAGTAATTCTGAGCTGTTATTGGGATGGTTGTTTAGTGAGAAGTTTAAGTTTATAAAATTCATTCAAGTCTTAGTTTTTAAAGTATAGCTTTTGAATATTGCATATGTCAACGGACATGATTATGCAATTCTCACACACTTTTAGGAGTATAATAGTCTCTATTCTCTAGACTTACTTTATTATTGGCTTACTTTAAAAATTATTAGTATAAGGATTATTGGATATTAATAGAGTACATGGATGTATGAAGCTCAATTTTTGGAAGGTGTTGTATCTTTCTAATTTATCATAAATAAGAAAGATACATGTAAGGCCTATTACTTCTTTTCCCTACAGGGGATGACTCTATTTTATTTTATTGAGCGTATTCCATTTTGCTCTATGTCCTTGGCCCTCCAGCCTTTTTACTATTCAGCTATGTCTGGGTCATTGGTACAGTATAAAAATGTTAAAAAATTTATAGTAATTTATATATTTTTTATACTTACCAATGACCCAGACGGGGATGGCCCTCCCAGGAGTTGGGAACTCTTGCCTCCCCGCTGAGTACATAGCGCTTACCAGGCACTGGTTATTAGAATGATAAATGGCGCCAATTTCGGAACGTCCTGGACACTGCGCATGCGCAGTGGGGGCGAGGTGTGGAGGGCCTTTCAGGACATGTTTTCTTTAGTTTTAGATGCAAATTTTGGGGATTGGGGGGCAAAATTTGTGTTTGGCCCTATATTTTAAGAGTTAGCACCAGCTATGTCTGGGTCATTGGTAAGTATAAAAAATATATAAATTACTATAAATTTTTTAACTTTCCATTTATTCAGGAATTTTGTTTGCAAGAACACTCTTACCCCCCCCCCCCCCCCCCCCCCCCCCCACACACACACACACACACACACACACACACAAACACACACACACACACACAAACACAGACACACACATCTAAAAGTTCGTCAGCAAAAAAACAGTTACTTCAATTTTTAAATGCATTATAGGAACAACTTGCCCAATCAAATTTAAATACTTTTGCATCATTCTGTATCTAGAACAAACCATTTACCATATCTTTACGCAAAATTCTCCAGCATCATTCACAAAAAGACACCATTATTTATATATTCACATTTCTGTCTCAAAAATATACCTGATCTTCCCATACCCCTATTGGAATAAGCTGTTTGAGCTTGTTCCAATGATGATAAAAAAAAATAAAATTTGTGAAAATTTTTGTTTTCTTGCATGCAAATATATACATGTAGCACATGGAAGATATCCACAGTTGGGGAGAGATGTCCAAGGCTATCTCTTCACATTCCTTGTTTGTGCTTCATGCTAAACCAGTTTGTCTGCAGAGATAAATTTGCTTTATTAAAAATCATTGGAGATTGGCCACACACCAATGATTTTAAATAAAACTAATTTTAGGTAACAAATGTTGAACTTCAAACAAAATCTATCACTCAACCAGTTAATGTTGATGAGGCATGACATGGTGAAGGTGACCTAAAATACTTCTTAGAGTCACTTTGTCAGGTGAGCGATTAAGGCCACGTGGGGCCTCTTGTTCAAGAAGTCGTTCTTTGTTTTACTTGGTGTACAATGAAATAATTCGATTATTTTGAATTTCAGGATGGCATTGAACCTATGTGGGAAGATGAAGAAAATAAAAGAGGAGGAAGATGGTTAATAAATTTAGACAAAAAACAAAGACATTCAGATCTGGATAATTTTTGGTTAGAAACGGTATGTTTTTGAATAAGTTAAGATTGTATTTTTGCTGACTTCACAACTAAATGATTGCATTTTACCCAAATCCTGCCGATAGTGATTTTTGTCACATATCTCTCAATATTTTCTTTTCATTAGCTCAACTTTGGTGAAGCCAAATTTGAGCTTATGCCATGGCCAGTCGTCCGTCTGTCCGTGAACAATTTTATTTATTTTATTTTATTTTATTTATGTTTAAGGTCATATTTATGCACATTGGCTAATCATGACCGTGACAGTTTTACGGGTGGAGGAAGCCGGAGTACCCAGAGAGAACCACCGAGCAACGACGAGCAGCTGCCAGCTCCCCAACATAGTAACTCCGCACTGCAGCAGAAGCAGGGTGAGATTGGTTGAAGACATGCGTACCATCGACGTGCAGTACGCCTTAGTACACGGCGTCATCGTGCCCCCACGCAGGCAATGGAGATGAAGTGTCTTGCCCAAGGACACAACGCATTTGCCGCAGGTGGGATTCGAACCGAGGACCTCTCGGCTTGCAGCCTGCACCTCTACCTACTGAGCCACCGCGCTCCCCTCCGTGAACAATTCAATACGGTTCGGGCTAGAGGCCGTATTTATGAACTGATCTTTACGAAACTTCTTGGGTACCTTTGTTATGATCGTGGGACGAGAACGAGTGTTTTGGGGTCCGGTCCAAAAATCAAGATGGCTGCCAGCCGCCAATTTGTACCGACAATGCAGAAATCTGTTTTTTGCACAGAACTTCCATATGAAAGCGCTGATTTAAATAATTTTTTGTATGAATGTTTAGTACCATGGGATACATCACATATAATACAGGTTTTTTTCTCGTACGTAAATTATGCAAATTAGGCTAACTTTGATGTATTTGGTGTTACTTTCAGCACTGTCAGTGCAAATGCCAATACGGCTCGGGCTAGAGGCCGCATTTATGAACCAATCTTTACGAAACTTCTTGGGTACCTTTGGTATCACCGTGGGACGAGAACGAGTGTTTTTTGGGTGCGGTCTGAAATTCAAGATGGCCGCTGGCAGCCATTTTGTTCAGAATTAGGGGCAATCAGATTTTTGCGCAGAACTTCCACATGAAAGCTCTGATTTGAATAATTTTGTGTGTGAATGTTTAGTACCATGGGATACATCACATATAATACGGGTTTTTTTCTCGTGCAGAAATTATGCAAATTAGATGAACTTTGAATTTTTCAGTGCTACTTACACACAGTAAGTACACATGTCAATTTGGATCAGGCTAGAGGCTGTATTTATCAACCCATCTTCACGAAACTTCTTGGGTACCTCTGCTATCACCTTGGGACGAGAACGAGTGTTTCTGAGTGCGGTCCGAAATTCAAGATAGCTGCCAGTGGCCATTTTGTACCCAAATTAGGTCTAGTCAGTTTTTTGTACACAACATCTATACATCTCAGGCTAGAGGCCGTATTTATGAACCGATCTTTACGAAACGTCTTGTGTACCTTTGTTATCACCGTGGGATGAGAATGGGTGTTTTTTGGGTGTGGTCCGAAATTCAAAATGGCCACCAGCAGCCACTTTATACCAAACTTAGTGCAATCAGTCTTTTGTACAGAACTTCTGTATGAAAGTTCTGATTTGAATAAATTTTTGTATGAATGTTTAGTAAAATGGAATACATCACATACAGTACAGGTTTTTTTTCTCGTGCAGAAATTATGCAAATTAGATGAATTTTGATTTATTTAGTGCTACTTATACACTGTAAGTGCACATGTCAATACGGCTCGGGCTAGAGGCTGTATTTATCAACCGATCTTCACGAAACTTCTTGTGTACCTTTGTTATCACCTTGGGACGAGAACAAGTGTTTCTGAGTGTGGTCCAAAATTCAAGATGGCTGCCAGTGGCCATTTTGTACCGAAATTAGGTCCAATCAGCTTTTTGTCACAACTTCTATACAACTCGTATTTATGAACTGATCTTCACGAAACTTCTTGGGTACCTTTATTTTCACCTTGGGCCAGGAATGAGTGTGTTTTGGGGTGCCTTTGTTATCACTGTGCTATGAGAACAAATATTTTGGGGTTCAGTCAGACCCACTCTGGGGACTCAAAGATTTCTTTGCTAGTTTAGCATCTGACTGTCACCCACCTTTATAAAACTTTACCTATACATTTGTTACAGGCTACGGTCAGTATTTATGTACAGGCTGTTACAATACTTTATATGTACCTTTGTTATCAGGTCATTACCTAGATGTTTGTCATTGCTGTGTCACATACTATACATGTACATGTCTTGACAAGTTGAGCTACAGTGTCATTGACACTTTCATTTTTGTCATAGATTCAGATTCTGAAAGTGTCCTTGATGGCCTGAAGAATTATACGTTTGTTTTTGCTTCCTCATAATATGATAACACTTGTGAAGGCTTGACTGTCTAAACAGACAACCAAGAATTCACTAGAAATCACTGCTAAGGTACTGTAACTTCTATCAGCAAAATCACATAAAAGCCTGTGTATTGCAACATGTATTGTACATGTACAGGTAAATCAAGAAACTCAATAAATTGAAACTAGGTCCCAGGGATGTGATGTAAGTTTTCAGTCTTTATCCAGAATTATGGGTTTTCGTTACTGTTTTCCACCTTTCCATGTCTATGCTCAGGGATATGAATATTCTTGCTGCAGAGTTATTTGTACTCTGATGTTGAACAAACTTACTGCATCAAAATTTGCAGATTTTCAACAACTGTGGTTTTTTCATTACGTCCTAGGTGTTTCATTCTTTACTATTGAATCTGGCTGTGCAATGTCTGCTATTACAGCTAAATCAGCTGTTGTGCCATAGGTGAAGCCGACATATTGTGTGCTAGTCTTTGCAAGACTCGACCTCACCTCAGGCCGATCTGGGCTCGAACGAGCCCAGATGGGCCTGGGGTGAGGCTGAGTGTTACAGAGACTAGTTAAGACTCCCCAACATATTAATTCCACACCAGCAGGGTTAGCATTGGTTGAAGACAGGTGTACCATCGTGCACAGTACACAGTGTCACCATGCTCCCATGTGGGCAATCAGGATTAAGTGCCTTGCCCAAGGACACAATGGAGTTACTCTGGCAGAGATTGAACCGTGGACCTCTTGGTTTGAAGTTAAATGACGTAACCACTGAGCCACCGTGCTTCCACCCCCTGAATTAAAACCATGGGAAATACACAGAATGTAACTTTAGCAAATCTTACAGAAGATATTTGACAATGATCATCAGACAATAGAATTTGGTATGAGATTTGTATGAGTTATATTCTGTAAGGCTGAGTATTTCATGTAAGATTTGCTGAAGTTAATTCTAGGTTTTTCTCACTCTGAATTTGCCTAATACATATAAAGAACCGCACATAAGTTTGAATGGGTTAAGAATTATCACTTAAGATTGCTTTGGCCCAGGATATCATTCGAGCCTTAGACGTATGTGTCTCCGTGTCTGGATCCAAGAGCATTTGCAGTAGACGCTCTGTCGATCCCTTGGGACGGAATGATAGGATATGCGTATCCTCCAGCGCCGTTAATTCAACAAGTATTGCTAAAGATAAAACAATCTCAATGCAAGATTCTGTTGGTAGCATCTCTGTCGCCACAGAGACCGTGGATAAATCTACTCAGGTGTCTGTTGTGGGACCTACCGTGAAAGCTTCCTCCACGGGAGGATCTTCTTTCGCAGGGGAAATCGCGCCAACCCCATCACAACCCGCAAGGTCTCAACCTTCACGTTTTTCCGTTGTGCGGTCCTTCTTGCATGGCAAGCACTTTACAGGACGAGCAGTGGACGCGATTTCTAACTGTAGGAGGACCTCCTCTTCGCTAAACTATGCGGCTAAGTGGAAGGTTTTTCGTCGTTGGTGTAGGGATCATTCTGTAGATATATTCGATCCCTCTATACCAGACATTGCAAACTTTCTAGTATACTTGTTTGACGAAATCAAACTGCAGCCTGTTACTATTAAGGGTTATAGGTCTATGTTATCTGATACCTATGCACATCATGATAGTTTACAAATTGGATCTAATGTCTCTTTATCTAAGTTGGTTAGAAACTTCTCGATAAATAGACCCAGAACTCTTAGATTAATTCCTAAATGGAATTTAGCTTGGGTTCTTCTTAAATTGAAGGAAAAGCCATTTGAACCTCTTGGGACAGTAGATTTCAAATTCTTATCTTATAAGACAGCTTTTCTCTTAGCTTTCTCTTCTGCTAGAAGAGTCAGTGAGCTTCATGCACTGTCGGTGGATGATTCTCACTATCGTAGTGTCGGGAACACTATCACCTTCACTACTAATGTGGGTTTTTTAGCTAAGAATCAGGCTCCTAATAAATATCCGGAACCTATTGTTATTAAGGCTCTTCCGTCTTCAGACGGGCGTAGGCCTTTACTCTGTCCTGTTAGAGCGTTACGTATCTATAAACAGAGATCTCAGTTTATCAGAAAGGGACGGAAACGTTTCTTTCTGTCTTTGATGCCTAATAGAAAGGACATTTCGGTCCATTCTATTGCTAGATGGATTCAATTAACTATCCGTACTGCTTATGAGAGTTTATCTTCTTCTCAGCAGTCTGTGCTTAAGATTTCCGCTCATGAAGTAAGAGCTCTTGCTACTTCTTGGGCTTATGCTAATAGTGTTGCTATTACAGATTTAATGAAGGCTGCTTATTGGTCTCAGCCATCCACATTCACGAATTGTTATCTCAGAAATATTGAGTCCATTTTCTGGAGACCTGCATTGTTTAGGTCCGTTATCTGTTGCCCAGAATGTCGTCCACTAAACAGTTGCAACTATAGTTATGCAGGCTTTCTGTTCTGGCAGTGACTCCGTCCGGCTGCCCTCTTCGCTCTGGGCTATTTGACCCAGGGCAAGGGGAAGGGGGGGGGGGGGGCGGGTGTTCCCTTAGGTCACCTGCTTTATAGTGAAAAGCAAGGGAATGCCTCCTCCAAGTCAGTATTTCTGAGTCGCTTCCGGGATGGTTTTAAAGTGTAATATTAATGTTAAAATTCATTCATATCTTATTTTTAAAGTGTAGCTCGGTGTGAAGCATTTGTATATGTCAAGTGTCAAACGGGCTTTAATATACAATACTCGGACACTTTTAAATGACTATAAAGAGTCTCAATTCTCTGGACTACTTTATTTATTGGCTTACTTTAAAAATAATTAGTATAAGGGTTATACTGGATGTTAATAGAGAACATGAATATTATTGTGCTCAATTATTAAGGGTATTGTATCTTTCTAATTTAATATTAAATAAGAAAGATACATGTAAAGCCTAATACTCCTTTTCTCCTTAAGGGGTTACCTCTTTATTATATAGTTGAGCTTATTGGATTTTCCTCTATGTCCTAGGCCCTCCAGCCTGTTTACTATTCAGCTAAGTCTGGGTCATTGGTACAGTATAAAAATGTTAAAAAATTTATAGTAATTTATATATTTTTTATACTTACCAATGACCCAGACGGGGATGGCCCTCCCAGGAGTTGGGAACTCTTGCCTCCCCGCTGAGTACATAGCGCTGACCAGGCACTGCCAGTAAGAATGATAATTGGCGCCAATTTCGGGACGTCCTTGACACTGCGCATGTGCAGTGGGGGCGTAGTATGGAGGTCCTATAGGACATGATTTCTTTTTGTTTTGGATGCAAATTTTTTTGGATTGGGGTGCAAAATTTGTGTTTGGCCCTGGTTTTGTTAGAGTTAGCACCAGCTAAGTCTGGGTCATTGGTAAGTATAAAAAATATATAAATTACTATAAATTTTTTAACTTTTTTTTCGATTGACTCCTAAACTTGGTATGTGGTTTAATCAAAACAAAGAACAGGTCAAGTTCGAATATGGGGTCAGTTCGAACTTCGAAGTTCCCCTGAATTATGGCCTTTGTTGGACATAGAATGCATCAAATATTTGGTTTCCGGATGATAACTTTTAATATTTGTTTTCCGATTGGTTCCAAACTTGGTATGTTGTTTAATCACAACAAAATACAGGTCAAGTTCGAATATGGGGTTGGTCAACAATTTTCACCCTCACTCCCATCCTTACCCCAACCCTTCAAAAATACAAAATGGGCGTATAATGTCCCGCTAGGCAGTGCTCTTGTTAATTTTTACGGCATTCAGTTGGTCGAAACCAATAGACGATCAGTGTCACGGTCACGATGATTGGACTTCAAATATTGACTAAACTGCTGGGAATAACAGAACAAAATGTTTTTAAATAGTTGTACACACTCCTTCATTATATGACCAGTTGTGGAAAGTATTTGCCAAGGAGCAAGCAGTTAGAATGTTATTTTTATTTTGTAAATTTTCGACTCAAATCTGATTGTTTTAAATATCCCAGGTAAACAGATCTAAATGAGGGAACTTTCCAAGCGATCTTGACTCTGGTACTTTCGACCAATGATTGACGTGATTTATTTGGATGTGTTCCTTCTCTGTTTACGTTGGAAACGAAATCGAACGTGTTTTTATCACCACATGAGCGATACAACTTTATTTTTATCGTACCGGCAGGACAGTGGAAATCCTGTGTTTTGCATTTGTAGGTGTGTGATAAAAAAAATTACCATCCATATTACAACTACGTTGTCAAGGTTCAACAGCCTAGCAAATGCGTATTCTCTCTTGCAAAGTAAAATATTAACTGGTCGAGTGCTGGATTAGTTTTGGTTCTGAAAATTTTTGTGTGTGTCTTTGCCATGTTACAATTTATGGGAGAGTGCCTATATTTTAACAAGGCAAATCCTAACAGATAAAATAATATCACTTCAAAGATAATATGAAACACATCCAAAGAATATGAAGCCTTTAAATTTCAGTACCTGCACTTCAGAATAAAGCCCAAATATGGGTAGGCTTTAAATTTTGTCATGATTCACGAGTATAAGTTTTGATTCTCACAAATTCCTGTTATTAGAATCAATTTTCAGTTTGTAAATTTTGAGTGCAACAAGTACATATGTGATAGTAAAGAGCAAATGTCATATTTATATACTTAAGAAAGTCGAACCTAGAAGGACCCAGTTTCAATTTTGATGAGTTTCTTGTCGTACATGTACATGTAGAACACATGTTCCAACATGCAGAGTTTTGGTCGTCTAGTGAAGATGTTTATTTATTTGTTTATTTATTTATTTATTGGAGTTTAACAACACTTTTGACAGCTAGAGTCAACTCCTGTTGGATTGTTTTACAGGTGCAGGAAGCCAGAGTACCCACAGAGAACCACTGAGCAATGGCAAGCAACTGTCCGACTTCCCAACATACTAGCTCCACACAAACAGGGTTTGCATTGGTTGAAGACAAGTGCACAATCAATGTTCAGTACACCTTAGTACACAGTGCCACCATGCCCCCCACGTGGGCAATCGGAATTAAGTGCCTTGCCCAAGGACACAACGCAGTTATCCCTGGCAGTTGATTGAACTGTAATGAAGATGGAAAATTACAGTATCTTCACAGTGGTGTCTCGTGAAGTCTTGATATAGGCAGCCAAGACTTCACTTGTCACCACTGCTAAGTGAAGTTTGTTGCCTTATGAGGCTGCAAAGAATAAGAATTCTAATGGCATTTTAAAACCACTTTTAGAATCTAGGAAAAAATCAAATGAACATTTTGCATGAATCAAAGTTGTTTCTCATTGTTTTTCTTATGAGTCATTCGCGCAAATCTATTCTGATTTGCTCATGAACTTTAAGCTCTGCCTATATTTTAACAATGCAAATCCTTACAGATAAAATAATATAACTTCAACAGTAGTATATAACACATCCAAAGAATATGAAGCCTTTAAATTGTGGTACTTGCACTTCAGTAAAAAGCCCAAATATGGGCTTCCAGCAATTTACCTGTTGATCTATAACAGAATGGTTATAGCTCACTAGCTAACTGCGTACATGATTCCCTAACCATTTCAGCACTAAAAGTGACTTTATGATTATAAACAGTTCACTAAACTTGACTTGGATCTCTGTATTGTGATCATATACAGTGGAGCAGGGTTATCCAATTATGAGATATTCAGTTAAGTGGTCTCCACTGTATGGTCAAAAGTCACTTACTTGATATGCCTATAACATGTCAGGCTGCTAATCATTCTTGTTGGGTGGAAAATAAACATAATGCTCTCCACAATCATTATTATGTTCACTCCTGTACAAGTTAGATATTAAGGTGACTTGTGAAATACATTAATTGTACTGGATTGCATCTGGCCATCTGTACGTCTGTCCGTAGTCTGTATGAGTTCATAACTCAGATGATAGTTGTTCTTCCTTGATGAAAACTTACATCAATGTCCAGTATGACATGCCCTTTTAGACACATATTAAGTTATGCTGTCTGTTGATTTCACTTGTGATTTATGCTCCTTTTTTATGTTGAGAAATTGACAATTTTTGTCTGTTCGTGTTCATAACTCGGCTGAATGTGGATCAGTCTTTTACAGGCCTCGAAATAAGTCGCGAACGGTCGTTCAGGTTACGTGGAGGTTATGACGTTTGAAAACAGTGTAACCTCCCGACCGTTCGCGACGATGTTCAGCTCGTGAACGGAGTGAATAATGCAAACAAAAATCGTTCTGTTGAGAAAGATAAACAAAGGGTTACAATCACGCTGATTAATTCTGTTATAGCGATCGCTTATCTGATATCAGACCCTGTTATTCAAACTAGTAGCCCCAAAGCGGGTTCGCTACACGTGGTGCATGCGGTAAATTTGGAACACTTGACAACTGTTTCTGAATTATTTGTGCCACTTTTTCATTACTTTTACATGCCCTTTCAAATATTCCATATCTACAAAATGTGAATTTCATATATAATATAAAATGTTTGAAGGCCCCCCTCTCCCGTTTACGACATGTGTGAAGCCCCCCCTCTACCCCCCTTACCCCCCCCCCCCCCCCCCCCCCCCCCTCCCCCAAAATTTGAAACTATAATCTAAAATGTTCTATGGTCCCGGGGCCCCTATCACAAATGACCATTCGCCAAACGCGTTGCTCGATTTATACGAGAAATTATCATTCCATCCACGTGACCTGGCCATGCTTTGAAATTATGGCATTGTCTTATTGTTAAAACATCCTGTTCAGTGTTCGTGTCATGGTGTGGCCGCTGGTGGTGAATTTTAAAACATCGTTACGTGATTGAAATATATTCTCGTGAAAATTCAGAATATGTCGGAAAATAAAAAAAAGAAAGAAACTGTATCGGTGAAAACATTCAAGAATTGGGATTTTTCGGGGATTTCACATTTGAGTCTGACGATGACGGCAGAATTGATCGATTGTGTTGCAAAGTTTGTACAGACAACCTGTCAAAAATACGACAGGAAGCGAGGGCATGAAACATTTCTGGTGCAGTGATGAACGGAATCATTGCCTATGTTGATGGTGTTACTTATGTCCACAAATCGAATGTTAAAAGACACTGTGCTTCGGGTGGACTCCATGATTGGGCAAAGAGACAATCAAAATCCATGACATCTGCACCAAGTGACCATGACGTAAAGAATGACTTGAAAAATTCAACTGTAACTCAAAGTGAAGCATCGTGTTCTAGTAAGAGTCTGAGTGGTGCTCATGAACAGATAACCAGCATCAGCAGTGCTTTTGAGAAAACCAACAAAAAATTGTATGTTCATCATTTTAATACAGCTCTATTCTTGGCGATGAAGGAATGCCCTTTTAGTGATTATAGTCATTTGATTGAACTTCAGAGGAAAAATGGGGTGCAGTGTTTAACAGGAAAAAGCAACAACCATGCATGCAGCGAGTTCATTCACTTTCTGGCAGAAACTGTGAGAAATGATATGAAGAATATTTTGGAGAAAGCGAACTTCTTTTCTTGTGAACAGGACGGGACTGAAGCTCGAAAAACTAGAGAGGAAAAAGAAATGGTTTATGCTAAGGTAGTTATTAGGGGTCAGCCTGTTGAGCTGCTACTCAAGTGTCAGAAAATGAGCAAGTTTGGGGGCTTCGACGCAGCCAGTCTGCAGAAAAGTCTTGATGATGCGTTCATGGCCTACGATCTTTCAGAAGAGAAGTATGTGGAATGTATGATATCGGCGTGTGGGGACGGCGCTTCGGTGAATATGGGTAGGATCAATGGGGCCTTAACATCTTTGAAGAAAGAACGCGAGTGGCTGTTAGTCATACATTGCAGCGCTCACAAAATAGAACTTGCTGTTAAAGATGCCTTCAATCAGATAACTAACTTCAAGCAAGTTGACGACATGCTATTGAACCTGTATACATTTTTTAAAAACAGTGGTAAATGCTGGAGGATTCTGGTTTATGTTGCCGAACAGCTGAATGTTCTTCTTTTGAGGATTCCAAAGTCGGCAGGAACAAGGTTCCAAGTTCATAAATATAAGGCTATAAAAGCTTTAATTATTGACTTCTTACCCATGTGCTTATTTGCGGAGAGCATGATTGAATCAAGTAACAAAACATGCAAACCTGAGCAAAAGGCTAAATTAAGGGGATATCTCAACAAATGGAGAGATTACGGGTTTCTAGCAGCAATTCACCTCTACAGACTTGTGCTGAAGCAGACTGCTCATTTGTCGTTTGTGACTCAACAGTCAGTGCCACTTGTTACAGATTTAATACAAGCCATACAATCTGGAGCCAATGAACTCACACTGCTTTCAGCTTCCGATGAAAGGCTGCCATTTACAGTGAAAATGCCTTCAGACACAACCGACTCTAATGAACTGACCCTGACTGCTGAGAGTACAAACTTACCTTCAACACATAGGTTCAAAAAACAAAATCAGTTGACAGACAAGCAAAGAAAAATAGCACAGAAGAATGTCCATGCGATGAAAGAAGACTTCGTACTGAAAAATGTGAAGCAAGGAAAGCAGAGTGTGAAGAAAATTAAGGAAAAGTTGATTCCGACAATTGTTACAGAACTTAATAAAAGAATGGAATCATTCAGTGATCCGATTTTCAAAGCTTTCTCAATTGCTGATCATTCACAGTGGGATTCGTCTGATCCTGATTATGGAAAAAAGGATATTAAATGCATAGCAGACCATTTCAGGAAGCCACTTGATGTCCATGGATTCTCTGCTGACCTCGCATTGTTGGAATGGAGAAATCTGCAAAGACTAGTAACTACGAAATTCAGCCATTTTAAAAACACACTCAGCCTATGGAAGCAAATTTTTCAGCACCATCAAGAGCAATATCCACACATATTGCTGATAATTGAGTTGATTTTGACTGTGGCCATAGCAAGTGCTACCGTAGAAAGAGGCATAAGCACACTGAACAGAACAATAACACATTCCAGAACTTCACTAGACAATCAGACTCTAGAAGACCTTCTCATTGTCAGAGTAAATACACCGGTGCTAATTTCATGTGACCCTTCTTATGAAGAGAAACTCATTCACAAAGCTGTTGAGCTATACTTAAATGCCAAGTCTAGACGTGGACATTGTCAGAAAAAACGTCATGCTGAAGAATCCAGCGAGAGTTTGCTTCAGTCAATTTCAAAATCTGAAGATATATTTCTACCTGTATCTGCTAAGAAGTTGTGCACACATTCACTTATGAATGAGCTCCTGCAACAAGAAGACTTTCTTATTCAAACACCAGATGATTCCGATTATGAACCTGGAGTACTTGACAATGATACAGATTGTGAGAGTTACTCTGACAAATCTGATATTGAGGCAGGGGATGAACTTGAAGATTATGGCCACCACAGCAGGCCTATTTTTCTTTTGTTGAAACCTGTTTGTCTACCCAAAGCTGTCATTTGGTAGGAAGTAAAAAACTGAAAACCGAACCAGCAACTGGAACATACTTTCCCTTTAGTTTTTTTCATTTATCAAACTTGGAAGTCTCAAGTTATATTTTACATAATAAATTAAAACAGTTGAATTTGATACCGTTCCATCAATCTCTAGAACCCCCCCCCCCCCCCCCCCCCCCCCCCCCCCCCAGTTTTGATATGAACACCACACCCCACCCCTAGTTTCGCATTCTCACAAGTTTGTCAATTTTAACCTTTCAGTTTGATTTATTATGATTGTATCATCGATATCATATCGTGGACACTATTGAGATGATCTCAATAATGTCCACAATATCGATGATACAATCATAATAAATAAAACTGAAAGGTTAAAATTGGCAAACTTGTGAGAATGCGAAACTAGGGTTGGGGTGTGGTGTTAATATCAAAACTGGGGGTAGGGGGTGGGGAGGGGTGTGTCCTTTTTGGTGGGAACTGTTCGAGTGTCGGGAGAGGGGTGGAATTGTCTGGGTTGGAAGCGTGTGTAAACCCTCAGGGCCTCAGTTATTAAACCACTTGAAACTGAAAAACACCAGAATCAAGCGAACACTAATTTGGTAAGAATAAGGAAGAGGTGATGCGAGATAAATATATCCTGTGCCACACATGACATACTGTTAGTGTACCAACTACGTCTTGGCTGTGGTATGAATTTCTCTGTTGTGGTGTGCTGAAACGACATGTTTGTCTCCAGTCAGATTCGAACTGACACCTTCTCTGTGTATTCTGACATTGAAGTTCACACCAAGATGCACTAACCAGTTATGCTATGAAGACTAGACTGTGCAAAATTATAAAATGCACCGCACCGACCTTGCGGCACACCACAAATGAAAAATTCACACCACAATGCAGGAACAGTTGGTTGGTACATGTTATGTTACAGTTAGTATGGTTTTGATCTGTCCAATATCTCAATGAGCCGAAGCCGATTTGTCGCAGTTCTCAAAAAAGAGAAAACCATCATGTCCCCTGCAGTGCACCCACCCCCGCTCCCCCTTCTATCCTCCCAGCACTCGGCCTCAAACCCTCAAATGGTGTGCCTCACTTCCTCCTTTTCCGTTTCTTCAATTAACATCTGATCTCTAGATTCACATCTATAATGTTAAATGTTCAAAGGGCCCCCATCTGATGATCACCATTCCAAAACATAACTTGAAATTCAAAAAATGATTTAACTGAAGTTTAAAGCGTTCCCCGTTACCCATGAAGGCCTAAAATGTTTTTCATATGGCCTCAGTCACCAATATTTTATATTATTCATGAAATGTGAAACAGAGTTTCATGCTTCATCTACAATATAAAATGTTCGAATGGCCCACTTTCTATATATATTACAAAAAATGTTTGAAGACCCCCCCCCCCTCCACCCTTGTTGAACATCTTTTACGTGTCCCCGTTAGCCTACCCATGTAAACCGTTTTTCGCATGATTGACCCCTCAGATATTTCATATTAACTAACTTGCTCGAAGTGACTCAAGTAAGTTCTCATATTTTTTCTACACTCTCGGTATTTTCCGTTTCACTGGCTTGACAGTGAAACGGAATCTCACGACAGTACGTCACGCACGTGCAGTTTAAATATCATGGCCAGCCTTTTTCTCATGTTATGTTTTTATTGTGAACTTACCTTGGATTTTCGCACCAGTTAATCAATGCTGCTTCTCACATCAGCGGTACCATACGGATTAAGGGCAGTTTATAAAAGGTACGAAGTAATTTAATACCACCTTCATTTTTAATAACAATAAACATAGACTGATACTAGTTGAATGACGGGGAATTTGGCAGTATAAATTCCCATTTTTATGTCACGAGGATAACGGGTTACGATAGGTTACGATGAAAAATTTTGCCGTAACCTATCGTAACCTGTTTTTAGGTTGCGATACAAAAATGAGCGTAACCTGTGAATGGGTTACGATGAAAATTCTTATTTCGAGGCCTGTTTTATCTTACAATCAACATGTATTTTGTCTGTATTAACTCTGCAACTGTCGTGTATCCGACTCCCGGATACAGATGTTTGTATCAGGGGGTCAGATACAAGCACGTTCCTTTCGGGTGAGTTCCATTTTTAGCTCATCTTGACAAAGTCAAGCTGAGCTAATCTAATCGCTTCCCGTCCGTCATCCGTCAAAACCATGTTTTGGTCTTCTCCTCCAAAGCCACTGGGCCAATTCAACTGAAAGTTTGTGTGAGTGATGGTCCCAAAGGGGCATTTCATTCTTGTTCAACTCAGTATGCCCAGCCCCATAGGGAGGGAGTGGGGGAGAATGCTCCAAAATATTTTAAAAATCTTCTTCTCAAGAACCAGTGTGTACAATGACTTGATATTTGCTATGGAGCTTCCATATGAGGTGTAGAATCAAGTTTGTTCAAACGAAGTTTGTAAAGTAATATTTGGCTTTGTAATAGGAGGGGTAAGATTTTTGGCCCCGCCCAAAATTTCTATTTTCTGAACCGATGGTCCGGTATGAACCAAATTTGGTTTGTGGTAGTATTGGGTCATAAGTACTTGACCCATGCAAAAAAAAAAATTCCTGCATCCCCATGGGAACCCTGGGAGCTAAAAATAGAAATATTTTCAAACGCCCATATTTTCCAAACCCCACGGAACAGAGAGCTTTTATTTGGTATGAAGTATCCTTATGACCAGTAGAATTGAATGGTAAAAAAAAATTGTCATCGGTTATGTTAGGGTGTTCTGTAATGGGCATCGAAAAAATGCTGAGTGAGCATATTTGCAAAAATTAAAAAAAATCTTTTCTCCAGAACCAATCATCAGAATCTTTTGATATTTGGTATACAGCATTCATAGGGGGGGTCAGATAAAAGTTTGTTGAAATAAAGCTCATTGGTTCATATTTGGGCTCTCTACAGGAGCCCGAAGTTTTAACATAGGGTAATATGGGGGAATATTCTTCAAAAATCTTCTTCTTCAGAACCACCAGTCAGAATCTTTTAATATTTGGTATACATCATTGTTATGAGGGTCAGATTCTAGATTGTTCAAACCAAGTCCCTAGGTTAATATTTGGGCTTCTTTCTACGGAAGCCCAAATTTTATCTTTGTTCAATATGGAGGGTAATTTAAAAAAATCTTCTTCAGATCCATCAGTCAGAATGCTTTGATATTTGGTATGCAACATCTCTATGGGGGTCAGATTCAAGTTTGTTCAAATCAAATCCCTAGGTATATATTTGGGCTCACTATGGTAGCCCAAATTTTTACTTAGTGCTATATGAGAAAATTTCTTTAAAAATCTTCTTCAGATCCACCAGTCAGAATGCTTTTATATTTGGTATACAACATCTCTAGGGGGGGCAGATTCCAGGTTGTTCAATTCGAGTGCCTAGGTTAATATTTGGGCTCCATATGGGAACATGAAATTTAACTTAGTACAATATGAGGGAATTTCTTCAAAAATCTTCTTCTTCAGATTCACTTGTCAGAATGCTTTCACATTTGGTATACAACATCTCTAGGGGGGTCAGATTCAAGTTTGTTCAAATCGGATCCATAGGTCAATATTTTGGCTCGCTATGGTAGCCCAAATTTGAACTTAGTGCAATTCGAAGAAATTTCTTTACAATTGCTCTTCTTCAGATCCAACAGTCAGAATGCTTTCAGATTCGGTACACAACATCTCTAGGGAAGTCAGATTTAACTGTGTTCAAATCAAGAGCCTGGGTTAATATTTGGGCTCTCTATGGGAGCCGGAATTGGCCATTTTGCTGAAGAATTAAAAATTTTGTATTCAGTACCCTCTAGAGGTACTAAGATTAATCCACATAGGTTGTATCAAGGGGCTTCATAGGGGAGCTCTACATTTTACTTATGATCAACTGAAGAAAAGGCATGATGCCCAGATTATTTTTGTCACTCCTGAGGGACTCAAGGATTGACAGTGTAACCTATGGAGATGGCTTGCTTAATGTAGACTCATTCTTGGACTCTATTTAAATTGTGTTCTGTACAAGATGAGCGCTTCAGGCCCCGTGGGGCCTCTTGTTTTTCTTTTTGTTCATCCGTACGAATAAATAGTTTGTTATATATTCGTCTACATTCTTGACTTATCCCCAATATATTGTAAGATAAAATTATTATTACCGGTACCATTATGTGGATGTACAAAATATGTATCCGAGTCTCGCTCTGGGTTCTAAGGGTAGATCCATGACTCGTCTTTGACTTGTCGTGATCTGCCCTTAGAACCTGGAGCTCGACTCGGATACATATTTTCTACATCCACATAATGGTAATAATCTCTATATATGGATGTCCAGTATGACATGCCCTTTTCAGACACTTACCAAGTTACGCTGTCCATCCAATCCACTTGTAAGTTCTGTCCCCCCTTTTTTTTTATTGGAGAAATGGACACTTTTTGTCTGTACGAGTTCATAACTTGGCTGATAGTGGTCCAATCTTAATGAAATCTTACACAGATGTTCAGTATGACATGCTCTTTCAGATGCATATCAAGTTATGCTGTTGTTTCATTCCACTTGTGAGTTATGCCCTATTTTATCCCCCACCAAACTAATGTAATGGGGGATATAGTGATGGGCTCCATCCATCCGTCCATCTGTCATCCGCCTGTCCATTTGTCTGTCCAGGCTCATATCTTCTCAATTGAGAATGTTTATGAGAATCAGGTCTTGGATTCCTGTTGAATTTCTCTCTCTGCTTTTGAGACAGACCCAACAACCGTTCACCTGCTTTGTGCTGGCCTGTATATTCCAACTAAGGCTAGAGGTACTGTATGTAACTGAACAAGCCTTATCACACTGGCCAAGAAATTAAAGTTTTTATCAGCCTTCCTATCTTATATGTTGTCCGTCTAGTTTAAAATGTAAATGCACTGAAATATTGCTTTTTCAGCTTTTATGTTTGGTTGGGGAATCTTTTGAGGAACATAGTGATGGTGTAAATGGTGCTGTTGTACAAGTAAGGGCGAGAGGTGATAAATTAGCTCTTTGGCTTAAAGATAGCTCAGACGCAGAATCAATAACCAAAATAGGGTAAGTATAAATATACTTTATCTGCAAGGTTACATTGTTTGCAAGATAAGTGCAACTGCACGAAGACCAGCTAGCTGATATTTTTATACAACAACCAATGGCCCAAACTAGCTGGTGCTAACTCAAAAAATAATCCAGGGCCAAACACAAATTTTGCCCCCCATATCCTTAAAATTTGCATGCAAAACCAAAAATTTTATGTCCTATCTGGTCCTCCATACTTTTGTGAACTGCACATCCGCACTATCCAGGAAGACACCGAAATTGGCGCAAACCATCATTCTTTGTTTGGCCCTCCAGTCAGTAACAACAAACTGACATCTGTGCTTTTAAATGTCAGTTTTAATGATGCCAGACACAAATCAATGGTAGAATTGGTGGATCCAAGGACATAATTGGATGATGGAGGGGAACAACGGTGGTTGGAAACGTTCAGGGCTGTAACTTTATAATTTTTATCTAAATTACTTCATGTTTCCCAGTTTCAGGACATGGGCCTTACGTCATCATTCTTGCTAATGATTTTTCCACTGTTTGTTAAGTGTTCCTTCCTTATCCTTCCTTGAAGCTCCCCATTTAAACTCCCAAGCTTTTTGGCTTATTTTATTGAAATTTTTTTATAAATTTTTTGGGAGTTTGACGTGTTACACAGAATGTTTATTCTCTATATCCCCATGGTTACATCCTCACCCTAGGGGTGTTTTGGGTCATGCATCTTACATCCGATGTATCGTTTTTTCTTCTTCTGAAGATCTTGCTTTACATCGGATAGTTCTAAATCTGTTACTGACTTCGGGCCTCTTTATTCAGTGCCTGGGGTCTTGTTTCTGGTTTTTCTCCTAATGTTGTTTACATTGGCAACGTTGTATAAATATATGTAGTTTCCCATTTATTTCATGGTAGGATTGTTGTAAGATACATTTATAATATTCCGGTAGTGTAGCAATTAATTTTTGGAATTTTGTCCACACTTAGGCTCTATCGGGATACCTTTGGGCTCGTCTTGTTCCCTTCAGGAACTTGGGCTCCTGTCAAAATTTAAAAAAAAAATTTTTTTTAAATTAATTTTTCGATTTATATTTTGAATGTTATTTATTATGTATCTTTTTCATATATTTTTTGTGGAGTTCGTGGGAGTACTGTCGACTTTGTTTTGATTCATTATGAAAGCTTATTGCTCAAAATGCAAGGCGAGGAAGTCTTCCTCTGATTTACATGCTAGTTGCCTTGCTTGTAGTCGATGTACCCCCACTAATTCTTGCTCAACCTGTGTCAGATGGGATGACAAATGCTGGAGATGGGTGTCACGGCACATTGTTAGCAGCCAGAGGCCACTGCCGGTCCTCTCGCCACACAGTCAATCTTGTTTCTATTTCAGAGGGACAAGGACATGGTGATGTTTATGTGATGCCTAGCGAGAGTGTACTGCCGTCGTCGCATTCAGATGATCAAGCAGAGCTAGCGGCAAAGGTGCTCATGAACATTAGACAGGGCAAAAAACCATGGGTCGGTGGTTTCAGTCCCTTATCACCAGCTAGCTCGACCGGTGAAGCAGTTACTCCATCCGTGGGTACCGTGACACCGGGTGTGTCCGTTGCAGTCTAACAAGTGGATTGGGTAGAGCGAGCACCTTAAAATATAAACCGGCTCACCCAGCGATGACAGAACAGAAGAAGAAGCCGGCAAGTTCATTGGGAAGCCCGGTGAGGTATGAAAGGACCGCGAGCGAGAGAGCCCCCACTCTTTCCCAACAACATCTGGGGCCAGATGTGGTGATTAGGAACTTGCGTCAGTCGGAGCATATGTCCGTGCCTGCTAGGGTTACAGCTTCTGCATCGGCATCTTCCAAGCACACATGACCGCACATTAGCTACGCGACTTCAGATATCCAGCCTGCATCACCGAGAAGGGACCACTCATCGTCAAAGAAGTCGGACCATCTGGTAGCTAAGGAGACGAGGTCTCATTTATCGGGACGTTCGGAGAAAAGAGCCATCTCGGACACACCATCCCAGGAGCAGCCGGCGGCCAAGAAACAGATGACCACTGCTCCTCACGCCTCCGTAACTGACTTGCCGTCGCAGATGATGACTAACACGAGAATGATTAAGTAATGCAGGTGAGGAGGTTCGATATGACTTCGAATGCCCCGCGGCACCACACACACACTGCCAATGTGTTTAGAGGCAATTACCGGGCAAGACATAGTTTTCTTCTTGCAAGCCTCGTATAAGTTTAAATACATACATGCAATGCATTTCTTCACTTTTCGATTGGTGGCTGTGTCGTGTTCTATGGCGACCTATTGGCACATCCATTTTTTAGTTGGATTAGTTTCCTGTGATTATTCGTCTGTTTGTCATATACAAGCGCATATTTCATCATAATTAAATTGCTAGTCTTTGGGTACCTCAGAGGCTGCATAACCAGTTAACTGGTATTCAGATGATTACATGCGGAATCTTAATGCTCACGCGCATTATAATTATTAGGCTGACGCTTTATTGTATATTATGGACCTTTGAAATTATGAATTATTTCGGGGGTGGTCCGTGTCGGAGCCTGTTAATCATACCTACTTCCATTTCTAGATCCAGGTTTCTCTTAATGTCCGTACTGAAATCGTATCTTCACACGTGTATACAGTCATAGATATTGGATAGTACACGTCAGGGAGTGTTGTTACTCAAATTTATTGTACACCTGAATGGGGTCTCCTGTGGGTTACTTCAGAAGTGTGTTTACTCTCCAGAGATTGTTCATTGTGGTTCGATTGGACATGTGTATGTTATATATTATATCACTGGTTTTCGACATATCTGCTGCATATGCCGTCTGCGGAGTATGTTACATAATATTATTACCAGGATCGTCGCTATAGCCTTAACTTCTGAAGTGGTGTTAAGCACCATTTATTAATTATAAATTAATACCTGAGTGCCTGTTCGACGAATATTTATATTGTGTTTAGCTCACCTGAGCGAAGCTCAAGGGGAGCTTTACTAATCACTTTCTGTCCATTGTCGTCCGTTGTCTGTCGTCGTCCGTCCGGCGTTAACTTTACATTATCGACTTCTCCTCCTAAACCACTAGCCCAATTTTATTCAAATGTTGGCTAAATGTTTATTACCTAATGCCAATTCAGATTTGTTCAAATGAAGTTGCCCCTCCTCCTGGGTGGTGCCACGCCCCCAAGGGGCACCAAAATCTTTGTAAATCTTCTTCTCATGAACCAGCAGTAGCAGAGACTTGATATTTGGTGTGCAGCTTCCTTTTGAGGTGTAGACTCAGATTTGTTCAAGAGAAGTTTGTGGGGCTATACTTGGCGTCGTTATGGGAGGGGCAAAATTTTTTGCCCCGCCCAAAATTTCTATATTTTTATACTGTACCAATGACCCAGACATAGCTGGTGCTAACTCTTAAAATATAGGGCCAAACACAAATTTTGCCCCCCAATCCCCAAAATTTGCATCTAAAACTAAAGAAAACATGTCCAGAGAGGCCCTCCACACCTCGCCCCCACTGCGCATGCGCAGTGTCAAGGACGTTCCGAAATTGGCGCCATTTATCATTCTAAGTTTGGCCCTTCATCAGTTAACATCTGACTGATCTTTGTGCTTTTAAATCTCAGTTTAAATGATGCCAGACAAATAAATATTAGTGAAATGGTGATTCTAAGGAGGATAGAAAAGGAGGAGAGGAAAAGAATGTGTGACAGAATATTATCAGGGCTGTAACTTAAAATTTTTTAATGAAATTATGTTAAGTTACCTATTTTCAAGGCAGCAGCCATTTTGTTGTCATTCTGATTATTTAGTTACACTGTTTTTACAAGTGTTTTTCCTCTCTCCCTGTCCTTTAAGTTCCCCCTTGCTATTCTCCCATGCTTTTGGCATAATTTCTGTAATTATTATTACTAAAATTTCTTGGGAGTTTAGCTGAATAACAGAATGAATTCTGTTCTTTCCCCATGTTTACGTCTTCACCTACGGGTGGTTAGGCGTTGTGTTCTGCATCTACCATCTGATGTTCTGCAGTTTCTTCCCTGGAAGTCTCTGTTTTGCATCAGATGGTGTATTTTTGGTAACTGATTTCGGGCCTGGGTGCCTGGAGTCTTATTTTAGTGTTTTTACACTCATTGTTTACATTTACAACAGCCCTCTGTGTGAGGGGGGGATTTCTAAATAATAATATCTTTATGTTATTTCAATCATAACTAGATACATTATTATTGTTCGTAAGTGTTGAATAAATTGTTTAAAATATTTTTAAAATTTTTGTCCACACTTAGGCTTGGGATCCATTGGGGCTCAACGTTACTTTTCAGAAACTTGGGCTGTTCTGAAAAAATATTTTTTCAAAATATTTTGATTTCAATTATTTTTTCTATATTAATGGATCATATTATTATTATGTATTTTGATTGCCAGGGGTTAGTGCGAGTACCAGGACTTGTTTTCTTTTCACATTGAAAGGATATTGATCTATTGTTTTAAGAGGAAGTCTTCCTCTGACCTTATTATCATTCTATATGTGGTCAGTGTACTCGCATTAACTCCGGTTCTGTATCGTATGATTTCGATGACAATATGGGAAGCGTATGTCACGGTATGTTGTTGGGGATTTGGACACTCCGGTCCTTTCCCCGCAGGGTCACTCTACTTTATCAATTTCTATTTCAGACGATCAAGATTAGGGTGATGTATCTGTGATGTCTTCCAACAGTGTGCCTCCGTCGTCACAATTAATGAAGGGCTAGCGGAAAAGTGCTCATGTAATACGCCAATTGCCTAAGAGGACCCTAGTAGGTTCGACGGCCTTTGACGTCCGCTAGCTCGCCCGGTGTAGCGTCCATTCACCGAATGGTTCGGCAGCCGGGTTCGTCCGTTGCGGTCTAGAAGGAATTTTGGGGTGATGCGAGCACTATAAAATTAACTTAATGCACACCCAGTGACGGCGGATCGGAGGGAGAACGGAGGAAGCCTTTTAGTCCGGTTCATAGCTCGTTCCGGTCCATCCGGACGGCAAGCGAGAGAGGCCCCTCTCTCGTTCAACAACATCTGGCCCCAGATGTTGTGGTACAAATGTGTCGTTAGCGGAGCATACGTCCGTCGCTCGGGACGCTCCGTTGTATAGGCAGTCCGCTGAGACTGCTAAGGCTTCCTCTTCTCGTCAGCGCACACGACCGCACCTTGGCTGCGTGACCGCCGATATATTACCAGCTTCGCCGATCAAGGATTCTTCGGCGACCAGGTCACACCATCCGGCAGCCAGGGATTCGAGACCGATGGACTCCGGACGTTCGCATAGGAAAAGTATGCGGGAGCCATCTGATGCGGAGCTGCCCTCGGCGAAGCAGCGATAGACTGCGCCTCCGCAGGTCTCGACGCCGGACATTCTTGTGCACATAGCACAGCTTATCGCAGCATCCCAGCAGCCGACAGAAACGGTGTCGGATCGAGAATTATCCGACAGCGCTGGGTCGGTAGCCGGGGACTCGAGGTCTGCAGACTCCGGACGTTCGCATAGGAAGTATGCGGGAGTCAACGTACACGGAGCTTCCAGCGGCAATGCATCGTAAGTCCGCTACTGCACAGGCCTCGGGAACGAACGTGCTTTCCTTAATAGCACAGTTTATCGCAGCATCCCAGCATCAACTGAATCTGTCGCATATATTTTATCCGACGATGCTGGGTCGGGACGCTCCGCGGAAGCGGGTACGGACGTCCGAAAGTTTCATCCGGTCCGACGGGATACCGAAAGGGATTCGGTGGATTTCAAGCTTTCCCTTTCGGAACAACATATGCTGCGATGCCGGATAAGAAACTGATAGCGTCGGTGGACTTAGAAATTTTTGGTTCGGTTCAGGGACATCGTCCCTCAGTTCCGACATAGTCCAATAATGTCACACAAACTTTCGAATTATTGAACGACGCTATATATATTATTATTTTATGCTTGCTATCCAAGCATTTCTGGTTTCTTGTTCGAAGAGTTATGGAGATGTCTTTCAAAAGTGTGCCTCTGTCGTCATAGTTAATGAAGAGTTAGCGGCAATAAGTGCTCATGGAATATGTCTATCGCTTACGGAGTGACATTCGCTAGCTCACCCGGTGTAGCGTACATTCATCGAATGGTTCGGCTGCCGGGTTCGTCCGTTGCGGTCTAGGAAGGAGATTTGGGTGATGCGAGCACTTTAATTACTTTAGTACTCACCCAGTGACGGCAGATTGAGGACAGATCGGAGGAAGCCAACAACATAGGGGACCGCATGTTGTGGTTCAGATATTTTACATTCGGAGCATATGTCCGTTGCTCGGGACGCTCCGTTATATTGACAGTCCGAGAGACTGTCTTTAATGCTTCCTCATCCTCACAGCAGGGCACACGACCGCACATTGGCTACGTGACCTCGAGTATCCGATCAGTTTCGGCATTCAGTGATTCCACAGCGAATAGGTCGCGCCATCCGGTAGCCAAGGGACACGAGGCCTATACACTCCGTTCGCTCGCATATTGGAAGTATGCACGGGGTAACGATCTCGGAGCTTCCTGCGGCAATGCATCGTAAGACCGCTGCTCCTCAGGCCTCAGTGACGGACGTGCTATCCGAGTTAGCACAGTTGTTTCGCAGCATCCCAGCAATTGACGGTTTCTCGGTCGAATCAGGAATTATCCGACGGCGCTGGGTCGGTGCGGTCCACGGTTGCATCAAGCTACGGACGACCGAACGCTTTATAGGGTCCGACAGGATGGCGAAAGGGATTCGAAAGATTTCGAGTTTTCCCTTTAGTAGTATCGGAAGATGCCTTTCATATCTTCTGGCATTTCTTCCAGTGATTATTTTTCGGACTTCATTGCTGCGATCTTGGATAAGAGACTTATAGCGTCATTGGACTCGGATTTTTCGATCGGTACAGGGACTTTGTCCCTGACTTACCGACGCAGTCCAATATTGTCATTACAACATGTGTTTTATTTTTCGACGCTATATATTTATATATATACAAGACGGCTACTAAGCATGATAGTTTAGTTTCTTGTCCGCGTGGCTCATTTCTGCCATTTTATCTTTTTTACATATAGTTTATTTTGGCAGAGCAGGGCATACCGAGAGTTCATATGCGTCTAGACGGTGTGATTAAAGACTGCATATATTCTTTTTCACCGTTTATGTCTTTTCCAATTTCAATGTTGGGAACGACATTATGTATATTAGACTTAACTTAGACGCTTTATTATACGTAATCCGCCTTACTGAGGCGTTATCATTACGTCTTCAAGAAAAGATTTACGGGATATTATTCTCAATGTAATTTCTTTTGAGGGCAGTAGTTTGTTCACGTATAACTCCGCCCTTCAGTGGCTGATTGGAGTTGGTTAGACGTGAGGCAGCCCTAGCTACATCCACGCGTGGATAGTAGGTTAAGAACTCTCTCAGAGTCGCTTCGTTCTCGGAGGAGCTTCTCTTCGACGGCAACTTTCCGGCAATCCATGAATTGCTTGAATTATACATTCTCTTGTCTATCTAGTGTTACAAGAGATTCAGACTGGGGCAAACATTCGGTGGTTGACTCAGAGAGTGCCGCCGCAGTTGCCGGACCCGAGTGTGGCTGTTATGACGGTTGCCAGTCAAACAGATTGGGATATATACTGATCCCTACGGATTCGAAGTGCCAGGGTCTTTGGGTTCCGCAGTCTTTTAGCTATCAGTTAACTTCCGCGGAATAATGTTTTTTAGGCTTGCTTTATGTCATTGCATGAACATTATTCAGAAACGCATGCCCAAATTCCTGTCCTTTAATTCGACAGTAGTGGCGTATCTCCGGAACCAGGGAGGCACTCTTTCGTTTCCGTTATTCAATTTAATGGAAAGAATCCGTCTGTTGGTTATAGTACACCAAGTTCAGTTTTGGTCCGTCATATTCTGGGTCGTCTGATTGTTTTATCGCACTCCCGTTCTCTTATCCAGGAAGACACCGAAATTGGCGCAAACCATCATTCTTTGTTTGGCCCTCCAGTCAGTAACAACAAACTGACATCTGTGCTTTTAAATGTCAGTTTTAATGATGCCAGACACAAATCAATGGTAGAATTGGTGGATCCAAGGACATAATTGGATGATGGAGGGGAACAACGGTGGTTGGAAACGTTCAGGGCTGTAACTTTATAATTTTTATCTAAATTACTTCATGTTTCCCAGTTTCAGGACATGGGCCTTACGTCATCATTCTTGCTAATGATTTTTCCACTGTTTGTTAAGTGTTCCTTCCTTATCCTTCCTTGAAGCTCCCCATTTAAACTCCCAAGCTTTTTGGCTTATTTTATTGAAATTTTTTTATAAATTTTTTGGGAGTTTGACGTGTTACACAGAATGTTTATTCTCTATATCCCCATGGTTACATCCTCACCCTAGGGGTGTTTTGGGTCATGCATCTTACATCCGATGTATCGTTTTTTCTTCTTCTGAAGATCTTGCTTTACATCGGATAGTTCTAAATCTGTTACTGACTTCGGGCCTCTTTATTCAGTGCCTGGGGTCTTGTTTCTGGTTTTTCTCCTAATGTTGTTTACATTGGCAACGTTGTATAAATATATGTAGTTTCCCATTTATTTCATGGTAGGATTGTTGTAAGATACATTTATAATATTCCGGTAGTGTAGCAATTAATTTTTGGAATTTTGTCCACACTTAGGCTCTATCGGGATACCTTTGGGCTCGTCTTGTTCCCTTCAGGAACTTGGGCTCCTGTCAAAATTTAAAAAAAAAATTTTTTTTAAATTAATTTTTCGATTTATATTTTGAATGTTATTTATTATGTATCTTTTTCATATATTTTTTGTGGAGTTCGTGGGAGTACTGTCGACTTTGTTTTGATTCATTATGAAAGCTTATTGCTCAAAATGCAAGGCGAGGAAGTCTTCCTCTGATTTACATGCTAGTTGCCTTGCTTGTAGTCGATGTACCCCCACTAATTCTTGCTCAACCTGTGTCAGATGGGATGACAAATGCTGGAGATGGGTGTCACGGCACATTGTTAGCAGCCAGAGGCCACTGCCGGTCCTCTCGCCACACAGTCAATCTTGTTTCTATTTCAGAGGGACAAGGACATGGTGATGTTTATGTGATGCCTAGCGAGAGTGTACTGCCGTCGTCGCATTCAGATGATCAAGCAGAGCTAGCGGCAAAGGTGCTCATGAACATTAGACAGGGCAAAAAACCATGGGTCGGTGGTTTCAGTCCCTTATCACCAGCTAGCTCGACCGGTGAAGCAGTTACTCCATCCGTGGGTACCGTGACACCGGGTGTGTCCGTTGCAGTCTAACAAGTGGATTGGGTAGAGCGAGCACCTTAAAATATAAACCGGCTCACCCAGCGATGACAGAACAGAAGAAGAAGCCGGCAAGTTCATTGGGAAGCCCGGTGAGGTATGAAAGGACCGCGAGCGAGAGAGCCCCCACTCTTTCCCAACAACATCTGGGGCCAGATGTGGTGATTAGGAACTTGCGTCAGTCGGAGCATATGTCCGTGCCTGCTAGGGTTACAGCTTCTGCATCGGCATCTTCCAAGCACACATGACCGCACATTAGCTACGCGACTTCAGATATCCAGCCTGCATCACCGAGAAGGGACCACTCATCGTCAAAGAAGTCGGACCATCTGGTAGCTAAGGAGACGAGGTCTCATTTATCGGGACGTTCGGAGAAAAGAGCCATCTCGGACACACCATCCCAGGAGCAGCCGGCGGCCAAGAAACAGATGACCACTGCTCCTCACGCCTCCGTAACTGACTTGCCGTCGCAGATGATGACTAACACGAGAATGATTAAGTAATGCAGGTGAGGAGGTTCGATATGACTTCGAATGCCCCGCGGCACCACACACACACTGCCAATGTGTTTAGAGGCAATTACCGGGCAAGACATAGTTTTCTTCTTGCAAGCCTCGTATAAGTTTAAATACATACATGCAATGCATTTCTTCACTTTTCGATTGGTGGCTGTGTCGTGTTCTATGGCGACCTATTGGCACATCCATTTTTTAGTTGGATTAGTTTCCTGTGATTATTCGTCTGTTTGTCATATACAAGCGCATATTTCATCATAATTAAATTGCTAGTCTTTGGGTACCTCAGAGGCTGCATAACCAGTTAACTGGTATTCAGATGATTACATGCGGAATCTTAATGCTCACGCGCATTATAATTATTAGGCTGACGCTTTATTGTATATTATGGACCTTTGAAATTATGAATTATTTCGGGGGTGGTCCGTGTCGGAGCCTGTTAATCATACCTACTTCCATTTCTAGATCCAGGTTTCTCTTAATGTCCGTACTGAAATCGTATCTTCACACGTGTATACAGTCATAGATATTGGATAGTACACGTCAGGGAGTGTTGTTACTCAAATTTATTGTACACCTGAATGGGGTCTCCTGTGGGTTACTTCAGAAGTGTGTTTACTCTCCAGAGATTGTTCATTGTGGTTCGATTGGACATGTGTATGTTATATATTATATCACTGGTTTTCGACATATCTGCTGCATATGCCGTCTGCGGAGTATGTTACATAATATTATTACCAGGATCGTCGCTATAGCCTTAACTTCTGAAGTGGTGTTAAGCACCATTTATTAATTATAAATTAATACCTGAGTGCCTGTTCGACGAATATTTATATTGTGTTTAGCTCACCTGAGCGAAGCTCAAGGGGAGCTTTACTAATCACTTTCTGTCCATTGTCGTCCGTTGTCTGTCGTCGTCCGTCCGGCGTTAACTTTACATTATCGACTTCTCCTCCTAAACCACTAGCCCAATTTTATTCAAATGTTGGCTAAATGTTTATTACCTAATGCCAATTCAGATTTGTTCAAATGAAGTTGCCCCTCCTCCTGGGTGGTGCCACGCCCCCAAGGGGCACCAAAATCTTTGTAAATCTTCTTCTCATGAACCAGCAGTAGCAGAGACTTGATATTTGGTGTGCAGCTTCCTTTTGAGGTGTAGACTCAGATTTGTTCAAGAGAAGTTTGTGGGGCTATACTTGGCGTCGTTATGGGAGGGGCAAAATTTTTTGCCCCGCCCAAAATTTCTATATTTTTATACTGTACCAATGACCCAGACATAGCTGGTGCTAACTCTTAAAATATAGGGCCAAACACAAATTTTGCCCCCCAATCCCCAAAATTTGCATCTAAAACTAAAGAAAACATGTCCAGAGAGGCCCTCCACACCTCGCCCCCACTGCGCATGCGCAGTGTCAAGGACGTTCCGAAATTGGCGCCATTTATCATTCTAAGTTTGGCCCTTCATCAGTTAACATCTGACTGATCTTTGTGCTTTTAAATCTCAGTTTAAATGATGCCAGACAAATAAATATTAGTGAAATGGTGATTCTAAGGAGGATAGAAAAGGAGGAGAGGAAAAGAATGTGTGACAGAATATTATCAGGGCTGTAACTTAAAATTTTTTAATGAAATTATGTTAAGTTACCTATTTTCAAGGCAGCAGCCATTTTGTTGTCATTCTGATTATTTAGTTACACTGTTTTTACAAGTGTTTTTCCTCTCTCCCTGTCCTTTAAGTTCCCCCTTGCTATTCTCCCATGCTTTTGGCATAATTTCTGTAATTATTATTACTAAAATTTCTTGGGAGTTTAGCTGAATAACAGAATGAATTCTGTTCTTTCCCCATGTTTACGTCTTCACCTACGGGTGGTTAGGCGTTGTGTTCTGCATCTACCATCTGATGTTCTGCAGTTTCTTCCCTGGAAGTCTCTGTTTTGCATCAGATGGTGTATTTTTGGTAACTGATTTCGGGCCTGGGTGCCTGGAGTCTTATTTTAGTGTTTTTACACTCATTGTTTACATTTACAACAGCCCTCTGTGTGAGGGGGGGATTTCTAAATAATAATATCTTTATGTTATTTCAATCATAACTAGATACATTATTATTGTTCGTAAGTGTTGAATAAATTGTTTAAAATATTTTTAAAATTTTTGTCCACACTTAGGCTTGGGATCCATTGGGGCTCAACGTTACTTTTCAGAAACTTGGGCTGTTCTGAAAAAATATTTTTTCAAAATATTTTGATTTCAATTATTTTTTCTATATTAATGGATCATATTATTATTATGTATTTTGATTGCCAGGGGTTAGTGCGAGTACCAGGACTTGTTTTCTTTTCACATTGAAAGGATATTGATCTATTGTTTTAAGAGGAAGTCTTCCTCTGACCTTATTATCATTCTATATGTGGTCAGTGTACTCGCATTAACTCCGGTTCTGTATCGTATGATTTCGATGACAATATGGGAAGCGTATGTCACGGTATGTTGTTGGGGATTTGGACACTCCGGTCCTTTCCCCGCAGGGTCACTCTACTTTATCAATTTCTATTTCAGACGATCAAGATTAGGGTGATGTATCTGTGATGTCTTCCAACAGTGTGCCTCCGTCGTCACAATTAATGAAGGGCTAGCGGAAAAGTGCTCATGTAATACGCCAATTGCCTAAGAGGACCCTAGTAGGTTCGACGGCCTTTGACGTCCGCTAGCTCGCCCGGTGTAGCGTCCATTCACCGAATGGTTCGGCAGCCGGGTTCGTCCGTTGCGGTCTAGAAGGAATTTTGGGGTGATGCGAGCACTATAAAATTAACTTAATGCACACCCAGTGACGGCGGATCGGAGGGAGAACGGAGGAAGCCTTTTAGTCCGGTTCATAGCTCGTTCCGGTCCATCCGGACGGCAAGCGAGAGAGGCCCCTCTCTCGTTCAACAACATCTGGCCCCAGATGTTGTGGTACAAATGTGTCGTTAGCGGAGCATACGTCCGTCGCTCGGGACGCTCCGTTGTATAGGCAGTCCGCTGAGACTGCTAAGGCTTCCTCTTCTCGTCAGCGCACACGACCGCACCTTGGCTGCGTGACCGCCGATATATTACCAGCTTCGCCGATCAAGGATTCTTCGGCGACCAGGTCACACCATCCGGCAGCCAGGGATTCGAGACCGATGGACTCCGGACGTTCGCATAGGAAAAGTATGCGGGAGCCATCTGATGCGGAGCTGCCCTCGGCGAAGCAGCGATAGACTGCGCCTCCGCAGGTCTCGACGCCGGACATTCTTGTGCACATAGCACAGCTTATCGCAGCATCCCAGCAGCCGACAGAAACGGTGTCGGATCGAGAATTATCCGACAGCGCTGGGTCGGTAGCCGGGGACTCGAGGTCTGCAGACTCCGGACGTTCGCATAGGAAGTATGCGGGAGTCAACGTACACGGAGCTTCCAGCGGCAATGCATCGTAAGTCCGCTACTGCACAGGCCTCGGGAACGAACGTGCTTTCCTTAATAGCACAGTTTATCGCAGCATCCCAGCATCAACTGAATCTGTCGCATATATTTTATCCGACGATGCTGGGTCGGGACGCTCCGCGGAAGCGGGTACGGACGTCCGAAAGTTTCATCCGGTCCGACGGGATACCGAAAGGGATTCGGTGGATTTCAAGCTTTCCCTTTCGGAACAACATATGCTGCGATGCCGGATAAGAAACTGATAGCGTCGGTGGACTTAGAAATTTTTGGTTCGGTTCAGGGACATCGTCCCTCAGTTCCGACATAGTCCAATAATGTCACACAAACTTTCGAATTATTGAACGACGCTATATATATTATTATTTTATGCTTGCTATCCAAGCATTTCTGGTTTCTTGTTCGAAGAGTTATGGAGATGTCTTTCAAAAGTGTGCCTCTGTCGTCATAGTTAATGAAGAGTTAGCGGCAATAAGTGCTCATGGAATATGTCTATCGCTTACGGAGTGACATTCGCTAGCTCACCCGGTGTAGCGTACATTCATCGAATGGTTCGGCTGCCGGGTTCGTCCGTTGCGGTCTAGGAAGGAGATTTGGGTGATGCGAGCACTTTAATTACTTTAGTACTCACCCAGTGACGGCAGATTGAGGACAGATCGGAGGAAGCCAACAACATAGGGGACCGCATGTTGTGGTTCAGATATTTTACATTCGGAGCATATGTCCGTTGCTCGGGACGCTCCGTTATATTGACAGTCCGAGAGACTGTCTTTAATGCTTCCTCATCCTCACAGCAGGGCACACGACCGCACATTGGCTACGTGACCTCGAGTATCCGATCAGTTTCGGCATTCAGTGATTCCACAGCGAATAGGTCGCGCCATCCGGTAGCCAAGGGACACGAGGCCTATACACTCCGTTCGCTCGCATATTGGAAGTATGCACGGGGTAACGATCTCGGAGCTTCCTGCGGCAATGCATCGTAAGACCGCTGCTCCTCAGGCCTCAGTGACGGACGTGCTATCCGAGTTAGCACAGTTGTTTCGCAGCATCCCAGCAATTGACGGTTTCTCGGTCGAATCAGGAATTATCCGACGGCGCTGGGTCGGTGCGGTCCGCGGTTGCATCAAGCTACGGACGACCGAACGCTTTATAGGGTCCGACAGGATGGCGAAAGGGATTCGAAAGATTTCGAGTTTTCCCTTTAGTAGTATCGGAAGATGCCTTTCATATCTTCTGGCATTTCTTCCAGTGATTATTTTTCGGACTTCATTGCTGCGATCTTGGATAAGAGACTTATAGCGTCATTGGACTCGGATTTTTCGATCGGTACAGGGACTTTGTCCCTGACTTACCGACGCAGTCCAATATTGTCATTACAACATGTGTTTTATTTTTCGACGCTATATATTTATATATATACAAGACGGCTACTAAGCATGATAGTTTAGTTTCTTGTCCGCGTGGCTCATTTCTGCCATTTTATCTTTTTTACATATAGTTTATTTTGGCAGAGCAGGGCATACCGAGAGTTCATATGCGTCTAGACGGTGTGATTAAAGACTGCATATATTCTTTTTCACCGTTTATGTCTTTTCCAATTTCAATGTTGGGAACGACATTATGTATATTAGACTTAACTTAGACGCTTTATTATACGTAATCCGCCTTACTGAGGCGTTATCATTACGTCTTCAAGAAAAGATTTACGGGATATTATTCTCAATGTAATTTCTTTTGAGGGCAGTAGTTTGTTCACGTATAACTCCGCCCTTCAGTGGCTGATTGGAGTTGGTTAGACGTGAGGCAGCCCTAGCTACATCCACGCGTGGATAGTAGGTTAAGAACTCTCTCAGAGTCGCTTCGTTCTCGGAGGAGCTTCTCTTCGACGGCAACTTTCCGGCAATCCATGAATTGCTTGAATTATACATTCTCTTGTCTATCTAGTGTTACAAGAGATTCAGACTGGGGCAAACATTCGGTGGTTGACTCAGAGAGTGCCGCCGCAGTTGCCGGACCCGAGTGTGGCTGTTATGACGGTTGCCAGTCAAACAGATTGGGATATATACTGATCCCTACGGATTCGAAGTGCCAGGGTCTTTGGGTTCCGCAGTCTTTTAGCTATCAGTTAACTTCCGCGGAATAATGTTTTTTAGGCTTGCTTTATGTCATTGCATGAACATTATTCAGAAACGCATGCCCAAATTCCTGTCCTTTAATTCGACAGTAGTGGCGTATCTCCGGAACCAGGGAGGCACTCTTTCGTTTCCGTTATTCAATTTAATGGAAAGAATCCGTCTGTTGGTTATAGTACACCAAGTTCAGTTTTGGTCCGTCATATTCTGGGTCGTCTGATTGTTTTATCGCACTCCCGTTCTCTTACGGGTCGCTTGTTGCTGTCAGAATGGACTCTCAACAAACAAGTATTCAATCAGATTTGCTATCTATGGGAGCGCCCAATGATGTTTTATTTATGACACAGTTGGCTAATCAATTGCAGACGTATGTGTTGGCTTGTCCAGATCTCTGAGCTAATACTGTTAACGCTCTATTGATCTATAGGACAGAATGATAGGATACGCGTATCCTCCGGCGCTGTTGTTTTTAGCAGGTATTGCTAAGATAAACAACCACAATATATTTCTGTTGATAGCATCTCTATCTTCACAGAGATCATGAGTAATTTACTCTCTTGTCTACTGTGGATCTTAACGTGAAATCTTCCTCTATGTGAGGATCTTTTTTCACTGGGTAAATCGTGTCATTTTTATCACAACCAGCAAGGTCGCAACCTTCATGTTTTCCGTTGTGTGGTCCATATTGCATTGTAAGCACTGTACTGGACGAGCTTTGGACGCGATTTCTTACTATAGGAGATCCTCTTCTTCGCTATTCTATGCGACTAAAGTGGAGGCTCTTCCGTCGTGGTGTAGGGATCATTATGTTCATATGGTTGATCCCTCCATACTACTCATTGCTATTTTTTAGTATACTTGTTTCACAAGATCTACTGCAGCCTGTTGTTATTTAGGTTATAGGTTTATGTTACCTCATACCTATGCACTCTACGATAGTTTACAATTGAGTCTTTTGTCTCTTTATCTAAGTCAGTTAGTAACTTTTTGATAAATAGACTTAGAATCTTTAGATTAAATTCCTATACGGATTTTAACTTCAGGTTCTTATTTAGCTAAGTAATCATTTGAGCCTCTGGAAACAGTAGTTTTCAAATTCTGACCTTTTAGACAGTAATTCTGTTGGTTTCTCTTTTACTGTAGAGTCAGTGAGTTTCATGCACTATCGATGGATGATTTTCACTTTCATAGTTTCGGAATCAATACTTCCGTTACTATTTAGGTTGGATTGTTGCATAAGAGTTAGGCTCCTATTATCCGGAACCTATTATTTTAAGGTCCTTCCGTCTTCGTATGGGCATAGGCCTTTACTCTTTCCGGGTACAGTTTATGTATTTATAAACAGATATCTGTTTATTACAAGGGCGTAAGCTTCTTCTGTCTTTGATGTCTAGTAGAAGGACGTTACGCTCCATTTTATTGTTAATGGATTCTATTAACTAGCGTACTGCTTATGGTATATCATTGGCTTAGCAGTTGTGCTTAAGATTTCGGCTCATGAAGTAAGAGTTCTTCTACTTCTTGGGCTTACATTAATAGTGTTCTATTATAGATTTTTGAAGGCTGCTCATTGCGCTCAGCCATCCATTCATGAATTTTATCTCAGAAATATCGAGTCCATTTCTGGAGGCCTCTATTGTTAGGTCTATTATCTACTGCTCAGAATGTCATTCACTTAACAGTTGCTACTATAGCTAGGTAGGCTGTCTGTTTCGGCAGTGTCTCCGTTCGGCTGCCCTCTTCGCTCTGGGCTATTTGACCCAGGGCAAGAAAAAGGGGGGGGGGGGAGGGTGTTCCCTTGGGTCACCTGTTTTTACTATGAAAACAAGGGGATACCTCCTCCGGAGTTAGTAATTCTGAGCTGTTTTTAGGATGGTTGTTTAGTGAGAAGTTTAAGTTTATAAAATTCATTCAAGTCTTAGTTTTTAAAGTATAGCTTTTGAATATTGCATATGTCAACGGACATGATTATGCAATTCTCACTCACTTTTAGGAGTATAAGAGTCTCTATTCTCTAGACTTACTTTATTATTGGCTTACTTTAAAAATTATTAGTATAAGGATTATTGGATATTAATAGAGTACATGGATGTATGAAGCTCAATTTTTGGAAGGTGTTGTATCTTTCTAATTTATCATAAATAAGAAAGATACATGTAAGGCCTATTACTTCTTTTCCCTACAGGGGATGACTCTATTTTATTTTATTGAGCGTATTCCATTTTGCTCTATGTCCTTGGCCCTCCAGCCTTTTTACTATTCAGCTATGTCTGGGTCATTGGTACAGTATAAAAATGTTAAAAAATTTATAGTAATTTATATATTTTTTATACTTACCAATGACCCAGACGGGGATGGCCCTCCCAGGAGTTGGGAACTCTTGCCTCCCCGCTGAGTACATAGCGCTTACCAGGCACTGGTTATTAGAATGATAAATGGCGCCAATTTCGGAACGTCCTTGACACTGCGCATGCGCAGTGGGGGCGAGGTGTGGAGGGCCTCTCTGGACATGTTTTCTTTAGTTTTAGATGCAAATTTTGGGGATTGGGGGGCAAAATTTGTGTTTGGCCCTATATTTTAAGAGTTAGCACCAGCTATGTCTGGGTCATTGGTAAGTATAAAAAATATATAAATTACTATAAATTTTTTAACTTTCCAAACCGAGAGGCTGATTTGAACCAAATTTTATGTGAGGGCTTACTGGGTCATGAGTACTTGATTTATGCAAAAAAAAATTTTCCCGCAGCCCCGTGGGAACCGCAGGAGCTAAAAATAGAAAAAATTTAAAACGCTCATATCTCCAAAACTGCACGGCACTGAGAATTTTTATTTGGTGTGCAGCTTCCTTAGGACCAACAGAAAGGATTGGTAAAAAAAAATTGCCATCGGTTTTATCATAGGGTACAGTTTCGGGACTTTGAAAAAGTGCTGAGTCAGCACTTTTTAACACTGTAGGCAATGGGAAAAACATTAAAAAATCTTCTTCTCCAGATCCAGCAGGCAGAATCTTTTGATATTTGGTATGCAACATTGTAGGGTGGATCTGATTCAAGTTTGTTCAAATCGGCCCCCTGGGTTCATATTTTGGCTCAGTATAGGAGCCCGATTTCGAACTTAGTGCATTTCAGGCAAATTTCTTAAAAAATCTTCTTCTCCAGATCCAGCAGGCAGAATCTTTTGATATTTGGTATGCAACATTGTGGGGTGGATCTGATTCAAGTTTGTTCAAATCGGCCCTCTGGGTTTATATTTGGGCTCAGTATAGGAGCCCAAATTTGAACTTACTGCATTTCAAGCAAATTTCTTTGAAAATCTTCTTCTCCAGATCCAGCAGGCAGAATCTTTTGATATTTGGCATGCAACATTGTAGGGTGGATCTGATTCAAGTTTGTTCAAATCGGCTCCCTAGATTCATATTTGGGCTCACTATAGGAGCTTGAATTCGAACTTAGTGCATTTCAGGCACATTTCTTCAAAAATCTTCTTCTCCAGATCCAGCAGGCAGAATCTTTTGATATTTGGTATGCAACGTTGCGGGGTAGATCTGATTCAAGTTTGTTCAAATCGGCCCCCTGGATTCATATTTGGGCTTACTATAGAAGTCCGAATTGGAACTTAGTGCATTTCAGGCAAATTTCTTAAAAAATCTTCTTCTCCAGATCCAGCAGGCAGAATCTTTTCATATTTGGTAAGCAACATTGTGGGGTGGATCTGATTCAAGTTTGTTCAAATCGGATCCCTGGGTTAATATTTGGGCTCAGTATAGGAGCCCAATTTCGAACTTAGTGCATTTCAGGCAAATTTCTTAAAAAATCTTCTTCTCCAGATCCAGCAGGCAGAATCTTTTGATATTTGGTATGCAACATTGTAGGGTGGATCTGATTCAAGTTTGTTCAAATCGGCCCCCTGGGTTCATATTTGGGCTCAGTATAGAAGCCCGATTTCGAACTTAGTGCATTTAGGCAAATTTCTTAAAAAATCTTCTTCTCCAGATGCAGCAGGCAGAATCTTTTGATATTTGGTATGCAACATTGTGGGGTGGATCTGATTCAAGTTTGTTGAAATCGGCTTCCTAGATTCATATTTGGGCTCACTGTAGAAGCTTGAATTTGAACTTAGTGCATTTCATGCAAATTTCTTAAAAAATCTTCTCCAGATCCAGCAGGCAGAATCTTTTCATTTTTGGTAAGCAACATTGTGGGGTGGATCTGATTCAAGTTTGTTCAAATCGGCCCCCTGGGTTTATATTTGGGCTCAGTATAGGAGCCCAAATTTGAACTTAGTGCATTTCAAGCAAATTTATTAAAAAATCTTCTTCTCCAGATCCAGCAGGCAGAATCTTTTGATATTTGGTATGCAACATTGTGGGATGGATCTGATGCATATTTGTTCAAATCGGCTCCTTAGATTCATATTTGGGCTTACTATAGAAGCTCGAATTCGAACTTAGTGCATTTCAGGCAAATTTCTTAAAAAATTTTCTTCTCCAGATCCAGCAGGCAGAATCTTTTGATATTTGGTAAGCAACATTGTGGGGTGGATCTGATTCAAGTTTGTTCAAATCGGCCCCCTGGGTTTATATTTGGGCTCAGTATAGGAGCCCAAATTTGAACTTAGTGCATTTCAAGCAAATTTATTAAAAAATCTTCTTCTCCAGATCCAGCAGGCAGAATCTTTTGATATTTGGTATGCAACATTGTGGGATGGATCTGATTCAAGTTTGTTCAAATTGGCTTCCTAGATTCATATTTGGGCTCACTGTAGAAACTCGAATTCGAACTTAGTGCATTTCAGGCAAATTTCTTAAAAAATTTTCTTCTCCAGATCCAGCAGGCAGAATCTTTTGATATTTGGTATGCAACATTGTGGGATGGATCTGATGCATATTTGTTCAAATCGGCTCCTTAGATTCATATTTGGGCTTACTATAGAAGCTCGAATTCGAACTTAGTGCATTTCAGGCAAATTTCTTAAAAAATTTTCTTCTCCAGATCCAGCAGGCAGAATCTTTTGATATTTGGTATGCAACATTGTGGGATGGATCTGATGCATATTTGTTCAAATCGGCTCCTTAGATTCATATTTGGGCTTACTATAGAAGCTCGAATTCGAACTTAGTGCATTTCAGGCAAATTTCTTTAAAAATCATCTTCTCCAGATCCAGCAGGCAGAATCTTTTGATATTTGGTATGCAACATTGCGGGGTGGGTCTGATTCAAGTTTGTTCAAATCGGCCCCCTGGATTCATATTTGGGCTCACTATAGAAGCTCGAATTCAAACTTAGTGCATTTCGGGCAAATTTCTTCAAAAATCTTCTTCTCCAGATCCAGCAGGCAGAATCTTTTGATATTTGGTATGCAACATTGCGGGGTGGATCTGATTCAAGTTTGTTCAAATCGGCCCCCCTGGATTCATATTTGGGCTTAATATAGAAGCCTGAATTCGCACTTAGTGCATTTCGGGCAAATTTATTAAAAAATCTTCTTCTCCAGATCCAGCAGGCAGAATCTTTTGATATTTGGTATGCAACATTGTGGGGTGGATCTGATTCAAGTTTGTTCAAATCGGCTTCCTAGTTTCATATTTGGGCTCACTATAGAAGCTCGAATTCGAACTTAGTGCATTTCAGGCAAATACCCCCTGGGTTTATATTTGGGCTCCGTATAGGAGCCCAAATTTTAACTTAGTGCATTTCAGGCATATTTCTTAAAAAATCTTCTTCTCCAGATCCAGCAGGCAGAATCTTTTGATATTTGGTATGCAACATTGTGGGGTGGATCTGATTGTGATTCATGAACGTATTTATTTGTAAAGTTGATAGAATCTTAGACAAAATTTGCAGAAAAGATCTACTATAGAAGGGGTGGTATCCAGGGTGAACCGTTTACCCAAATCTAGCAGTACTAATGCATTATTCACACAAATCTCCGTTCAAATTTTATGACCCCTCATTGGAACACACGCATTCAGCTCATTCCAACAAAGGTCATATGCCATGTTTTCGAGACAAAAGAATAAAAATTTTAGTTATTCATGAAATTTTTAGGCAACTGTTGTCTGTTATTACACTGCTTCATGAAATTTCAGTACTTTTAGAAGTTACCTCAGTAATCAAGGGTTAATTCCCCTTAATTAAATGTCGCCTCTAAAAAACAACCACTTTGCATATCTTACCTTTTTACCAGCATAACTGCCAAAACTTGTCAGCATTCTTCGCAAAAATCGCTATTCAAATTTTAATTTTTGTCTCTTAAAGATACATGTACTTATCGCTTGTAAATACCCCATTGGAATGAGCTTTTTGAGCTCATTCCAATGAGAGGTCGCACACCATGCTTTTTGAGTCAAAAAAGCAATTTTTTAGTTATTCCAGAATTTCGTACGTAAAACACAGCTTTATGACTTCACATTAAAATGAGCTCTCTAAGCTTGTTCCAATCAACATTCACGCACTATGTCTTTCACACAAAAAATAAAATTTTCCATTTATTCAGGAATTTTGTTTGCAAGAACCCCCCCCCCCCCCTCCCCCCCGCCCCACCTCCCCCTCCCCCCCCCCCCACACACACACACACACAAAAGTTCGGCAGCAAAAAAACAGTTACTTCAATTTTTAAATGCATTATAGGATCAACTTGCCTAATCAAATTTAAATACTTTTGCATCATTCTGTATCTAGAACAAACCATTTACCATATCTTTACGCAAAATTCTCCAGCATCATTCACAAAAAAACACCATTATTTATATATTCACATTTCTGTCTCAAAAATATACCTGATCTTCCCATACCCCTATTGGAATAAGCTGTTTGAGCTTGTTCCAATGATGATAAAAAAAACTAATATTTTGGAAAATTTGTGAAAATTTTTGTTTTCTTGCATGCAAATATGTACATGTAGCACATGGAAGATATCCACAGTTGGGGAGAGATGTCCAAGGCTATCTCTTCACATTCCTTGTTTGTGCTTCATGCTAAACCAGTTTGTCTGCAGAGATAAATTTGCTTTATTAAAAATCATTGGAGATTGGCCACACACCAATGATTTTAAATAAAACTAATTTTAGGTAACAAATGTTGAACTTCAAACAAAATCTATCACTCAACCAGTTAATGTTGATGAGGCATGACATGGTGAAGGTGACCTAAAATACTTCTTAGAGTCACTTTGTCAGGTGAGCGATTAAGGCCACGTGGGACCTCTTGTTTGGTACCGCTTTTACTGATTCCAGAGCGCTCCCCTCTTTCTTTTTGAAGATTCCTTCAAAAGAAAGGGTGGGGGAGGGGGGCGATTTTTACCTCTCCTCCAGCTTGATAGGTTTGTAACTATGAAGGAAGCTGTTTTGTCCGTAATTATATCCTGCATACAGCTGGAGTTTTATTGTGTATGGTGTATGTTTGTGGGGGTATTCTCTCATTCTCAAATACGGCATCTTGATTTTTTGGGGCTTAGTCCGGACTAGCCTTAAAAATTGGGAACTCGTTACATCCAAATTAGCGTAGTCTTCATGCTGAGAATACTGAATTACTTAAATTGGGCTCCTTATTTAGGATATGTCTTCTCTATTACTGTATAGAGAGACATACATGTAATTCCTAATAGTTTTAATTTCCTTTCACCTTGGATTACAGGATTGGAACTATGTTGATCTACTAATTCTGAAGTTCTATGCCCTCCACCTTTTTACGATTCAGCTAGTCTGGACCATTGGTTATAGTATAAAAATATTATAAATTTAAAGTAATTTGTATATTTTTTATATTTACCAATGGCCCAGACGGAGATGGCTCTCCCATGAGTGGGCACTCATTCCTGCCCGCTGAATTATTATGTAGTACTCTCTTCTACAAAGAATGATATTGCCGGCAATTCCGGTCACTTCCTGATGGCTGCTCATGCGCAGAGAATAAATGTATGTAGGGCCAGATAGGACTTTTAATTTTTGGTTTTGCATGCAAATTTTGGGGATGGGGGGGGGGGAGGGGGCGGGGGGTGCAAAATTTGTGTTTGGCCCTAGATAATTTTGAGTTAGCACCAGCTAATCTGGGCCATTGTTAAGTATAAAAAATATACAAATTACTTTGAATTTATAATATTTTTATACTGTACCAATGACCCAGACATAGCTGGTGCTAACTCTTAAAATATAGGGCCAAACACAAATTTTGCCCCCCCCCAATCCCCAAAATTTGCATCTAAAACCAAAGAAAACATGTCCTGAAAGGCCCTCCACACTTCGCCCCTACTGCGCATGTGCAGTGTCAAGGACGTTCCGAAATTGGCGCCATTAATCATTCTAAGTTTGACCCTTCATCAGTTAACATCTGACTGATCTTTGTGCTTATAAATCTCAGTTTAAATGATGCCAGACACATAAATATTAGTGAAATGGTGATTCTAAGGAGGATAGAGAAGGAGGAGAGGAAAAAAATCTGTGACAGAATATTATCAGGGCTGTAACTTAAAATTTTTTAATGAAATTATGTTAAGTTACCTATTTTCGAGGCAGCAGCCATTTTGTTGTCATTCTGATTATTTAGTTACACTGTTTTTTAAGTGTTTTCCTCTCTCCCTGTCCTTTAAGTCCCCCCTTGCTATTCTCCCATGCTTTTGGCATAGTTTTTGTAATTATTATTACTAAATTTTCTTGGGAGTTTTAGCTGAATAACAGAATGAATTCTGTTCTTTTCCCCATGTTTACGTCTTCACCTACGGGTGGTTAGGCGTTGTGTTCTGCATCTACCATCTGATGTTCTGCAGTTTCTTCCCTGGAATTCTCTGTTTTGCATCAGATAGTGTATTTTTGGTAACTGATTTCGGGCCTGGGTGCCTGGAGTCTTATTTTAGTGGTTTTACACTCATTGTTTACATTTACAACAGCCCTCTGTGTGAGGGGGGGATTTCTGGAAAATAATATCTTGATGTTATTTTAATCATAACTAGATACATTATTATTGTTCGTAAGTGTTGAATAAATTGTTTAAAATATTTTTAAAATTTTTGTCCACACTTAGGCTTGGGATCCATTGGGGCTCAACGTTACTTTTCAGAATCTTGGGCTGTTCTGAAAAAATATTTTTTCAAAATATTTTGATTTCAATTATTTTTTCTATATTAATGGATCATATTATTATTATGTATTTTGATTGCCAGGGGTTAGTGCGAGTACCAGGACTTGTTTTCTTTTCACATTGAAAGGATATTGATCAATTGTATTAAGAGGAAGTCTTCCTCTGACTTATAATCATTCTATATGTGGTCAGTGTACTCGCATTAACTCCTGTTCTGTATCGTATGATTTCGATGACAATATGGGAAGCGTATGTCACGGTATGTTATTGGGGATTTGGACACTCCGGTCCTTTCCCCGCAGGGTCACTCTACTTTATCAATTTCTATTTCAGACGATCAAGATTAGGGTGATGTATCTGTGATGTCTTCCAACAGTGTGCCTCCGTCGTTACAATTAATGCAGGGCTAGCAGAAAAGTGCTCATGTAAATACGCCAATTGCCTAAGAGGACCCTAGTAGGTTCGACGGCCTTTGACGTCCGCTAGCTCGCCCGGTGTAGCGTCCATTCACCGAATGGTTCGGCAGCCGGGTTCATCCGTTGCGGTCTAGAAGGAATTTTGGGGTGATGCGAGCACTATAAATTAACCTAATGCACACCCAGTGACGGCGGATCGGAGGGAGAACGGAGGAAGCCTTTTAGTCCGGTTCATAGCTCGTTCCGGTCCATCCGGACGGCAAGCGAGAGAGGCCCCTCTCTCGTTCAACAACATCTGGCCCCAGATGTTGTGGTACAAAATGTGTCGCAAGCGGAGCATACGTCCGTCGCTCCGTTGTATAGGCAGTCCGCGGAGACTGCTAAGGCTTCCTATTCTCGTCAGCGCACACGACTGCACCTTGGCTGCGTGACCGCCGATATATTACCAGCTTCGCCGATCAAGGATTCTTCGGCGACCAGGTCACACCATCCGGTAGCCAGGGACACGAGGCCTGCAGACTCCGGACGTTCGCATAGGAAGTGTGCGGGAGTCAACGTACACGGAGCTTCCGGCGGCAATGCATCGTAAGACCGCTACTGCACAGGCCTCGGGAACGGACGTGCTTTCCTTAATAGCACAGTTTATCGCAGCATCCCAGCATCAACTGAATCTGTCGCATATATTTTATCCGACGATGCTGGGTCGGGACGCTCCGCGGAAGCGGGTACGGACGTCCGAAAGTTTCATCCGGTCCGACGGGATACCGAAAGGGATTTGGAGGATTTCGAGCTTTCCCTTTCGGAACAACATATGCTGTTGTGTATGTCATCTGACTTGGTCTTCTACAGCTTCTTTCGTCGGACCAGAATGCTGCGATGCCGGATAAGAAACTGATAGCGTCGGTGGACTTAGAAATTTTTGGTTCGGTTCAGGGACATCGTCCCTCAGTTCCGACATAGTCCAATAATGTCACACAAACTTTCGAATTATTGAACGACGCTATATATATTATTATTTTATGCTTGCTATAACCAAGCATTTCTGGTTTCTTGTTCGCAGAGTTACGGAGATGTCTTTCAAAAGTGTGCCTCTGTCGTCATAGTTAATGAAGAGCTAGCGGCAATAAGTGCTCATGGAATATGTCTATCGCCTACGGAGTGACATTCGCTAGCTCACCCGGTGTAGCGTACATTCATCGAATGGTTCGGCTGCCGGGTTCGTCCGTTGCGGTCTAGGAAGGAGATTTGGGTGATGCGAGCACTTTAATTACTTTAGTACTCACCCAGTGACGGCAGATTGAGGACAGATCAGAGGAAGCCTGTTAGTCCGGTTCCTGGCTTGTCCAGGTCCGTCCGGGCTGTGAGCGAGAGAGGTCCCTCTCTCGTCCAACAGCATAGGGGACCGCATGTTGTGGTTCAGATATTTACATTCGGAGCATATGTCCGTCGGTCGGGACGCTCCGTTATATTGACAGTCCGAGAGACTGTCCTTAATGCTTCCTCATCCTCACAGCAGGGCACACGACCGCACATTGGCTACGTGACCTCGAGTATCCGATCAGTTTCGTCATTCAGTGATTCCACGGCGAATAGGTCGCGCCATCCGGTAGCCAAGGGACACGAGGCCTATACACTCCGTTCGCTCGCATATTGGTAGTATGCACGGGGTAACGATCACGGAGCTTCCAGCGGCAATGCATCGTAAGACCGCTTCTCCTCAGGCCTCAGTGACGGACGTGCTATCCGAGTTAGCACAGTTGTTTCACAGCATCCCAGCAGTTGTCAGTTTCTCGGTCGAATCAGGAATTATCCGACGGCGCTGGGTCGGTGCGGTCCGCGGTTGCATCAGGTACGGACGACCGAACGCTTTATAGGGTCCGACAGGATGGCGAAAGGGATTCGAAAGATTTCGAGTTTTCCCTTTAGTAGTATCGGAAGCTGCCTTTCATATCTTCTGGCATTATCTTCCAGTGATTGTTTATTTCGGACTTCATTGCTGCGATCTTGGATAAGAGACTTATAGCGTCATTGGACTCGGATTTTTCGATCGGTTCAGGGACATTGTCCCTGACTTACCGACGCAGTCCAATAATGTCATTAGAACATGTGTATTATTTATCGACGCTATATATGCATACAAGCCTGCTACCAAGCATGATAGTTTAGTTTCTTGTCCTCAATGCTCATTTCTGCCTTTTTATCATTTATACGAATAGTTTATTTTGGCAGAGCAGGGCATACCGAGAGTTCATATGCGTCTAGACGGTGTGGTTAAAGACTGCATATATTCTTTTTCGCCGTTTATGTCTTTTCCAATTTCAATGTTGGAAACGACATGATGTATAGTAGACTTAACTTAGACGCTTTATCATACGTAATCCGCCTTACTGAGGCGTTATCATTACGTCTTCAAGAAAAGATTTACGGGATATTATTCTCAATGTAATTTCTTTTGAGGGCAGTAGTTTGTTCACGTATAACTCCGCCCTTCAGTGGCTGATTGGAGTTGGTTAGACGTGACGCAGCCCTAGCTACATCCACACGCGTGGATAGTAAGGTTAAGAACTCTCTCAGAGTCGCTTCGTTCTCGGAGGAGCTTCTCTTCGACGGCAACTTTTCGGCAATCCATGAATTGCTCGATTTACACGTTCTCTTGTCTATCTAGTGTTACAAGAGATTCAGACTGGGGCAAACATTCGGTGGTTGACTCAGAGAGTGCCACCGCAGTTGCCGGACCCGAGTGTGGCTGTTATGACGGTTGCCAGTCAAACAGATTGGGATATAATACTGATCCCTACGGATTCGAAGTGCCAGGGTCTTTGGGTTCCGCAGTCTCTTAGCAATCAGTTTTCTTCCGCGGAATAATGTTTTTTAGGCTTGCTTTATGTCATTGCATGAACATTATTCAGAAACGCATGCCCAAATCCTGTCCTTTAATTCGACAGTAGTGGCGTATCTCCGGAACCAGGGAGGCACTCTTTCGTTTCCGTTATTCAATTTAATGGAAAGAATCCGTCTGTTGGTTATAGTACACCAAGTTCTGTTTTGGTCCGTCATATTCTGGGTCGTCTGATTGTTTTACCGGACTCCCGTTCTCTTACGGGTCGCTTGTTGCTGTCAGAATGGGCTCTCAACAAGTATTCAATCAGATTTGCTATCTATGGGAGCGCCCAATGACGATTTATTTACGACACAGCTTGCTAATCAATTGCAGACGTATGTGTTGGCTTGTCCAGATCTCTGAGCTAATGTTGTTAACGCTCTATTGATCTATAGGACGGAATGATAGGATACGCGTATCCTTCGGCGCTGTTGTTTCAGCAGGTATTGCTAAGATAAACAACCACAATACATTTCTGTTGATAGCATCTCTATCTTCACAGAGATCATGGGTAATTTACTCTCTTGTCTACTGTGGGTCTTAACGTGAAATCTTCCTCTATGTGAGGATATTTTTTCACTGGGTAAATCGTGTCATCTTTATCACAACCCGCAAGGTCGCAACCTTCATGTATTCCGTTGTGTGGTCCGTATTGCATTGTAAGCACTGTACTGGACGAGCTTTGGACGCGATTTCTTACTATAGGAGATCCTCTTCTTCGCTATTCTATGCGGCTAAATTGGAGGCTCTTCCGTCGTTGGTGTAGGGATCATTATGTTCATATTGTTGATCCCTCCATACTACTCATTGCAATTTTTTAGTATACTTGTTTCACAAGATCTACTGCAGCCTGTTATTATTTAGGTTATAGGTTTATGTTACCTCATACCTATGCACTCTACGATAGTTTACAATTGAGTCTTTTGTCTCTTTATCTAAGTCAGTTAGTAACTTTTTGATAAATAGACTTAGAATCTTTAGATTAAATTCCTATATGGATTTTAACTTCGGTTCTTTTTTAGCTAAGTAATCATTTGAGCCTCTGGAAACAGTAGTTTTCAAATTCTGACCTTTTAGACAGTAATTCTGTTGGTTTCTCTTTTACTGTAGAGTCAGTGAGTTTCATGCACTATTGATGGATGATTTTCACTTTCGTAGTTTCGGAATCACTACTTCCGTTACTATTTAGGTTGGATTTTTGCATAAGAGTTAGGCTCCTATTATCCGGAACCTATTATTTTAAGGTCCTTCCGTCTTCGTATGGGCATAGGCCTTTACTCTTTCCGGGTACAGTTTATGTATTTATAAACAGATATCTGTTTATTACTATGGGCGTAAGCTTCTTCTGTCTTTGATGCCTAGTAGAAGGACGTTACGCTCCATTTTATTGTTAATGGATTCTATTAACTATTGGTACTGCTTATGGTATATCATTGACTTAGCAGTTGTGCTTAAGATTTCGGCTCATGAAGTAAGAGTTCTTCTACTTTTTGGGCTTACATTAATAGTGTCGCTATTATAGATTTTTGAAGGCCGCTCATTGCGCTCAGCCATTCACATTCATGAATTTTATCTCAGAAATATCGAGTCCATTTCTGGAGGCCTCTATTGTTAGGTCTATTATCTACTGCTCAGAATGTCATTCACTTAACAGTTGCTACTATAGCTAGGTAGGCTGTCTGTTTCGGCAGTGTCTCCGTTCTGCTGCCCTCTTCGCTCTGGGCTATTTGACCCAGGGCAAGAAAAAGGGGGGGGGGGGGAGGGTGTTCCCTTGGGTCACCTGTTTTACTATGAAAACAAGGGGATACCTCCTCCTGAGTTAGTAATTCTGAGCTGTTATTGGGATGGTTGTTTAGTGAGAAGTTTAGGTTTTTAAAATTCATTCAAGTCTTAGTTTTTAGCTCACCTGAGCGAAGCTCAAGGGGAGCTTAACTAATCACTTTCTGTCCGTCGTCCGGCGTCCGTCGTCCGGCGTCCGTCGTCCGTCGTCGTCCGTCCGGCGTTAACTTTACATTATCGACTTCTCCTCCTAAACCACTAGCCCAATTTTATTCAAATGTTGGCTAAATGTTTATTACCTAATGCCAATTCAGATTTGTTCAAATGAAGTTGCCCCTCCTCCTGGGTGGTGCCACACCCCCAAGGGGCACCAAAATCTTTGTAAATCTTCTTCTCATGAACCAGCAGTAGCATTGACTTGATATTTGGTGTGCAGCTTCCTTTTGAGGTGTAGACTCAGATTTGTTCAAGAGAAGTTTGTGGGGCTATACTTGACGTTGTTATGAGAGGGGCAAAATTTTTTGCCCCGCCCAAAATTTCTATTTTCCAAACCGAGAGGCTGATTTGAACCAAATTTTATGTGAGGGCTTATTGGGTCATGAGTACTTGATTTATGCAAAAAAAAATTTTCCCGCAGCCCCGTGGGAACCGCAGGAGCTAAAAATAGAAAAAATTTAAAACGCCCATATCTCCAAAACTGCACGGCACTGAGAATTTTTATTTGGTGTGCAGCTTCCTTAGGACCAACAGAAAGGATTGGTAAAAAAAATTGCCATCGGTTTTATCATAGGGTACAGTTTCGGGACTTTGAAAAAGTGCTGAGTCAGCACTTTTTAACACTGTAGGCAATGGGAAAAACATTAAAAAATCTTCTTCTCCAGATCCAGCAGGCAGAATCTTTTGATATTTGGTATGCATCATTGTAGGGTGGATCTGATTCAAGTTTGTTCAAATCGGCCCCCTGGGTTCATATTTGGGCTCAGTATAGGAGCCCAATTTCGAACTTAGTGCATTTCAGGCAAATTTCTTAAAAAATCTTCTTCTCCAGATCCAGCAGGCAGAATCTTTTGATATTTGGTATGCAACATTGTGGGGTGGATCTGATTCAAGTTTGTTCAAATCGGCCCCCTGGGTTTATATTTGGGTTCAGTATAGGAGCCCAAATTTGAACTTACTGCATTTCAGGCAAATTTCTTTGAAAATCTTCTTCTCCAGATCCAGCAGGCAGAATCTTTTGATATTTGGTATGCAACATTGTAGGGTGGATCTGATTCAAGTTTGTTCAAATCGGCTCCCTAGATTCATATTTGGGCTCACTATAGGAGCTCGAATTCGAATTTAGTGCATTTCAGGCAAATTTCTTCAAAAATCTTCTTCTCCAGATCCAGCAGGCAGAATCTTTTGATATTTGGTATGCAATGTTGCGGGGTAGATCTGATTCAAGTTTGTTCAAATCGGCCCCCTGGATACATATTTGGGCTTACTATAGAAGCCCGAATTCGAACTTAGTGCATTTCAGGCAAATTTCTTAAAAAATCTTCTTCTCCAGATCCAGCAGGCAGAATCTTTTCATATTTGGTAAGCAACATTGTGGGGTGGATCTGATTCAAGTTTGTTCAAATCGGCCCCCTGGGTTAATATTTGGGCTCAGTATAGGAGCCCGATTTCGAACTTAGTGCATTTCAGGCAAATTTCTTAAAAAATCTTCTTCTCCAGATCCAGCAGGCAGAATCTTTTGATATTTGGTATGCAACATTGTAGGGTGGATCTGATTCAAGTTTGTTCAAATCGGCCCCCTGGGTTCATATTTGGGCTCAGTATAGGAGCCCGATTTCGAACTTAGTGCATTTAGGCAAATTTCTTAAAAAATCTTCTTCTCCAGATGCAGCAGGCAGAATCTTTTGATATTTGGTATGCAACATTGTGGGGTGGATCTGATTCAAGTTTGTTCAAATCGGCTTCCTAGATTCATATTTGGGCTCACTATAGAAGCTCGAATTTGAACTTAGTGCATTTCATGCAAATTTCTTAAAAAATCTTCTTCTCCAGATCCAGCAGGCAGAATCTTTTCATATTTGGTAAGCAACATTGTGGGGTGGATCTGATTTAAGTTTTTCAAATCGGCCCCCTGGGTTTATATTTGGGCTCAGTATAGGAGCCCAAATTTGAACTTAGTGCATTTCAAGCAAATTTATTAAAAAATCTTCTTCTCCAGATCCAGCAGGCAGAATCTTTTGATATTTGGTATGCAACATTGTGGGGTGGATCTGATTCAAGTTTGTTCAAATCGGCTTCCTAGATTCATATTTGGGCTCACTATAGAAGCTCGAATTCGAACTTAGTGCATTTCAGGCAAATTTCTTAAAAAATCATCTTCTCCAGATCCAGCAGGCAGAATCTTTTGATATTTGGTATGCAACATCGCGGGGTGGATCTGATTCAAGTTTGTTCAAATCGGCCCCCTGGATTCATATTTGGGCTCACTATAGAAGCTCGAATTCAAACTTGGTGCATTTCGGGCAAATTTCTTCAAAAATCTTCTTCTCCAGATCCAGCAGGCAGAATCTTTTGATATTTGGTATGCAACATTACGGGGTGGATCTGATTCAAGTTTGTTCAAATCGGCCCCCTGGATTCATATTTGGGCTTAATATAGAAGCCCGAATTCGCACTTAGTGCATTTCAGGCAAATTTCTTCAAAAATCTTCTTCTCCAGATCCAGCAGGCAGAATCTTTTGATATTTGGTATGCAACATTGCGGGGTGGATCTGATTCAAGTTTGTTCAAATCGGCCCCCTGGATTCATATTTGGGCTTAATATAGAAGCCCGAATTCGCACTTAGTGCATTTCGGGCAAATTTATTAAAAAATCTTCTTCTCCAGATCCAGCAGGCAGAATCTTTTGATATTTGGTATGCAACATTGTGGGGTGGATCTGATTCAAGTTTGTTCAAATCGGCTTCCTAGTTTCATATTTGGGCTCACTATAGAAGCTCGAATTCGAACTTAGTGCATTTCAGGCAAATTTCTTAAAAAATCTTCTTCTCCAGATCCAGCTTCAGAATCTTTTCATATTGGTAAGCAACATTGTGGGGTGGATCTGATTCAAGTTTGTTCAAATCGGCCCCCTGGGTTTATATTTGGGCTCCGTATAGGAGCCAAAATTTTAACTTAGTGCGTTTCAGGCATATTTCTTAAAAAATCTTCTTCTCCAGGTCCAGCAGGCAGAATCTTTTGATATTTGGTATGCAACATTGTAGGGTGGATCTGATTGTGATTCATGAACGTATTTATTTGTAAAGTTGATAGAATCTTAGACAAAATTTGCAGAAAAGATCTACTATAGAAGGGGTGGTATCCAGGGTGAACCGTTTACCCAAATCTAGCAGTACTAATGCATTATTCACACAAATCTTCGTTCAAATTTTATGACCTCTCATTGGAACACACGCATTCAGCTCATTCCAACAAAGGTCATATGCCATGTTTTCGAGACAAAGGAATAAAAATTTTAGTTATTCATGAAATTTTTAGGCAACTGTTGTCTGTTATTCACATTGCTTCATGAAATTTCAGTACTTTTAGAAGTTACCTCAGTAATCAAGGGTTAATTCCCCTTAATTAGATGTCGCCTCTAAAAAACAACCACTTTGCATATCTTACCTTTTTACCAGCATAACTGCCAAAACTTGTCAGCATTCTTCGCAAAAATCGCTATTCAAATTTTAATTTTTGTCTCTTAAACATACATGTACTTATCGCTTGTAAATACCCCATTGGAATGAGCTTTTTGAGCTCATTCCAATGAGAGGTCGCACACCATGCTTTTTGAGTCAAAAAAGCAATTTTTTTTAGTTATTCCAGAATTTCGTACGTAAAACACAGCTTTATGACTTCACATTAAAATGAGCTCTCTAAGCTTGTTCCAATCAACATTCACGCACTATGTCTTTCACACAAAAAATAAAATTTTCCATTTATTCAGGAATTTTGTTTGCAAGAACACTCTTACCCCCCCCCCCCCCCACAAACACACACACACAAACACACACACACACACACACACAAACACAGACACACACATCTAAAAGTTTGTCAGCAAAAAAACAGTTACTTCAATTTTTAAATGCATTATAGGAACAACTTGCCTAATCAAATTTAAATACTTTTGCATCATTCTGTATCTAGAACAAACCATTTACCATATCTTTACGCAAAATTCTCCAGCATCATTCACAAAAAAACACCATTATTTATATATTCACATTTCTGTCTCAAAAATATACCTGATCTTCCCATACCCCTATTGGAATAAGCTGTTTGAGCTTGTTCCAATGATGATAAAAAAAAATAAAATTTGTGAAAATTTTTGTTTTCTTGCATGCAAATATATACATGTAGCACATGGAAGATATCCACAGTTGGGGAGAGATGTCCAAGGCTATCTCTTCACATTCCTTGTTTGTGCTTCATGCTAAACCAGTTTGTCTGCAGAGATAAATTTGCTTTATTAAAAATCATTGGAGATTGGCCACACACCAATGATTTTAAATAAAACTAATTTTAGGTAACAAATGTTGAACTTCAAACAAAATCTATCACTCAACCAGTTAATGTTGATGAGGCATGACATGGTGAAGGTGACCTAAAATACTTCTTAGAGTCGCTTTGTCAGGTGAGCGATTAAGGCCACGTGGGGCCTCTTGTTAAAGTATAGCTTTTGAATATTGCATATGTCAACGGACATGATTATGCAATCCTCAGACACTTTTAGGAGTATAAGAGTCTCTATTCTCTAGACTTACTTTATTTATTGGCTTACTTTAAAAATTATTAGTATAAGGATTGTATTGGATATTAATAGAGTACAGGGATGTATGAAGCTCAATTTTGGAAGGTGTTGTATCTTTCTAATTTATCATAAATAAGAAAGATACATGTAAGGCCTATTACTTCTTTTTCCCTACAGGGGATGACTCTATTTTATTTTATTGAGCGTATTCCATTTTGCTCTATGTCCTTGGCTCTCCAGCCTTTTTACTATTCAGCTATGTCTGGGTCATTGGTACAGTATAAAAATGTTAAAAAATTTATAGTAATTTCTATATTTTTTATACTTACCAATGACCCAGACGGGGATGGCCCTCCCAGGAGTTGGGAACTCTTGCCTCCCCGCTGAGTACATAGCGCTTACCAGGCACTGGTTATTAGAATGATTAATGGCGCCAATTTCGGAACGTCCTTGACACTGCGTATGCGCAGTAGGGGCGAAGTGTGGAGGGCCTTTCAGGACATGTTTTCTTTGGTTTTAGATGCAAATTTTGGGGATTGGGGGGGCAAAATTTGTGTTTGGCCCTATATTTTAAGAGTTAGCAGCAGCTATGTCTGGGTCATTGGTAAGTATAAAAAATATAGAAATTACTATAAATTTTTTAACTTTTCTGTTATGATGAAACAAACAATTCACCAGTTCTCTGATTGCCACTATAGTGAGAGCTCTAGTTTATACCTCATTAACTACTTGAAAGATAGTGTGCTTTATGATTCCGTGTCAGTTTGTCATTCAAAACATGTAAATAATCTTCTGCAGCCAATGTGACTAGAAGTCAGGGTTTTTTTTTTCATTTATCCTTATCCTTTCACGTAATAGTGTCTAGGGCAAATAAGTCATACTTTATAAACTAGAAAATAAATGCTTCTTCTTATTTTTGGTAGTAAAATTAGATTTTAAAGAGTGAAATTCTTATTTTTATATAATGTTGATAGGTTTGGGGGATGGGGGCTTAACCTAGTTTATTAGTGCAATAGCTGATTCTTTTAAACCATATTCCTAGAAAAAATTCTGTGGTTAAGTGGAAAGGACCCAAAACTTTGCCTTGGGGGGGGGGGGGGGGGGGGGGGGGGGGGGGGGTGGATAATCAAGGTAGGAGAGATAGTCTGGGTTATCTTCCCTCTATATAATATGCTGGTAGCCTATAAGGAAACAGAGTTCTTATGCTTTCCTGTCTTCTCTGTGTTTACAATGCCAGCCATACTATTTATATTTTAACAGAATTTCCGCCAAATGAATAGCAACAACTAATGCTTGATCTCGCTTTAGCTAGATCACGCCTTGGTTGTTGTTGCTGTTTATTTGGGCAGAAAATCGGTTAAAATGTGCATGTCAATCGATTGAAATGTGGATACAGTGAGCAACCTTTGTGTAGAGTTAGTTCCGAAAGATGAAAGATTGTCATGTCTGACTGGCAAAATACATGGGATTAGAGATTTAATTGGAATAAATGCTTATATTATCACCAGAATCAGGAAAATAAACCAAAACCTGTTAATTATATTGTTCAATGGCAAAGTAGGTATTAAATTAACAGGTTTCCACTGCATTCAAGCACATTTTTGCAAGTGTCGTCTCCTAGTCATCTGAGGTAAGGAAAAACTGTGCATTATATTCAAGTGATATAAGGTAAAGGACTAATTTCAAAGTTGTATTGTGCCTAAAGATTTTTATGTAGATTTTGTGTTTATTTTTCAGAAGGAAAATAAAAGAAAGATTAAGTATACCACCAAAATTATCAATAGGTTTCCAGGTGAGTGACATTTAATTTTTATGGAGGACTATTCATTAAAACCATCATTGATTCTTTGTAAAAAAATCTTTGTAAATATAGATTGTGCCATGACACTGCTCTGTTCTGGGTAATTTTTGTTTTGAAGGTCGGGGGAGCTATAGTGATCACTCTTTGTCTGTCTGTCTGTCTGTCTGTCTGTCTGTCTGTCTGTCTGTCTGTCTGTCTGTCTGTCTGTCTGTCTGTCTGTCTGTCTGTCTGTCTGTCTGTCTGTCTGTCTGTCTGTCCGTCCGTCCGTCCGTCCGTCCGTCCGTCCATCCATCCATCCATCCATCCATCCATCCATCCATCCATCCATCCATCCATCCATCCGCTCTAAGGTGTGTTGACATCTCCCAAACTGTTGGGCCGATTCCGATGATACAATTCCGATTATATTTCATGTTTTGATGTTTGGGGTGGGCCATTTCAAGATTGATGAAATCAATTTGCTGCTTCCTATGGGGATGGAGTGGGGAAATTTACATAAATCTTTTAAAAATCTTCTCATGATCCGATGGATAGAATAATTTGATTTCTGTTATTCAGCTTCCTTTTGAGATTTGCACTATAAATTGTTTGAGAAAAGTTTGTGGGGGCAATATTATTAGTTACAGGACCGTTACTTGCCAGGTATGGCCTCATGTGAGGCAAAGTGAGATTAATATTGGGCGAGGCCGTAGACTGAGCCCAATATTGATCACGCTGAGGGCCAGTATTCATTAGGACCATTAAAGTCGAATGGGCAAAAAAATTTGCAATACACAGTTGTGACATATGGGGATGCCTATTTAACACTGTCGGTAATGGGAAAATTCTGAATCAGCAGTTTTCAAAATTAAAAAAATCTTCTCCAGGACCACTAGTCAGAACCTATCGATATTTGATAAACAACATTTTTATACTGTACCAATGACCCAGACTTAGCTGGTGCTAACTCTTAAATTCTAGGGCCAAACGCAAATTCCCCCACCCCCCCCCCCCCCCCCCACCCCCCCCCCCCCCCCCCCACCCCCAATCCCTAAAATTTGCATCAAAATCCAAAAAATAGATGTCCTATGTGGTCCTCCATACTTTTATCCACTGCACATGCGCAGTGTCAAGGAAGTACCGAAATTGGAGCCAAATCCTCATTCTTTGTTTGGCCCTTCAATCAGTAACATCTCACTGATATCTGTGCTTATAATCTCAATTAAAATGATGCCAGACACATAATCATGAGAGAAATGATGGATCTAAGGATGAAATAAAAGGATGAGAGGAAGGAACAGTTGAAGGATGTGTTCAGGGCTGTAACTTATAATTTTTATGCAAAATTATTTCATGTTCCCTAATTTCGTGGCAAGGGCCTGATGTTTTCATTCTTGCTATGAAATTTCCATTGTTTGTTCAGTGTTTCCTCTCTCCCTTTCCTTAATAGCCCCCTTGCTATTCTCCCATGCTTTTAGCATAATTTTTACACCCCCCGCAAACAAAGTTTGGGGGGGGGGGGGGGTATATAGGAATCACCCTGTCCGTCCGTCCATCCATCCATCCGTCTGTCCGTCCATCCTTATAAGCGCAACTCCTCCTAAACCGTTAGAAGAATTTTCATGAAACTTTACACAATGGAAGAACTCCATATGAAGATGTGCATGAAGCAATATACTTCCGTTCTGACATTTCCAAGGGGAGATAATCTAACTTATACATTTTAATGTACCAAAAAGGCTACAACTGAGGCACGGGGGGTATCACTTTGTGAACTTGCTCACAGTACCTCTAGTTGTAATTATTTTTACTGAAATTTCTTGGGAGTTTTGGCTTGGTAACATAATGTTTATTCTGTTTTTCCCCATGGTTATGTCCTCACCCTAGGGTTGTTAGGCGTTTCGGTCATGCATCTACCATCCGATGTACTGCAGTTTCTTCTCAGGAAGCCTCTGTTTTACATCGGATAGTGTTAAAATTGGTTACTGATTTCGGGCCATATTTTCATTGCCTGGAGTCTTGTTTCCAGTTTTTATTCATTTTTGTTTACGTTCACAATGGTTACTTCTGACAGTGATTCCTTGTCTTCTATTAGGTCTGCTCATAACCAGATACATTAATATTGTCCGTAAGTGTAACATTAATTTTTAGACATGTTTTAAAATTTTTGTCCACACTTGGGCTTTTTTGGGTTCCATTTGGGCTCATCGTTTCCATTGGGAACTTGGGCTCATCTTAAAATTTTTTCAAAAAATATTTTTTCTTTTGAATTATTTTTCGAAATGTTTGTAATGGATTATTTTATTATCATGTATCTTGTTTTCAAGGGCTAGTGCGAGTACGATGACTGTTAATATTTTTAGTCGAGTTGTGACGAAGTCAAACTCGACTTATAGTTTGGTGAATGGCGGGCGGGCGGGCGGCGGGCGGGTGGGCGGGCGGGATGGGCGGGCGGGCGGGTGCGGGCGGGCGGGGGCGGGTGGGCGGGCGGGCGGGCGGGCGGGCGGGCGGGCGGGCGGGCGGGCGTAAACAATTGGTTTCCGGATGATAACTTGATAGTGGTTCAACTCACATTCATTAAACTTCATACATAGGTTGGTCTTGGTGGGAGGAAGAACCCTATTGATTTTGGACATGCTACGTCGAAGGTCAAGGTCACAGTGACCTTGAACATAGTAAATCTTAAACAATTGGTTTCCGGATGATAACTTGATAATGGTTCAACTCACATTCATGAAACTTCATAGGTAGATTGGCCTTGGTGAGGGGAAGAACCCTATTGATTTTGGACTCGCTACGTCAAAGGTCAAGGTCACAGTGACCTTTAACATAGTATATCGCAACAATTGGTTTCCGGATGATAACTTGATAGTGGTTCAACCTAGAGTCATGAAACTTCATAGGTGTGTTGGCCTTGGTGCGAGGAAGAACCCTATTGATCTTGGACTCACCAGGTCAAAGGTCAAGGTCACAGTGACCTTGAACATAGTATATCGCAACAATTGGTTTCCGGATGATAACTTGATAGTGGTTCAACCTAGAGTCATGAAACTTTATAGGTGTGTTGGCCTTGGTGCGAGGAAGAACCCTATTGATCTTGGACTCACCAGGTCAAAGGTCAAGGTCACAGTGACCTTGAACATAGTATATCGCAACAATTGGTTTCCGGATGATAACTTGATAGTGGTTCAACCTAGAGTCATGAAACTTCATAGGTATGTTGGCCTTGGTGCGAGGAAAAACCCTATTGATCTTGGACTCACCAGGTCAAAGGTCAAGGTCACAGTGACCTTGAACATAGTATATCGCAACAATTGGTTTCCGGATGATAACTTGATAGTGGTTCAACCTAGAGCCATGAAACTTTACAGGCGTGTTGGCCTTGGTGCGAGGAAGAACCCTATTGATGTTTGACTCACCAGGTCAAAGGTCAAGGTCACAGTGACCTTGAACATAGCATATCGCAACAATTGGTTTCCGGATGAGAACTTGATAGTGGTTCAACCTAGAGTCATGAAACTTCATAGGTGTGTTGGCCTTGGTGCGAGGAAGAACCCTATTGACCTTGGACTCGCCAGGTCAAAGGTCAAGGTCACAACTCGACATTGGATCTGTGATCCTGAGCGGCATTTTTTCAAAATGAAAGAATTTTGTTCAGATTGTAATTTGAGGAAGTCTTCCTCTGATTCTCATGCTCAGTGTATTTCTTGTAGTCATTGTACTCGCACTATTCTTGCTCTGTGTGTGCCAATTGGGATGACAAACGTTGGAGACGTGTGTCACGGTATATTGTTAGTGGTGAGAGGTTCATGCCGGTCCTTTCGCCACAGGAGTCACTCTAGTTTTTCAGTCTCTTTTTCAGAGGAACAAGAACAGGGTGAAGTTTCTGTGATGTCTTCAAGAAGTGTGCCTCCGTCGTCGCAGTCAAATGAAGAGCTAGCGGCTAAAGTGCTCAATGAAATTCGGCAAATGCCTAAGAGGCCTAGTAGGATCGCCAGCATGGTCGCCCGCTAGCTTGCCCGGTGAAGCAATCATTCACGAAATGGTTGTGACGCCGGGTTTGTCTGTTGCGGTCCAGGAAAGGAGATCGGGTGTTGCGAACACTATAAACACGGATCATGCACACCCGGCGACGACGGATCGGAGGATGGAACGGAGGAAGCCAATCAGTCCGGTACCTAGCTCGTCCAGGTCTGCCTGGACCGTGAGCGAGAGAGGCCCCTCTCTCTTACAACAACATATGGGCCCAGATGTTGTTGTACATAACGTTCGTCAGTCGGAGCATACGTCCACTCCTCCTGCTCGGGACGCTCCGTCGTATAGACAGTCGGGCACGGCTAGTCTATTGGCTTCCTCATCCTTTCGGCAGCACACACGACCGCAACTTGGCTACATGACTGCTGATATCCAGCCTGCTTCGCCGACCAGGGATTCCACGTCGACCAGGTCACGCCATCCGGTAGCCAAGGACACGAGGCCTTACCAGTCGGGACGTTTGCATAAAAGAAGTATGCAGGAATTAACGTTCCAGGAGCTTCCAGCGACTAAATCACGCAAGACCGCGGCTCCGCAGGCCTCTGGGACGGACTTGCTATCACAGATAGCTCAACTCATTGCAGCATCCCAGCAGCCATCAGAAACTTTTTCAGAACAGGAACTGTCTGAGGAAACTGGGTCGGTTCGCTCCCCTGCAGAGTCAGAAAGGGATGACCGAGAGTCTCATGTGGTCCAGTCGAATGCTGAAAGGAAATCTGCGGAGCTGGAATTTTCCCTTTCCGAACAACATAAGGTGGCCGTAGATTTCATCCGGCAACACCTTCCAGAAGTTGTTTCTCCGGACCAAAATGCTGCATTACCTGATAAGAGACTGACAGCGTCACTGGACACAGACTTTTTCGGACGGAATAGGGACATTGCGCCTGAGTTTCCGACCCAGTCCAGTAATGTCACATGGACATTTGAACTTCTGAATGACACTATATTCAAGCTAGCCTCTAAGACTGGCAAATCCTGTTTCTTATCGCCTCATGCTCTACAGCTGCCTTTCATCAGTAATAGAAATAGATTTGAAACTGCAGGACAGGGTGTGCCAAGAGTTCCTCTGCGTTTAGACGACCAGGCAGAAAACTTGGAGTTGTCACTGCCGGCGTCCTTGTCGATTCACTCCAGTATGCTGGAGACGACAATCTCGTCTAACAGAATCAGTTTAGACGCCTTATCTTACACAGATCACCTTACCAGAGCGTTATCATTACGTCTTGAAGGGAAAGAATTCCAGGATGTTCAAACTTCCTTGAGAGTTCTTTTGAGGGCCATAGCATATTCTACGTATAACTCCGCCCTTTCAGTAGCAAATCTGGAGTTAGTCAGGCGTGATGCTGCCCTGGCTGCATCCACAAGAGTGGATAGTAAGGTGAAAAACTCTCCTTGAGTTGCTCTGGTCTCCGGAGAGCTTCTCTTCAACGGAAAGCTTTCTATAATCTGTGATCAGATTACTAAGAAAGTTTCGGATTCTCTGCTTTTTAAATCCGCTTCGAAAAAGTCGGACTCAGCAGAGAGGAGTAAGGCAGGCACTTCTGGGGCGAATACGTCCAAGGGAAGTTCCTATAGAGGATCTAAGAAAGCCTCTACGTCTTACTCCAGAGACTGTCAGAGTAGCGACTCAGGTAGGGGTCATAATGCTGGCCGAGATAACCGGTCAGACGCCCCAAGGTCGACTGGGCGAGGTGCGGGTCGTGGAGGACGTGGTTTCTCCTCCCGCAAGCCTCGCAGGGGCAGGAGGTGATGGTCTAAACCTCTATTGCATTCCAGTGGGCAGAAGGCTGTCGAGATTCTTAACCAATTGGTTGTCAATTACGGACGACCCATGGGTGCAAGGGGTTATTTCCGAAAGTCTAAAACTGTCCTTCAAGGAAAAACCTCCGTTAACTCGAAGTCCACGTTGAACTCCACTTCCGTCAAACGTTCAGAAGAGAGATTCGCTTCTATCAGAAGTTCAATCTCTTCTGGACAAGAATGCTATAGAGGTCCAAGTAAACCAGGAATCTCCAGGTTTCTACAGTCACCTGTTCCTCGTTCCAAAACCAGACGGCTCGTTTCGTCCAGTTATAGATCTGAGCTGGATAAACAAGCTGATCGTGGCTCCGAAATTTTATATGGAGACCATCCGATCGGTCAGAGCGAGCAATCGAGTGAATAATTATGCTGCGAGCATAGATCTCAAGGATGCATACTTTCACGTCATGGTACATCCGGCGTTCAGAAAGTATCTTCGCTTCGCTGTCCTAGGAGTCGTTTATCAGTTCCAAGCAATGTGCTTTGGTCTGAATCTAGCACCCTGGGCCTTCACTCGAATAATGAACTCGATAATGACTCATTTCCGAGCTCATTCGTCTGTGGTAACGTCGGCCTACTTGGACAACATTCTTCAGAGGTACGGCAACAAGTTAACGCTTCAGAACGATGTTCAGAGTCTGCTTCAATTGCTCCGCCGTCTCGGTTTCATAATAAACGAAAAGAAGTCGGATGTAGTGCCGTCCAAGTCATTCACCCACCTGGGAATAAGCTTCGAGACGCACAACAAGCTCGTTCATCTGCCGTTAACCAGAGCGAAATTAGTCAGTTGTTACGCTCGCTTTTGTCTTCACTCAGATGTAGTAACAGCAAGAGAATTCATGCGACTGACAGGTTTGTGCAGATCTTATTCCAATGGGGCGACTACGCACTCATCGACTCCAGATATTTTTTACTCAGAATTGGAGTGTGAAGATTTATTCGCTCGAAACGAACATTGTCTTGTCGAATCAAGTGAAACAAGAGATTCAGACTTGGGCAGATATTCAGTGGTTAACTCGGGGAGTACCACTGCAACTGCCGATTTTTACGATAATGACGGATGCGAGTCAAACAGGTTGGGGCACAACTTTGAGCCCAACAGATTCGAAGTGCCAGGGTCTTTGGGATCCGCAGTTCCTAAACAAGCACATAAACTTCAAAGAGATGATGTCAATTTGGCTTGCGCTACGTCAGTGGATGAACATTATTCAGAATTCACATGTTCAAATTCTGTCCGACAATTTGACAGTAGTAGCGTATATTCGGAACCAGGGGGGTACTCATTCCATTCCGTTGTTCAATCTAACGGAAAGAAGCCTTCTGTTTGTCCTAGAGCATCAAGTTCTTCTGTCGGTCCGTCGTATTCCGGGTCGTCTGAACGTTCTACTGGACTCCCTTTCTCGGAAAGGTTGTATGTTGCCGTCAGAATGGACTCTCAACAAACGAGTATTCAATCAGATTTGCTACCAATGGGATCGTCCTATGATAGACTTATTTGCGACTCATCTCAACATTCAGTTGCAGACGTATGTGTCGCCATGCCCAGATCCTTGAGCGTTTGCAGTAGATGCGCTCTCGATCTCTTGGGACGGAATGATAGGATACACATATCCTCCAGCTCCGTTGATTCAACAGATATTGCTACAAATCAAGCAATCTCACTGCAAGATTCTGTTGGTAGCATCTCTGTCACCCAGAGACCATGGATAAACCTTCTCAGGTGTCTGTTTTCAGCTAAAAAAATAAAATTCCCAAACTACATACATTCGTGTTATTTATTATTGTCAGCCCTCGTGTTTATCAACTTTATGTTGAAGACAAATGGGAAATTCCCAGTTCTTTAATTATTAATGACAGCGTGTTCAGTGACCCAAATTGTTCATGTTATTACTTTAGAAAATGAGTTGAGAAATTACCTGATGTGATCTCTGCAAAAATAGCTACCCCAAAATAAATATGAATTAATACCCTGAGTTGTAATATCCAGTTTGATCCATGCTACTTGAAAGGCTGTTTTGAAAACAAAACAAGGGAAAGCCATATTGTTTACAACAATGGGGACACATTATGTACATCAGGGCGGTCAGTTTAAATATAGATTTTTTATTTATGAAACATGCCCATGTGTTTTTATCAATGCATTGCAGAATTCAGTACCCCCCCCTCCCCCCACTTCTACAGGCAGCAGATCACGGACAAGTGACAATGATTCATGATTTTTTTTTTTTTTGGTAAATGCAGTACCACTATGGCATTACCACTATGGGTGCTGGTCAAAACATCCCCAAACCAAAACGTCCCCAAGAGTTGGTCAAAACATCCCCAACAATTGGTCAAAATGTCCCCAAGAGTTGGTCAAAACGTTCCCAACAATTGGTCAATTCACTACCAGTGAAAATACAAATACGTTGCATGATACCACAAGGAAATTTGCTTCGGATTTTCCATCACTGATGCTTTTTGAAAGAATCAGTGATGAAAAAATGTGAGGAAATTCGTTGTGACTATCTTGCAACATATTGGCCTGTCTGGCCCCCTCCCCCCCCCCCCCACCCCCCCCCCCCCCCCCCACACCCCCACCAATTTTTTTCTTCTCTGGCAATAACAGCCAGGTTCAGTGTCGATACATCAATAACTGCGAAATGGATAGTGCAGATAGTTATCCGGTGCCAACAATGTTGGCTGCGAACTGCCCCCTGTTAATCTTACACTTGGCGAAAGTGAACGCAACAGAATTTACTGAGAAGCGGTCCACCAATGCATGTACATGTAAATGCTCACACGTGAATGGATTATTTCTTTTGTTTTTTTCACAATGGATGGAAGTTTTGAATACTGAGGGCACCTTCTCTTGCGTGAGTAATACAAAACACAGTTCAAATAAACACAATTCAAAATGGAAATGTAATTACTGAACGAACATGTTTCAGGTTAAAACAAATTGACCACATGGCGTTTTTGACCTCATTTGTTAACATTGATGTTTTGTTGATATTTCGTGCTGATTTTGTTGATGTTTTTCTACTGAAATGTATTTTGGAATGATTGATGATTCCGATGAAAAAAATGAATAAATCAAACACATAATACTTTGTCAAGTTTTCATTTTACATTCAGTCTCATTCGTAGATAAGCCCCTCCCCCCCCCCCACCCCCCCCCCCTATTTTTTTCACATGCCTGGGCTCACTGACGGGTCGGTTCGGAAATGATATTGAATTTGATACATCACAGATGTACGTTACGGTGAGATCCACCCGGGACACGTGTCGAGTCACACTGACTGCTGAACAACCCCATGTCTCATTAGTCCTGTCTGAATGTCATTATATTTATACACAAGCTTGTGTCGCCACAAAAACTAATATCGGTATCGGACCTCGGTATCTCTCCGATATTGAATTGAAATATCGGATATCGGCAATACCGATAACACCCATATCGGCACATCACTAGCTAAGTGGAAGGTTTTCTCTTGATGGTGTAGGGATCATTCTGTTGATTTTTATGATCCCTCCATTCCAGACATTGCTAATTTTCTGGTCTACTTGTTTGACGAGATCAAACTGCAGCCAAATACTATTAAGGGTTATAGGTCTATGCTATCGGATACCAGTGCTCATCATGATAGCTTACAGATTCGATCTAATGTCTCTTTATCTAAGTTATTGAAAAACTTTTCGATAAGTAGACCTAGAACCCTTAGGTTAATTCCTAAGTGGAATTTAGCTTGGGTTCTTCTGGAGCTAAAAGAAGTGCCATTTGAATCTCTTGATACAGTGGATTTCAGATACTTATCTTATAAGACAGCTTTTCTCTTGGCCTTCTCTTCTGCTAGAAGAGTTAGTGAACTTAGTGCTCCCTTATATCACCTGCTTTATAGTGAAAAGCAAGGGAATACCTCCTCTGGAGTCAGTAATTCCGAGTCGGTGCCGGGATGGTTTTTAAAGTGTAAAGCTAATGTCTATCTCATTTATGTAATATTTTTAAAGTGTAGCTCGGTGTGAAGCATTTGTTTTTGTCACGTGTCATACGAGCGTTAATATACAATCCTCGGACACTTTTAAATGACTATCTTTATTTATTGGCTTTCCTTTAATAAATTAGTATAATGGGTTATACTAGATGTTAATAGAGATCATTGATGTTATTGTGCTCAATTACGGAATGGTATTGTGTATTTCTTTTTTGGTATAAACAAGAAAGATACATGTAAAGCCTGTTCTCCTCTTCTCCTTGAGGGGATAATTCTGTTTACATGTAATTGAGTCTATTGGATTATTCTTTATGTCCTAGGCCCTCCAGCCTTTTTTCTATTCAGCTAAGTCTGGGTCATTGGTACAGTATAAAAATGTTAAAAAATTTATAGTAATTTATATATTTTTTATACTTACCAATGACCCAGACAGGGATGGCCCTCCCATGAGTTGGGAAATCATACCTCCCCGCTGATTACATAACACTTACCAGGCACTGGTTGTAAGAATGAGGATTTGGCTTCAATTTCGTTACTTCCTTGACACTGCGCATGCGCAGTGGATAAAAGTATGGAGGATCACATAGGACATCTATTTTTGGGATTTTGATGCAAATTTTGTGAATTGGGGGGGGGGGGGGAGGGGGTGGGGGGGGGGGTGCAAAATTTGTGTTTGGCCCTAGAATTTAAGAGTTAGCACCAGCTAAGTCTGGGTCATTGGTAAGTATAAAAAATATATAAATTACTGTAAATGTTTTAACTTTCCGGACTTTTTTTGGGAAACGCTTCAACGGAATGATTTCATTTTTGGTAACCTGCTATAGAACGATGACTTACAGATCAAGTTTCATTTGCACTCTGTCCATCCATCAGTCTGTCAGTCAGTCTGTCAGTCATACTTTAGTTTTCCTGACTTTTTGGGGAAATGCTTCAACCGAATGATTTCATTCTTGGTAACCTACTATAGAACGATGACTTACAGATCAAGTTTGAGTTTCATGTTGATTGCATTATTCTTGTGTGAGTTATGGCCCTTGGAAATATGGAAAAGCTCCAAAATATCAGTTTTCCGGACTTTTTTGGAAACGCTTCAACGGAATTCATGCTGATCACATCTCGGTTAAAACATTTGTATAATGATTAATGCTCATTAGTCCGGTAGGGGACATTGTATTGCTTCAGCGATACGTGCGCTCTTGTTTCTCTATTGCTTCCTCCCACTAACCCACTTTAACTTCCTTTCATATACCTTGTTCCAGGTGAGAGCTTTTAGGCTCACTTGATCCTGTGGTTTAAATTTGCTTTGATTACAAAAGAGAGCCTGCAGTGTATGTGACTTAAACACCAATAAATAAATAGAGCCAGCAGCAGCCAAAATGACCGTGTTGTAGGGCCTGAGAAACAGATTTTCACCATTTTTAGGCAGTATTTGTTCTTTTTCAATCCAGTGAAATTTTTTAGCAGTTCTTGAAATAACCCTCTTGATTTTAAGATTTGCTGATGAAAGGTGAAGGTCACCATTACAAAAAATGCCACTTTCTCCTTTCACTGCAATAACAATACCGGGTAGTTCCATTTATCATAGCTCAACCAAACTTGCACAAAAGTAATCAAATATGGGTAGAGATTTTGATTTCTGGGCAATAATGTTTGTTTTAATTGTTGCAAGTTCATCATATTTGAAGATTAGGTACACCTATAAAAGGGGAAGAATGTTATCAATTTTGCAGTCTTGAGAGGTCAAATGTCACTTCTCTGATTGGATAAATAGAAGTTGGTCAGAAATTTGTTTCAAAGCAATAACTTTTATTCTTCATAATGCAATGCCACCAAAATGTGTAATGTTGGTACCCTCATGGAAGAAGAACACTACTCACTTCAGGTTTCAGGTAACAAATTTGGTTGTTTCTTTTCTTGGAATTTTAATGATGGGGCAGGTGTCTAGAGAAACAAGATTTTTCTATCCATAGTTTACTAACTTTTTTTCTTTTTTAGGCTCATGAAGACACAAGCACAAAAACAGGTTCTACAGCAAAAAGTATATTTTCTGTATAGCACTCACTTTGACTAGAATATCATGTTGACTGTTGAATCATATTGGGATATGTCTTGTTGAATGAACTACAGATTAAATGGAAAGAATGCCGGTTGGATTGCGATTTTGACGTCATTGCATTATTTTATACTTTTACAGAACTAGAATTGGCAGCCTCTCCAGACATCTGGCAAAGTTTGCCAGACAATTGTAGTTGAGAAATATTCTTTGAAAAAATACATTTAAGGCCTAAAAAGTTTAAAAATCTGTTTCTCAGGCCCTCATGTTCCTTTGGGCTACCATATGCTCTCTTTATAACCATTGTAAACTTTAAAAAAATAAAAATTAATTGGTTTATGTCTGATATTTTACCCAAGTTAATAACACTGATGAATTTGTCCCTTGAGGGCAACAAGGCTTTGCAATTCCAAAGCCTTCTTGCATTCAAGGGACAAAATACACCACCACCCATGCTATTCTATATGCTAGATTATGAGGCGTAAAACATAAAACAGACCAAGAACTTTTGATGGCAAAGAAATAATTCCAAAAATAAAAAAATAAAAAAAATGCCTGTCCGTATGCAACTTTATAAAAAAAAAATGGCATGAGAAGCAGAAGATCTACTTTGTGGGGCATAAAATAATAATTTTTTTTTATTTGATGAAGTGCTTAGTTTTCAAGACATGTTTTGTGAGTGATGTGTTCCATGTTTATCAAATGTTAACTCTTTAAAGCTTGATTTTACTGACCACACCAACTCATAGTAGTGCAGTTCAGTGGATCCCACTTTATAAAATATCTTTTATTTGAATATCCCTGTTAAATGCTTATAACTCCCACACACCAAACCATCTCATACCTTCCATAACTCAAATGATTTAAGACCATTTGTTATAAAATTTAATGTGATGATTCATATTGACATGAGGCAGAGATCCGTGTGGGAACCCTAGGAAGTGAAACAGTGTTTGTTTTCTGTGGTAAACAAGCTCTGTTTTACTGGTAAAGTAGGACCCAGTCACCTATGCTTGGGGTGAAAGTCCTCAAAAATGGGCAACATGGGAATGAAAGATTGACGGAACTTTACTAAAAGTGATGGTCGACATGTTTCTCCAAAATCATTAATAATGCCATCACTATTATTCAGCAGATGACAGTATTTCCATTAGAACTATTGTGCCATTGTTAATTTTTGAATCTGACAGATTATTTCACATTTGTTAGGTCATACAAAGCTGATTGTCTGTATCTAAGGCCATTTTTCCCAAAAAAGGATGCGGGTGGGCGGCTTTTTTAAAATTTTTTTACTTCTCATGAGAGATTGTTTGTGGTAATTCGCCCCCACCCGACGTCCTGGTGGTCCATGCAACTACATTGGTTATTCACTGGAGGGGTGTTGGGTAATAAATGAAGGGTGTTTGGAATGTTTTTTTTTCTCAGTGAAAAGTGAAAATTATTCCACGGCACGGGGCAAAACGTTACAGGGACAGAACTCCTCTGGGAAAAATGTCGAAGTGCTGTAAATTACCAACTTTCACAGATTTATTTTATCAAAATATGAAATTCTCTCACAACTTGCCTAAGAAAATCGTGAATCGGAATTTTTTCTCAATATATTCGTAATTATAACAACCTATTTGAACGAGCAGTTCATCCACAAATCATATTTTTCAGAAAAATTAAATACAAAACGAATAAATGTTTGCGTGTTTTTTTCCCAATTCGACTGCATACAGCTGATAGTATACAATTTATTTTCTAATGCAAATGTTACTTTTATATCAATCAAAGGTTATTGTTTGATATATCATTGATTCAAACATTTATCCTGCTCCCAAAATTCACTTAATTCCATAACTGGTCAACTCGTTACACAGTTTCAAATAACACGATGACGGCCATTTACAAAAAAAAAACCAATGTCTGGAGAACGTGTTCCATTCAACACTGCGCCTGACTCTGCAGAGTTTCTCAGGGTTGGTGCGAATCAACCTTGGTGCGAATAAACCATTCCCCTTTGTAATTGTTGTCAGCCTGAAAGACACTGGCGCTCTGTCTGTCGTTATACTTACTTTTTACGGTATAAAACATTTTCTAATGTGAGTATTGCTAAAACCCACCCACTTTATCAAAGTATGCTGTAGAATAAATGCAGGGTGTGTGGTATATAAAATTTGCTAATGCAAGCATTAGTACTATCGATTTACGGAATTGAGCATAATAACTTGAATTTTAAAAGATTTTTAGAGGTGATAAAATGGTTGCATGCGCAGCAAAAATGACCATGCGCATGGGCCTGAGAAACATAGGTTCTTTTTTTATGGCCTTAGGTTGCATTTAATGCTTTTTATTCCCAATTCATTGGTCCACAGAGGGTAATCCAGACTTGAAACTACCAGCCTGAAGCACTATGTGAGAAATGAACCCTTATACTTTTAATAAAGCTGTGAGATAACTAAAAATGAATTTCTCTCACAGGTTGTACCTGGTGCTTTATTAACTAAATTTTTGATTGTCATTTTTAACAGAATCTCTCTATAAAAGTTAATAAATTTGACTCTGAGCCATATAAAAATTTAAATCTCACTGTTTTTGCGCTGAAATCTCACTATTTTACAATTCATCTGTTTAAAATATCTGCTGCTAAGGTAAAATGACTATTGTCTACAGCATCTCATTTTAATTGTGTTAACCCTTTACCCAACTTAACGGCCAAAACCGGCCAGCGCTATTCTCAAAAATTGCGAATTTTTCATTTTTTGTCTCAAAAACATAGGTTATGACCCCTCGTTGGAACAAGCTCGTCGAGCTCGTTCCAACGAGGGGTCATAACCTATGTTTTTGAGACAAAAAATGAAAAAAAAATAGTTATTCAAGAATTTTGTTTGCAAGTGTCGTCTGCTTTTCATGTTGGGTAAAGGGTTAACCCTTTACCTGACATAAAAAGCAGACAACACTTGCAAACAAAATTCTTGAATAGCTATTTTTTTTCATTGAGGGGGTCAAAACCTATGTTTTTGAGACAAAAAATGAAAAAAGAAAAAGAAAATTAATTGCTGCTTTTTGAGAATAGCGCTGGCCAGTTTTTGGCCACTACGTTGGATAAAGCGTTAAAGTACGTGTTCTCGGTCTGCAAAGTTTGTCATAATCCGATAAAGACTTTCAGCTGTTAATAGCCCCCAATGAATGGTATCAAAGAAGTCTTTGGTACATGGTTTCCATCATGGCAAAATGACTAATAAGTCGCCCTCCCAGAGGCGTATATGTATAGACTGCTACCCGTGGCCAAGCATGGGCTCAGCTATATGCTTCCAAGTATTTTGAGATCACTTTTTCCATATAGACATCTTGTTTTCCTGGCTTTATTGTCATATTTTGCCCACCCCCAATAGATTCTGCTGTGGGCATTTCCTCTGGCCTTCCGTGTTGGCTGCTATTTCATTGAAGTTCCCCAGAGGGTGAATTTGGTGATGCTACCCTGCACAGCAGGGTACCATTACTAAATTTACCCTCTTTGAAACTCTATCTTAATCAAGGTCTCAGACCAAAACAGAAAGAGGTACTGAGAGGATAAATTGGCGGATTCTAGCCCACTGTATAGGATAGCCTCAGCAAATTCACCCCTAGGGACTTCGTTTTGCAAATGATAAATTTCTTATTTCTGGGCTTGGCTGTAAGTAATGTTTTGAGGAGACAGTAGAAGGAAAAAATTTATGTATTCAAAAACATCATTTTGACATTTGAAATCTGCTTGTCGTGTAAGGTTATTGTTTTTATACTTTTTTAACAAAAAACTTCAGTTATTGTCTGGGTGGAATTCTACTGTGTGAGTGTTTCAGTGATAATCCACTATACATGTACTCTTAGGCTGTCCCTGTGGGAACCCGGGACAGGCCTGGCATTCTAGAAAATCGAGGAGTGCAAAAAATTGCCCCCCTCAGATTTCCTAGGAGTGCAATTGCATGTGCAAATTTCAATGCATGTACAGAAATGGTACTTTGGCTTAAATACTCTTGGAAGTTAATTACTAAGGTGAATAGCCACTGTTCTAACTTACATGTGTCCAAATAATTACTAATGATTAGTAACTATTTGGACACATACAAGTTATCTCATTATTATTAATGGCAGAATGTGTATCATTTTATTAACGTGACTGTCTTCAGCACAGTCATAGTGACATCTGGGAAAAACATGCAGGCATGTGAAAAATCACACTTACAGTCGCAGTTTCCATTTCATGTGTGTGAAAAATTGTAGAAGTGTGATTTTTTCCAAAGCTCAGAAATAGTTGCTCACATTCTTTACTTTATTGCCCAACGCTAATCGTTATCAGAAAGAAATAGATTGTCATTTGATAATTTTTCCTGTTGTTTATTCAAAGCCAACAGGTTTGACTTAGAACACAACATAATAGTGCTCAAAATACAGATGCCGTATCCATGAAATGCACAGCATGAAGTGAAAAATAAAACGATTCTTATCAAAATAAATTCCGGTCAGTAAGCTCCATTGTGCATGGATTCCCAAGTATCAACTTCCCAACTGGAACTTTTTATTTTCTGAATCAATACAATGTTCTCAGTAAGCTCCATTGTGCATGGATTCCCAAGTGTTAACTGCCCAACTGGAACTTGTTATTTTCTGAATCAATACGATGTTCTGAAGAGAGCACCATTTAGCAGCGTTGTCTTTCTTGGGAGAAAAAATCACCGTTGAAATAAGTTCCGGAAAACACTCTGCAGTTTTCATGGAGTGTCTTCAGTTCAATGGCAAGCAGACCTTTTTTAGTCGAGCTGTGACCAAGTCAAACTCGACTTATTGTTTGATGAATGGCAGATGGGCGGGCGTAAACAATTTGTGTCTGGATGATAACTTGGTAATGGTTCAACCCATGTTCATGAAACTTCATAGGTAGGTTGGTATAGGTGAGAGGAAGAACCCTATTAATTTTGAACTTGCTTGGTCAAAGGTCAAGGTCACAGTGACCTTGAACATAGAAAATTGTAAACAATTGGTTTCCGGATGATAACTTGACTACGGTTCAACCCACATTCCTGAAACTTCATGTGTAGGTTGGCCTTCGTGAGAGGAAGAACCCTATTTATTTTTGACTCACTAGGTCAAAGGTCAAGGTCACAGTGACCCTGAACATAGTAATTCAAAACAATTGGTTTCCAAATGATAACTTGATAATGGTTCGACCCGTGTTCATGAAACTTCATAGTTAGGTTGGCATCGGTGAGAGGAAGAAACCTATTTATTTTGGACTCGCTAGGTGAAAGGTCAAGGTCACAGTGACCTTCAACATAGTAAATCATAAACAATTGGTTTCCAGACGATAACTTGATAATTGTTCGACCCACGTTAATGAAACTTCATAGGCAGGTTGGCATCAGTGAGAGGAAGAACCCTATTTATTTTGGACTTGCTAGGTGAAAGATCAAGGTCACAGTGACCTTCAACATAGTAAATCGTAAACATTTGGTTCCGGACGATAACTTGCACAGCATGAAGTGGAAAATAAATAAACTTCAACCTACCTATGAAGTTTCATGAATGTTTGATGCACATTCATGAAACTTCATAGGTAGGTTGGCCTAGGTGAATGGAAGACCCCTATTTATTTTGGACTCACTAGGTCAAAGGCCAAGGTCACAGTGACCTTGAACATAATAAATCGCAAACAATTGGTTTCCAGATGATAATTTGACAATGGTTCCACCTACGTTCATGAAACTTCATAGGTAGGTTGGCATTGGTGCAAGAAAGAGCCCTATTTATTTTGAAATCACTAGGTCAAAGGTCAAGGTCACAGTGACCCTTCACATAGTAAATTGTAAACAGTTGGTTTCCGGACAATAAATTGATAATGATTAAACCCACTTTTGTGCTGTCACAACTCAACATTGGATCGGTGATCCTATTGGCATTTTTTTTGTTTTTTTATGTCAATGAGTGATAAAGGGGGCACTGTTTTACATGGGTGTGCTTGATTGTCTGACCTGATTATGTTTGGGAGATGAATTCGGCCGAAACGGATTTCATAATTCATAATAAGAAGCTGACTGTTTCCAATAATAGATTGACTGAACTTGGCTTTGTCCTCTAAAATGGGCAACATGGGTATAAACGATTGACTGAACTTGGCTTTATCTCCATGTTGTGGTCATTATTAGCCATTGTGCAGAAATATGTGACCTTAAACACCAATAAATAAATAAATACTCTTAGGCTGAATGATCATCACACACACTTCTGCAATCTCTGAGGCCACCAATCTAATTCTGTTCAGATTTTGACACTGTTATGGACTGTTTACCCACTTTTGTGATGTGCCTTTACTTAAAAGATTTTTTACTATTCTTTCCTGTCCCAGTTATAGATATTCCAATCAATAAGTATTTAATTTCCCTTTAAAACATCACAATATTAATATAATTTGTGGAACTCTTTACTGTAATCATAAAACTTTGGGTGTGGTGAGTCTTCATTTCTGATTGTAATGTCAGCAAAATGTTGATCACATATTGTCCTTATATCCCAATAAATTGTGCCTTTTGATTGGTCAGAATGCCTTGAACAAATAGCCATGGCAAAGGGTGCACCCAACATCCAAGGTATATGAGAGCGTGCAACATCCAGGGTATAAGCGCATGCGAAACATCAGGGGTATATGGTTTAAATGAAAGCTTTTCGCATTCACTCACCTCAGTATAAAAATTGAACCAAAAAACCTGAAAATAGTCGCAAATATCATCAGATTTCCGACAATTACATCATATTTTGCTGTTTTAAATTAAATAGGCGAATAATTAAATGAAACTACTTGAGACAAATAAAATAAGAGCAAATATCGTCCCCCTCAGTTCCAATGTGTTCTATGTGCGATAGCAAAATACTGTTTACTCGTTTCCTTAATGACCCAAGGGATGTAACTATCTGTTGTCTTCTGCATTTGTAAAAACAAAACAATTAGAGTGTGAGAAACGCGTCCCCAAATTTATTTTCACCATGTTTCTATTGTGTTTCAAACGGGACAAAAGGGGGAGGGTGACCTCGCGGTGACCGGTTCCTGTCAGATCACCGAAGTTAAGCAACGTCGAGCATAGTTAGTAGTTGGATGGGTGACCATTTCAGCGACTGATTCACGCTCCCGCGTTGTGTCCTTGTGCAAGGCACTTTACTTAGCCCCCGATTGCCTACATGGGGGCACGATGACGCTGTGTACTAAGGCGTATTGCACATCAATGGTGCGCATGTCTTCAACCAATCTTAACCTGCCTGTACCGCGGTGCGGAGTTCTGATGTTGGAGAGCTGACAGCTGCTCGTCGTTGCTCGGTGGTTCTCTCTGGGCACTCCGGCTTCCTCCACCTGTAAAAATTAGCCATTGTGCATAAATATGTCACCTTAAACACCAATAAATAAATAAATAAACGGGACAAAAACGTTATCTCCTCCGACGTGTATTGTATATGGAGATTTAATACCTGGATGTCTCATTTAAACACCTCGCCTGTGGCTTTGAGTTAAAAGACAACATCTAGGTATTAAATCTCCATATACCATACATGTTGGCGGAGATAACTTATATTGTCTCGATTGAGAAATATTTGAATGACAGAAAATGAATCTTTATGAAATTTTTTAGATTCAGTCATTCAGAAAATAACAGTTGATCGGAAAACCAAACCAACTGAAATATTCCTTACAAGTGACTCTAAACATAGGTGTTGCACTAGAGTACAGTCTCCGTGGACTGGTCGTAATCCATGCATGCATTTACCAGGTAATAAAAATCATCAGCAAAAAATTTGGAATTAATGAAGCACTGGGTTGTACCAGGTGCTTCATTAATTAAATGTTTGATAATTATTCCGGTCATTAGTCTTGGGAATCTAATATTATTGCGTCTGTGGAAATATTGTCCACCTGTGGAAAGTGACCAGTCCATGGCAACCATACTATATTCGAGGGGTGCTTCTGGGCCATAACAGTGTTAAATTTCTTCCAATCAAAATCAGTTGCTTTCATATGGATGATATATAAACATGAGGATACTTTTCCATAACGGAAATTGTTTTTTTGTGAAATGGTGAACTTATTTTTTTAAAAATCGCATCCTGCTGTCCCTTTAATTATATGCAGATCTGATAAAAATCTTGTCATGTTATTTATTTTAACTGGTAGAGTGCTGGAAGCCCATATTTGGGCTTTAATCTGACGTGCAGGTACCACAACCTAAAAGCTTCATATTCAGTGGATGTGAATCTTTGAAGTGAAATTATTTAGCCTGTAAGGATTTGTCTTGTTACAATTTATGGGAGAGACCCATGGGTACTCTCCCTTAATTTGTAACAAAGGCAAAGACATGTCAACAAATTTTGATGACCAAAAAATATTTTAGCACTCTACCAGTTAAAGCTTTCTTTAACCCTTTACCACATCTGCCCGCGTAATATTCAAATTCAGCAGCTGAAAAAATATTATTTTTCAAAAAATTTCAACAAAACCATATCATGTGACCCTCTTTGGAATGAACTCATTGAGCTCGTTCCAATGAGGGGTCACATGATATGGTTTAGTTGAAATTTTTGGGAAAATGAAAAAAAATGATATTTAAGATAATAAATTTTGATATTGTCTGCATTGGGTAAAGGGTTAAGAGAGTCTTCCTCCTTTGGGAACCCCGGGAAGTAGAGTAGTGTTTGTGTTTACTGTAGCAAATAAGCTGTTTTAGTGGTAAGGACCCACCTGGCGTGGAAGTTCTCTAAAATCGACAACATGGGTATAATCGATTAGCTGGACTTGACTTTATATGCATGATGTGATCACGATAAGCCATTGTGCAGAAAATGTGTGACCTTAAACACCAATAAATAAATAAATTCATCAAGCTTTCCAATAAATGATAAAAAAAAGTTCAGAAATTGGTGAAGCATACTAAAATTGGACATTTTATCAAATTGTTACAAAAAGTAAAAGAGGTTTTAAATACACTTCAAGCAATTTTACTGGTCATTATAACAGGCACTAGTGAATTGGTGCCTTGTCAACAGGGTTCTTGCAGGGCTTTGAATTCAAGGAATGGCCTTAGGCTCATTCAAATCCTTGAAAATGGACCAGAAGGACTTGAATGTTCATGAAATAAAAACATGAAGTGCATTACTGTAAGGCCTAAAAAAATTAAAAATCTGTTTCTCAGGCCCTTCCGCATGGTCCTTTTGGCTGCCGCATGCTCTCTCTTTATAACCAATGTAAACATTAAGAAAATAAAAATTAAATGATTATTGTCTGATATTTTACCCAAGTTCAAAAAATAGATAAATTTGTCCCTCGGGTGCAAGAAGGCTTTGCAGTGCTTTTGCATTGCAAAACCTTCTTGCTCTCAAGTGACGAAATACACCACCACTCATGCTATTCCGTGGTGTAGATTATGAGGCCTAAAACATCAACCAAGAACATGAATTTTTGATGGCAAAGAAATAATTACAGAAGTAAAAAATAGAAAAACGCTTCCTGCATGCAATTTTACAAATAATGGCCTGAGAAACAGAAGACCAACTTTGTGTGGCCTACCTAGTTTTATGTTCTCTAGTTTGTGAAGGCATAGTCCTAACTTGGACCCTCTGATTATTACCCTCTCTTCCTACTTCCCTTTGAAGGGAAATTGGAGGAGAGGTTAACAATCAGAGACTCCTAGTTAGGACTGGGGAGGGAGGAGCCATGAAAATCCTTGAATTTTGTCTTTTGTGGAACCTTGTAAAATGTTGAATAGCCTTGCATGTAGGAAAGCTGGTCAAACATTCATGGTGTGCCTTTCACTGACTAATGCATTACTAATTAGTGGGTTTGAGGCATACAATACTGACATTTCAAAAGATGGTCTCTTTCACAATCAAATCACTGAACACCAGTGGGTTGAGATTTTCTCAATCAGTTACTGCAAAATGTAGAGCTGGGCGGTTTAACGGTCCAGTCCCGGGTTTTTATGCAAAACTGGAAAACCGAACCACAAGACCCACCAAAAGCAAACAAACGGTTTTATTGTGTTTGTGCATAAACGGATCAAACTTCCTTACTTACAGCGAATTTGACTAGTGGCCCCTTTGGACTCTTGTCACTTTGCCTATCCGGCAAACAGGCGAATATGTCGTGTTCTCGTCACTTTTTCTCCCAGAGGACGAGTCAGTAAGGAAGAAAATGTGACAATGAGAACACGATATCGATTAGATAAACTCTATTCATTTGAAACCCTAATTTATGTATTTTTTCTGTCTCAATAGGCTTAGCCACTAATCCTCTAAAACCCCCAAAAATGATCAATGGGTAGTTGGGCTGAACCCAATGGCGGTATTTGCAGACACTGCCTTTTGTAGTGAGTTGTCGCACCAACTATTGCGGTTTATTTTCCAAGTTAAGGAGCCCAAAGTGTTGTTCACTATATGTTCATGTTCCTAACACACGAAAAACTGAACCCAAACCAATGTTTTTTCCTGAAACCAACAGGCCGGAAAATAAGCAATCTGACATTTGCAGATTGAGGTTCACAGATGGTGAATCTGATGATGCTATCCCATACAGTGGGCCAATTTATCCTCTGGGTACCTCTTTTCTGTTTAGGTTTGAGACCCTGATTCAGATTGAGGTTCACAGAGGGTAAATGTAGTGATGCTACCTTGCTGTGCAGGGTAGCATCACTAAATTCACCCTCTGGGGACCTCATTTTGCAGACGACAGTCTTGTTTATTTTCTGGCTTGGAAACCAAACCGAAATTGAACAGAATCTGAAAAATTAAAACTGCCCAGCTGTAGCAAAAAAATCAAGACCGCATCAAGAAAAACAAACAAAAATAGCCAATCAGATGCATTGTTCTTGCATTTCCTTTTTTAACTGGTAGAGTGCTGAATTATTTTTGGTCATCAAAATTTGTTCACATACCTTTGCCTAGTTACAATTTATGGGAGAGTGCCAATAGGCACTCTCCCATAAATTGTAACAAGGCAAATCCTAACAGACTAAATAATTTCACTTCAAAGGTGGTATGAACAACATCCACAAAATATGAAGCCTTTAAGTGCTGGTACTGACACTTCATAGTAAAGCCCAAATATGGGCTTCCAGCACTCTACCAGTTAATTAAGGTGTGAGATTTAGAGTGTTTTGTGGGGAGTAAAGCTAATGGAGAAGTATGACCAGTTCGTGATCAGATTGAAATCCTCGACTGATTTTGAAGTCATAGTACTGAATATGAGGGTTAACCCTTTACCCAACCTAACGGCCAAAACCGGCCAGCGCTATTCTCAAAAATCGATATTATTTTTTATTATTTTTTCATTTTTTGTCTCAAAAACATAGGTTATGACCCCTCATTGGAACGAGCTCGTCGAGCTCGTTCCAATGAGGGGTCATAACCTATGTTTCTGAGACAAAAAAGGAAAAAAATTAGTTATTGAATCATTTTTTTGGCAAGTGTCGTCTGCTTTTCATGTTAGGTAAAGGGTTAATTTCAAGGTGGAAGCTCCATTCATTGGGTCTTTGCATTGCAAGTCCCTTTTTCTGTTTTGTGTTTGTTACAGTCTGTTAATTTGGATGGCTATGTTGTTGAATGGGTGTAATGAGGCAAGTTTGTAAATTATTGGGCTCTAGTATTATAAACAAAACCTTAGATGTTCAATATATTTTGCAATATTTTTGATAATCCCTTGTTTGTACATATTTTGTTGTTGTCTGTTATGTTTCTTCGATGATAACCAATGTTTCTTGACTGAATGTCTTCTAGGTTTCTTGTCCTGTAGTATTTGATTCTGTTTCAAATTAAGCATTGTCACCGAATGTCTCATCTTAGAACTTTAGAACTTTGTTTCCTGCAGAAACCATGGGAAATAGGGCAGTACTTATGTTTGTTGAAATGATTGTCCTGCTGAACTGGAAGAGAAGTACCCGATAGCCATATCTAGGGGTGTAGATTCTTTGCCTTAAGGCAAAAGAAAATTAATCTTTTGATTCTCAGGCACCAGCACATTCATTTTTTTGGCCCGCATTCATCATATTAATTTTGGAGGCAAAATTCAAAATGTATAAAACTATCACAGGGTCCGATTTTAGTGGTATCGCATTGTGATTTGCAATGCAATATGTCATGTACATTGATACAGTATTGTTATTCTCTTCGCGAAATGCAACACGTTATGTAACTATCTGTTGTCTTCTGCGTTTGTAAAAACAAAAGTTATTCACGAATTTGAGCCAACTTTGTACAGAGCGTGAGAAACGCATCCACAATTTTTTTCTCCACTATGTTTCTGTTGTGTTTCAAACAGGACAAAAATGTTATCTCCGTCAATATGTATGGTATATGGAGATTTATTACCTGGATGTCTCATTTAAACCAACATCGAGGTATTAAATCTCCATATACCATACATGTTGATGGAGATAACTTCTAGAATCACCATTGCATACAATACTTGAGTGGAGACTAGCAATTTATTTTATTTTCATTTGTTTTTCTTCTCCCAAAACAAATCATATTCCCACTCCCACTCGCTGAAAATGGTATTTCTCTCCCAGCATCTTATTCTACTCTCCGCGATGATGGACTTTTCTTCTTTTTTTTTGGACATGTTTTGAAGTACCGTATTTACTCTACGTATTGGGACACTCTATGATTTGGGACACACATTTTTTCCAGAAAACTATATTTTTTTTATGCTCCAAAGTTTGGGACATTCAGGAGATTTGTTTCAATTTGGCCCGTCGCTAGTAGCAGACGACACTCATAAAAAAAATTCTTGGGTAACTAAAAATTCTCATTTTTTGCTTCCAAAACATAGCTTATGATCCCTCATTGGAACGAGCGCAATACGCTCGTTCCAATGAGGGATCATAAGCTATGTTTTGGAAGCAAAAAATGAAAATATAAAAAAAAATTGGATGGCGATTTTCGTATATAGTGATGGAAACCGAATCACACACAACTTTATTCAGCATCAAATTAAGACCAGGCTCTGTTCTTTCCCCATTTTCTAAGAATTGGGACGACTGTGAAAATAATTATTTTTAGCTGTCCCAATACATAAAGTAAATACGGTAACCACAGAATCGATTATAAAGGTTATCGGTAATCAGTTATAATAAGGAGAAAAAAAGATAAATACAAAAGTTCACTGCTCGGATTTGAGTAGGATTTTATCCTCTCATGCGCTGTGCGGATTATTTCTCTTGGCTAGTGAAATAATCCTCCACACGCCCCACTCGAGGATAATAATCATACTTGAATCCAAGCTGTGAACTACTGTCTGTATAAACAGTTGTCAATAACAAGTTAAAGAGCAACGGGATTCGATTTGATTCGGAATCCTCTGCCCGATTCGCCTTCGAATTTGATCCGATATTTGAGATTCGTAGGGTCCTGCTATCCTCTCAGTTACCTTCAACATGTATCCACAGTCCCCTCCTACATCCAGAAAAAAAATTAAATGTTTTTTCAAACATCTGTTGTTTGGTCTTGTTAGTGGGTTTTGTGTATTTGTTTGAGTCCTGATCTTGTATATGAGTTGAAATTGCTTGTTTTAAGTGTAAGCACCTCATGTTGATTTTAGAATGCATTCTTTGTTCTCTCAGAAGAAAGCCTTTCTTGATATTAGATTGATTGAATTGTAATTGTAATAGTTGTTCTTGTGTTTATATATGCTTATCAGAAGAGAGATGTTATTTATTTTCTGAGAAAAATTGGTGAATTGGCTGATTTCAGCTGAATCCTGATCGAAATTACAAAATTTTAGTTCTATTAAAGTGCATGAAAATGCTGTTGCAGAACATTTTCATGTAAATTTATAGAAATAAAATGGTAACCCTTTACCTAATGAATGGGCCATGTCCACTCGCATAATTTACAAATTGAGCAGTTCAAAAAATATATTTTTCAAAAAATTTCAACAAAACTATATCATGTGACCCCTCATTGGTATGCGCTCAAGATAGTTTTGTTGAAAGTTTTTTTAATTTGAAAAAACAGTAATTAAAATAATAAATTTTGATATCCTGTGTGTTGGGTAAAGGGTTAATTAAGGTAAAGGGTTAATTAATTGTTTGTGTGTTCTTTTTATTCTTTTTTAGGCAACTTAAGTTTCCATCTGTGTGTGTCATGACCATCTGATCTGCCACCCCAAAATCCCCTGCAGACTGATGTTGAAATATCAAAATTTTCAACAACAGATTTTCTCCATAATTTAACAAAGAATTTCCCTAATTCAGTCTTGTTTGATAGAGTTCACCAGGGCTTGCCTTGAGTCGGGGCCGATCGGCCCTGGCCCCAAGAGGCCCCTTCTCAGGGCTTTTTTTCGGCCCCAACTTTTTTTTCTGTCTTGACTAATAGAAGCAGTAAATAACAGATAAAATAATACAAACTGTTTTTGTCTGATTTGAATTAACAACCACCTAACTCCGCATGAAAACTGAGAAAATCCCAAGATTAAACAAAAAAAAAAACAAACACATTTACGAGACTTCGAAAGCACGCATGTCAACTAATGGGGGAATTCCCTTCAATCCCACAATACTATGCGCGGGTACATCCGATCCTAACATCTGAATAAATGCAACACTAGACACAGAAACTGCCATCAAAATAAATGTACGAAATAAAATAAAATGTGTACCTGTGTCTACATGGAGAGGTTGGGGGGGGGGGGGGGGAGGGGCTTGGGGTCACATTCCATTTCTGAAATATCCAAAGCTGTGGGGAATTTTCAAAGATTGAAATTATTTAAACGGTAAACTGAAATGTTTTTGTTTTTTCTTTGAGACAACCCTTGCATCGAAAATACACACCCCACAATATGTACGTAACGTCCTAAAATTTTATCAACAAAAAATTCAAAATGTCTATGTACGGAACGTCCAGCACCCACATGATGGGTCTCGGGACGTTTCGTCCTCGAGACACTGACAGAGTGGGATGTTTCATCCCCTCCCAGAGACGAAACGCCCACTTGAATAGCAAATCATTAAGATGATATGGGATGTTGGATTTTTTTCATGATGTAACAAGACATGATCACATCCTTAGAAATGGTTTGCCAAACCAGTTTTAATGATACACATCACATGTTCACATTAAGTTGTGGATTTGTTTTTGCCTAAAAAACATCCAGGTAGATAAGAAACGCATTCCACTGGAATGTGTTTTTTATCTACCTAGATTTTTTTTTTTTAAGCAAAAGCAATTAACTAAGGTCACCATTGGAAAGAATGTAACAACATAAAATTACCCCAAAAGGCCCCGACCTCAATATCTGGGGGACTTTTTTCAGGCCCCCAGCAGGCCCCGACCTCAACATCTGGGGGACTTTTTTTTACGCCCTGACCATTTTACTCAAGGCAAGCCCTGGTTCACTAAGCTGCATAAAAACAAAATTGAATTAGTTAAATTCCTAGGTGTATTATGGGAAAAAACTTCCGACTTGAAATTTTCTTATTTTGACATCATTGTGCAGAGGGTTAATATAATTTCTGCTATTTGGCAAAGGGTTACCAACCTTGACATACATGTACATCTTGGGAAGGGGGAGTGGTCATGCTTATCTAGATTTTGGATATTTTTTTCCCCCCTGAACCTGAAATTTTTTTATTTTCTTCAACGGCGACATAGCTTCTGGTCCATCATTGGAACAAGCTCTTTCAGTTTATTCCATTGACGATTGATAAGCTGCATTTTGGAAGGAAAAATTCAATTTGAATTGTCTTTTCTGTGTATAGCACTGGGCCTGGTTGGCTGATAGTTGTGTAAAGGATTAGCAGAATATTCCAGAATAAGAGGTACAGTACATCCGCCGTGGACTGGTCACTTTCCACAGGTGCGTAATTTTTCCACAGACATAATAACATTAGATTCCAAACATTAATTATAGATATACCCGTAAAACTGTCCAACACAAGGTGACACTGGCTGTCGAAAGTGTCGTTAAACCCTAATAAATAAATAAATTACAGGAATAATCAGCAAAAAATTAATGAAGCACCGGGTACAACCTGGTGCTTCATCAATTAAAATTTTGTTGATGATGATTTTTATTACCTGATAAATGCATGCGTGGACACCACTGCCCACAGTGGATTATGACCAGTCCATTGTGGCTGTACTGTAACCACCACACACTAACACCAGTAGTTTGTGATTCCCAAAATAAAATATGTGAAGTCAAGACTGCATGAAGATACACAAACAAAAATATCGTGTCCGGTTCAATATTCTTGCATTTTTTTTTTTTTTTTTTTAACCCTTTACACAATGCAGACGATATCAAAATGTATTATTTTAAATATAATTTTTTTAATTTTTTCAAAAAATTTTAACAAAACCATATGTGACCCCCTCATTGGAACGAGCTCAATGATCTCGCTCCAATGAGGGGTCACATGATATGGTTTTGGTGAAATATTTTGAAAAATTTAATTTTTTCAACTGCCCAATTTGCATATTACGGATGCGGGCGATTCGATGGGTAAAGGGTTAACCAGTGAGATTCTGCAGATTTGTGAGAAGAAAACGGACATCGAAATTCAGCTGAATCTTGACCCAATCCTGATCTGGTTGAAATTCTCTGTCAGCTGTTATGACCACAGTAATATAATTCACGCACATTTACGATATGCTTTTCAGTGTGTGTAGTGCCATTTTTTACAGAAACATATTTAGAGTTGTGCCATGACACAGATTTAGACCAGACCAAATCAAGATGTACCTAGTACTAGAGCTGTGAGGGTATCTGTGTTATCGGATTTGTCGATATCCGATATTTTCGAGATGTCATATCAGATGATATCTGATCCGATACAGATATTTCCTCAAAACATTTATGATCTATAGACTACGGTATAGAGGGACAAGTCGCCGTTAAAATCGAGACGATGCCGTTAGACGGCGAGTTGTCCCGATGTTGACATGTCCCGTACCCAATACATTTTAGTCATCATCACTATATAATTGATTACAACGAGCCGCTAGGACAACTGCTGATGGGAAATACACCCATCAATTCAAAACACGACACGGTAAAAAAAAACGAACTGTCTACAGATGCCTGCCATGGGGCCACTCTCTCTACGAAAAAAAACCAACATTTTCTTTCAGTGGAGCATTTTGAAGAAAAAATCACTCCATCAGTCAAAGCTAATTTTTAGTGCTATTCATCCCACGGGGCATATAAAATTGGAAATTATGTTACGACAACAGAGTATTATAATATACCTCCGGTACGTGGTGTGGGGGAGCTAAACGCTATCTTTCGGTTACAGTCAGTGGTTGAGTGGGTGAGGTGTTGATTAGCTTACATGTATTATTGTGTGAAAGGCAAGGCATTATTAAAATCATGTCATCGTAAGCGACATTTCGCGTGAATTTTACGACTGAAATTATATTGGGGGTGTCAAATGTCTCGCATTTTCTAAAAATGTTGCGTTCTTTATATGTTGGCTAACCACTTCATGGGAAGATCTTAACTGATTGTGATTGTGACGATTCAAAGCAAGCTGCTTAGAAAAAACGCATGCGCAGTTGCATTTGCGCAACCAGCCCTTATTTTCCTGAATATAGTTTAGAAATACCTACTGTAATAGTGTATACTTTAACAGCACTGTTTCATGCCTGACTTCCCACGTGAAAAATGAAAAACGAACACATTCAATTTCGAAGGTCAATGTTAAATAGTGTGCATTTGCCATGGAGTTTTTCATGACTTTGGGAACGTGTAAAAATTATAATTGTGACTAAAATGTTTGAAATAGACATTCGACGCCATTAGTGTTGGAAATAAAAATATCGGATCGGAAAATCATCAATCTGCCGATACCGATACAAACTGATATTCGTGATATTGGTAGGGTCCGATATGCCGTCCGATATATCGGAACAGCTCTGCCTAGTACAGTGCTATATTTGGGTTGTTAGAATTGGTGCATGAAGGTTTGACTTGTCACAATCATTTTCTGCTGAAAGATATTGTAAAGTGACAAAATCTTTTTATTATCTGAGGTATTTTAACCTTCTCAAATTGTCATTTGACAACAGAACACTTGAATAAGAATAGCTAATTGAAAACTTGCAACATGCACAAAAAGATGTACGTTTTTTCTGAGTATAGCACCCAGGTTTTCATTTGTGCCAGAAATCAGTGATGCTGAAATATGTCTTGAATTGTCCCCAATTTTGTGTAGCATATCATGTGATGTCAAATGAAAACTAAAAGCCAAGCATTCAGATTAATGTTTTTTTTAATTCGAATGTGCAATATTATAGATTGTAATTCATCAAATAACTTTGACCTTGTTCTTTCTGAACCCATAATTTGTAAATTCACCTTTACCATGCTCTAATTGTTGGAAGCAGGTCAATTAGAACATGTCTGTATCCATGCAATGTGTGAGCAAAGGCACTAAACTACTCCCGTTCACAGATCGAACACACCCCAGAGTTTTCTGTAAATTTGATCATGGCAAATAGACTGAGATCGAAAATGACATTTTTTTTGGATTCTTTTTCTTCAAATAAAATGGTTTTGGTGAATTCTTTTCACTTCTAACAAGCTAATAATTGAAAATAGAATATGTTTTCATTTTTGTAATTCACTTTAAAAATTTGTTCACAATCCAGTATAAGTATTTCCATCACTTCCTTGAATCCTGCACCCAAACAACATGTAACCAACTCAACCTGTGCATTTTTACAGCCTTGGTCAGTTTATATTTTCATGTAGTGTGTGATATGGCAGAATTCTTTTATAACCAGAAAGTCTGACTAACCCTATGCAGTGCAGAGGGTTGGGTCACACTTCCTGGTTATAAAACTTTTTCATTATTAACAGAGTATCTAACCCTGTGCACCATGTAGCCTCATAGTGTAAATCTCATATTTTTCAACTCTTTACCCAATGAAATGGCCAAACCCAGCCAGTACTCTTCTCAAAAAGAGTTCATACTCATCTGATGAACCCTCATTGGAATGAATTGTGGAAAGGTTTTTTTTAGTGAATTTCAAAGATGAAAACATATTCTATTTTCAGTTAATAGCTTGTTTTCTAATGATTACAGGAATTACAATGGCAATAAGCGCCTCTAGTTTCGTTAGACATTCGGGAATTTAACTATGAAAAAACATTCAACGAGTCCCGAAGGGGCGAGTTAACAAATAGTTTTCCATAGTCAAATTCCCGAATGTCTAACCCAATAAGAGATTTTCATCTCCAAATTATTATACACCTATTACTTTTCGTCCAGTTCCATATTTACAAATCTGTACAGAACACACATGCCATATGGATTTTCATTGCTGGACTAATTTACTTCCTGTTGTCACACAGTCATCAAATGAACTAAACTCCTCCTATTTTTATTCCCCTACCGGCATCGCCAGAGGGGACTATAGGTTTGCACTCTGTCCATCCGTCAGTCTGTCAGTCACACTTTAGTTTTCCAGAGGTTTTTTTGAAAAACTTCTACGGAATGATTTCATTTTTGGTAAACTACTATAGAACGATGACTTACAGATCAAGTTTGAGTTTCATGCTAATTGCATTATTCTTGTGTGAGTTACGGCCCTTGGAAATATGGAAAAAGCACCAAAATATCAGTTTTCTGGAGTTTTTTTGGAAACGCTTCAACGGAATGATTTCATTTTTGGTAAACTACTATAGAACGATGACTTACAGATCAAGTTTGAGTTTCATGCTGATTGCCTTATTCTTGTGTGAGTTATGGCCCTTTGAAATATGGAAAAGCGCCAAAATATCAGTTTTCCAGACTTTTTTAGGAAATGTCAACGGAATGATTTCATTTTTGGTAACCTACTATAGAATGATGACTTACAGATCAAGTTTGAGTTTCATGCTGATTGCCTTATTCTTGTGTGAGTTATGGCCCTTGGAAATAAGGAAAAGCGCCAAAATATCAGTTTTCTGGACTTTTTCTGGAAACGCTTCAACGGAATGATTTCATTTTTGGTAACCTACTATAGAACGATGACTTACAGATCAAGTTTCATTTACACTCTGTCCATCCATCCGTCAGTCAGTCTGTCGGTCATACTTTAGTTTTCCAAACTTCTTTTGGAAATGCTTCAACCGAATGATTTCATTCTTGGTAACCTACTATAGAACAATGACATATAGATCAAGTTTGAGTTTCATGTTGATTGCATTATTCTTGTGTGAGTTATGGCCCTTGGAAATATGGAAAAGCGCCAAAATATCAGTTTTCCGGACTTTTTTTGGAAACTCTTCAACGGAATGATTTCATTTTTGGTAACCTACTTTAGAACGATGACTTACAGATCAAGTTTGAGTTTCATGCTGATTGCCTTATTCTTATGTGAGTTATGGCCCTTGGAAATATGGAAAAGCACCAAAATATCAGTTTTCCGGACTTTCTTTGGAACGTCTTGTTCTTAACCAGATCAATTTGGAAGCTGCAGTGACCACCGGTAAATCAAATGTCAAATAGAAAATAGTTTTTGTTCAAGTTCACCAAAATTAACAAACTTAAACATGTTCTATTATAAATGGGGAGTGATTTTATAACATTCAAGTTCTGACTTGGAGGCGATTTTTTCTCGGATAACGTTAGCAAATTTCTTAAAAATACAAATAAATAACCGATTTGTACACAATTTTGATTTATATTTTTCCTCTTCATGTATTGATCTGTCACACATGCTTGCCAATCATACCTGATTTTTTGTTTTTATTTCAAACAGATGCCAGAATTGTCAAATTCTACAAATAAGACCAAATTTTAAACTTTCTGGATTCTATGTCATAGAGGCGTGTAAAAAAACATAGGATGCAACGATGTGTGAATGTGTTCTTCAATACGGCACTGTGCTTCTAGTTCTATCCTTCTGCGCTGGCACTCGTATCGTATTTACGAATGCATTCACACATTGTGATGTTCTGTGTATTTATGGAACTTACAGAAATACACAATATAACCCTAATTTTTTTAGTGTTTTATTGCAGCTAAGGCCCTTCAAAGTTTAAAATTTTGATCCGAATTAAATTAGTCCCGATGATTCGATTTGATTCAATTTCAATTGTGCCGATTCAAAATGTTTCGAGTCATCAAGATGTTCTCAAAATCCTACCAAATCCTACAAAGTGTCTCCTCTTGAACTCTTGTTCTATCCAGGGATCCTGCAGGCCTTGAAAAAATCTTGAAAAGCCCTGAATTTGAAAATCAATTTTCAAGGCCTGGAAAGTCAGTGAATTTCTTCAAAACTGGCCTGGAAAATTCTTGAAAACTCTCAATTTTTAGTCGATAACCTTGAAAAACCTTGAATTTCACTTCTATGAAGCTTTGAAAAACCTTAAATATGGCATGGAAATGGCTTTGAAAAGCCTGGAATCCACTTACTAATTAGCTGCTGGAACCCTGCTATCATCATGTGTCCTGTACAGGAGACCTGATGATAGAAGAGTTCAAGTAGGTTCCGCATCCGAAATTACATTGATTCCATTCTGGAATATTCTGATTTTTTGCTTCTTTTCACGAGTCGCAGTTGCGCACAATATTTGAGCGAAGACTGACAATATTTATGGCTGTAAGAAGTGCAATATCCACAACTTGAAAAGCATTGAGATTCGATTTGAGATTCGAAATCTAATGCCCGATTCAATTTGAGATTCGTTTCGACCCGAAATTTGAAGTTCACAGGGCCCAAATTGCAGGATAACAGTCTACATAGGTCATTTAAAATCATTGTATATTGACATATACAGGGACTGATCAGGACTATTTAAAATACGCTCTAGCCTCTGAGCCTATTTTTTCAATTCATGCGCCAGATTTCAATTTACGGAGTCACACTGCTGTTTGTAACACACACTGCAAGTATGTAATAGCTCTCATCATTTTCATTTAGTACACTATAGCAAACATTAATCTTCACCTATTTAGGCAGCCAAGACTTGATCAGAAACCACAGTGAAGATTAATGCTTGGTAATTAAGACTTGAAGTATTAACTTAAGCACTCTACAACAATGATAAATGATAATCATATATATAATACATGTAAGAGTGTCTCTCTTAATTATCCATCGAAAGAATATCAAAATATGATCTGAGAAGTTACGTGCCAACTGAGAAGCCTATTTCTGAGATTTAAGAGCCAGGTCCTGATGTTTCAGAACCAAATATGCACTTGCGCATGCCCAGGTCGGTCCCTGCATATATCTGATAATAACAGCTCTATCAACTTGAAGTTGGTAATGTGTTTTGTATTGCACTCTATGTCTGATATACCTCTCTTCATTAAATAAATAGTAGAAACCCATGAAGAGCAGTTGCATATTTCTGCATTCTCTTTTACCTACTCATTACTAATTTACCTCACCTTGTGGTGCACTGCTGTCAACTATAATAGAGAAAAAGCCAAGTTCAGGAGTCATGGTGTGGAGATGGAACTTCAGCTTGTAGTACTGAGATGATTGATTGGTATAAAATTGGCCATCATCCATTATCCAGTGGTTGGGGATAAACATCAGCAAATGTGATTGTCAAAAAATAGGATAGTTAACATTTTCAATTTAGAGTCTATTGTGTGATCTGGATAATTTTAGGAAATTAGTTTGCCTGTGGAGCCCCATGAAGTGGATCAGTGCTTGTTTACTGTGGTGAACAGTTCAATTTATAGGCACAACAGGACCCAAAATCAGCATCTGGGGTGGAAGACCTCCAGAGTGGGCAACATGGGGTTTAACCCTTCACCTAGAATGAAAAGCAGATGACACATGCAAAGAAAATTCTTGAATAATTATTTTTTTTCACTTTGTGTCTCAAAAACATAGGTTATGACCCCCTCATTGGAATGAGCTTGATGAGCTCATTCCAAAGAGGGGTCAAAACCTATGTTTTTGAGACCAAAAAATTAAAAAATAATGAAAATTAATTGGAGACTTGTGAATAGCTCTGTCCGTTTTTGGCCATTACTTTGGGTAAAGGGTTAAACAATTGGCTGAACATCACTCCAACCCCTTTTTGCTGTCATGAGATAGCCAAAGCTGCTGTAAGTGACCTTAAATACCAATAAATAAATAGTGAATTACTGGCTTGTCCACTAATGCCATAAATTTGCCCAGATCACTTATAAGGTCACAAATGTTTACACGATTTTCTGAGAGAGAGAGAGTCCCAGAACCCCCACTTTCATTTCAGCCCCTACCCAAAACCCCACATTCAAATTTTCTCAGTGGCTCCTGAAGTTTATCTATGTTGACAGGTGCTTGGAGTTCTGGAAAGGTCTTAAATTTCTCAACATATTTTTCAAGGCTTTTAAACCCTTGGAAATTTGTTTTCACATGTAATTGAGAAGTTCAGTGAACCTGCTAAATTGGATATTTCTTAACTCTTTGAACCCGAGAGGATGTATTGCCAGCCCAGGGACATGATACGTTATACTTTCATTGCCTGTTCACTGCGGTAAACAGGCTCTGTTTTACTGATAAAATAGGACCCAGTCACCCCTGCTTGGGAGGTGCAAACTCTTTCTAAAATGGGGACATGGCTTATTAACGCTCACCCCTGGTCTTGAGTTGATACTCAGTTGTGGTCATGATTAGCCATTGTGCAAAAATATATGACTTTAAACACCAATAAAAAATAAAAAATAATAAAAAATACTGTTGAGTTGGATGGCTGCTAAGTGAATGTGCGGGGTAGCCCAATCAATATTGCAGCCCCCTAGGCTGCAAGTTGAAAATATTAATTGGTCTACATGTAAATAATAAATATGGACTCTACCAATTGTTGCCATTGAATTGACATGGAAGATGCCACCAATGTTCAAGGGGTTAATTGAATAAACATCCTGATTTCGTATATCTTCCAAACTATTTACCATACCTCCTGTACAATGTCAAATCTGACCTCTAAATTACATTTAGATTAAAGAGTAAACTTCAGTAACGTACTCTTGTCCTTTTATGAAGCTATCGGCCTCATGGCCTTCATCGGCAAATATTTGCTGATGAAGGCCATGAGGTCGAAAGCTTTATAACAGGACAAGAGTACGTTATTGAAGAATATTATGTTACAGTCCCTTATTATCCTACCATAGGATGGACTTCATTGTTGAAATTTTAAAGAGTAAATTCCTGTTGATTTAATAAGAAATCTTACAATCCATTAAAGAATTTCTAAGGCAGCCACTAATCCCCGAACTTTATAGATCTCTTTATGAACATGTAACATCACGTCACAGTTCCATATCATGAACTCCCTGGAAAGCCTTTTAGTTTCAAAAAGTGGCTTTTGTTACAGTTCCAATATTTCATTGACTTTTTTTTCTGTTTGTTCGAATAACAAAAAATAAATATTGAAACAGGAACTGAGATTTGACCCTTGTATCCTATCTACCACTGAAACCGTGACAAATTTTCACAACCAAACGGCAATGCACAAGGTTAGTCATACTTTCTGGTTAAAAAAATGCAATGATCTGGGTTAGTCACACTTCCTGGTTATAAAAAAACTCCCACATCACGCACTACATGAAAGTATACGCTGACCAAGGCTGTAAAAATGCACAGAGTTAGTTGGGTACATGTTGTTACTTAGGGTGCAGATTCAAAAAATGGTTACACACTTTCTGTAGGGCTGAAATGATTAACTGATTAATCGATTAACTGATGATCATCGTCTTGATCGATCAAAAAAGTATTTGATTGATTAACCGTTACTTTTTAATTACTGTATTACATGGGTTAAGAAACGAACAAACTTGCTCCAAAACAGGCAAACATTGTCACACAGACTCACATTAATTATATAAGATAGGGTAAAGCATGCAAGTTATGTGCTGGCATACTTGTTTACTTGCATGATCATTATACTATATCGGCAGCTGGAAATGGTCATTCTTAACCCCTCACCCAAAGCGGGTAGTAGACGATACTTGCAAAAATATATTCTTGAATTACTAAAAAATTTTCAATTTTTGTCTCAAAAACATAGCTTATGACCCCCATTGGAACGAGCTCAACGAGCTCATTCCCATAAGGGGTCATAAGCTATGTTTTTGAGATCGGTTCCCCTTGCCTTGTGTAAAGGGTTAATGCTGTAAATCAACAACGGTACGGCAATTATTCAGCTACCTATTAGGGCAAGTGACTAATTGGTTAACCAAGTTTAATCCATGTGATTAATCGATCAAGAAAATTCTTCAACCGTTTCAGCTTTAACTTTCTGGTTATAAAAAATTATCATTCTTAACTGAGTAAACTCCACCCGTAAAGCTGTCACGGTCGCGATTAGCCATTGTGCATAAGTATGTGACCTTAAAACACCAATAAATAAATAAATATAACTGAGTAACTAACCCTATGCACTGTACAGTCTTAAGTGTAAAAGCTTATCTATATCAACTCTTTAACCAATGCAATGGCCAAAACCAGCCAGTACTATTCATATGCAGCTCAAGACCCCTCATTGTATTTTTTAGTGAATTCCAAAAATGGATACATATTCTATTTTCAATTAATAGCTTTTTTATGTTTTAAGCCTTTAACTAACATGAAAAACAGACGACACTTGCAAACAAAATTCTTGAATAAGTAATTTTTTCATTTCTTGTCTCAAAAATATAGGTTATGACCCCTCATTGGAACGAGCTCGTTCCAAAGAGGGGTCATAACCTATGTTTTTGAGACAAAAAATGAAAATTAATTGAGGATTTGTGAATAGTGCTGGACGGTTTTGGCCGCTATGTTGGATAAAGGGTTAAAACACCTTATCCTGATAAACCATACACTCTGGCTATGGCATATCAAAATTATCAAATTACAAATGGGAGATAACCCCTCAAGCAGAACTCCAATTTTTGTGGGGAGGTGCGTTTGCACCCATTGCACCTCCCCTCGATATGCGCCTGATGAATTTGGATGTCATTATTCTTGACTGGGAAAGTGTCCTTTTTGTTTCAGAAGTTTAATCTTCCTCTTGCTTGTATATGATTTTGTGTTATTTTGACTGGGATTTGTTCATTTTGAATCTTTTCTGTATTGGTTTTCACATTTTGGGTAGTTGCTTAGTTATTGTTGTATATATATATCTGAATGAGCAAAGTAGATTATTGTCAAAATACAAGTGGGAAGATTATTTTTTGTATTCACATTTTTATGGTTAAAATGCTTTATCTGCAACATAAAGGTGCACTGTGACACTTCACAGTAGTGTTGAGTCGTCACAATTCCATTTTGTAAAAGTATGCATTCTTAAACTTTTGTGCAGTAAGTTGAACACACTCTCAGATGTAATTGACAAATCCCCCCAACGAGACTTTTACAGGGTTCCCATAGGTCTTGGATTCAAGGAATGACCTTGAATTTGACTAAGGGTCATTCAAGGCCTTTAAATCCTGGAAAATGTGTTGGCAGGCCATGAAAAGCCTTGAATATTCACGAAATGAAAATGCCGACGAAGCATGTAATCCTAATTATATAGTTTTATATGTCAGAGTTCATGAAGGTGTAGTCCTAACAAGAACCTTCCAGTCATTACCCCCGCTTCCCACTTCCCTTGTAGGGAAGTGGAAGATGGGGTAATGATCGAAGGTCCTTGTTAGTGGAGACAGGGCCTTAAAAATCCTTGAATTTGGCTATTGTAGAGCCCCTGAAAAATGGTGAAATATAATGAAAAACGGTCTTAATAGCCTTCAGTTTTATCAGCCCTTACCTGCTGGAACCCTGTTTTATATTTATTTGTTTTTTGTGTCCAGGCCACAGGCCTGGCAATCTAGAAAATCAAGGATTGCAAAACAGTTGCCCTACTCAGATTGCTTGGGAGTGCAATTGCACCTGCAATTTTAAATGTAAAAACTTATATGCTATTTTGGTTATATTCACTTCAAGGTGTTAATATTGTGACTGAAAAATTGTACTACATTCAGCTGCATAGTGGACAAACTGGCACACACATCTTCTCATTATTCAAAATGTTGCATCCAATTCTTATGTGACTGTCTTCTACACTAAAAATGTATCGAAATTCGACACAGAACGGGTCATGAATTATTGCAAATCAATGCAACATTGACAAATCGTCCCCTGGGTTCCAGTAGGCACAGAGAACACGTTGGAACTCAGGGGATGAAATGATAATAGATTTTAAAGGCAATCCCAAACAGGTTTGGCATTCCAGAAAATCAAGGGGTGCAAAAAATTGCCCTCCTCAGTTTTTTCTAGGCGTGCAGCACTCCTGCATTTCTAAAGAATGCCAGGCCTGAGGCTAATTGGAGTGACCCAAACAGACACTGCAGCTCATTTTGAAGTTTTCATACAACTGGTAGAGAGCTAGGGTAATTCTAGTCAAACTTTGTACATTATTGTTCTGTTGAAATTTATTGGAGAATGCCTACAAGCACTCTTTGATACATTTTAACATAAAACATGTGAAGGTAGCATCCATTGCTTGCAGCTGAATATTACGCTTATGCAAAGAACATTACATAAGTCAGAATATTTTTGAATATACTGTACTATTCAAAACAGCCACTTTTATATTGCTTTGAATAGTTGCTTCCGAGTGTATTCTTCATTGAGAGCTCATCCCCGTAGGAACCCGGAAGTGAAACAATACTTGTTTACTGTTATAAATAAGCCCCGTTTTACTGGTAAAATAGTACCTGATAACCAGTGGTCCCCTTGGGAACCCCGGGAAGTAAAGCAGTGCTTGTTTACTTTGGAAAACAAGCTCTGTTTTACTGGTAAAATGGGACCCAGTTACCAGTGCTTGGGATGGAAGTCCTCTAAAATGGGCAACATGGGTATAAACGATTGACTAAACTTAACTTTATCTCCATGTTGCGGTCACGATTAGCCATTGTGCCGCAATATGTGGCCTTAAACACCAATAAAAAAAATACTCAAGAACTCCACCGGTTGGCTGGATCTGAATTACGTCATTGTTGGCAGTGCTGCGTGTAGTGAACAATGATGTAAAAACATCAAGTCATCAGCAGTTGTGTACATGTATACAGTAGTTATTAACCCTTTACCCAATGTAACTGCCAAAACCGGCTATCGCTATTCACAAAAGTGGCCAATTAATTTTCATTATTTTTTAATTTTTTTGTCTCAAAAAGGTAGGTTATTACCTCTCGTCGAGGTCGTTCCAATGAGGGGTCATAACCTATGTTTTTGAGACAAAATATGGAAAAAAATTAGTTATTCAAGAATTTTGTTTGCAAGTGTCGTCTGCTTTTCATGTTAGGTAAAGGGTTAAAGTAAAAAAAAAATATAAATCTGAGGATTCAAGAGTTGATAAAAGCTGTCCGAGGTGGAGCGGTGCTTGTTTGCTGTGGTAAACAAGTTTTGGTTGACTGATAAAATAGGACTGAAACCAATCCCTGGGTGTACTTTGGACAGCAAATTGGTATAAACGATTGGCTAAACTTGACTCCCTACCTATGTTGCGGTCATCTGTCCGAAGATACTGAAAGTGACCTTAAACACTTATAAATAAACGCTGTCCCTGACAAAGATTATTGGGAATTTTGTTTGTTCTTTATTGACACCAGCACCAGTACTGCTTCTTGGAAAGTCCCCAAATGAGAGCTTCCCAAAAGCAGTATTGGTGCTGGTGTCCGTGAAGAAAAAAGAAGAGGCAAATTTTAGAATACATATTTGATTTCCACAGCGTTCCCCTTGGAATCTCCCTTCCCGGAACCCACGGAGATTGAGCAATGCTTGTTAACCCTTTACCCAACGTAACGGCCAAAACCGTTCAGCGCTCTTCTCAAAAATCGCATATTAATTTTCAAAATATTTTCATTTTTTGTCTCAAAAACATAGGTTATGACCCCTCGTTGGAACGAGCTCGTCGAGCTCGTTCCAACGAGGGGTCATAACCTATGTTTTTGAGACAAAAAATGAAAAAAATTAGTTATTCAAGAATTTTTTTTGCAAGTGTCGTCTGCTTTTCATGTTAGGTAAAGGGTTAACCATGGCAAACAAATAGTGGTTGGGTGACAACGCAGGGGCTAGAATTCCCCTGCAGTGCGAAACACAGATAGTTTTTCTACTAAAAGGGTAATTTTGGGGGGTTATGGCTAAAACAGAATAAAAGATTCTTTTCTCAAACATATTTGGCGAATAGTTGCAGATGAACTATAAACATAATCGTCAGTCATGACTGGCGGTAATTAGCACATATGCTCTGAATGCAAAAGAATATTATGCCTGGCGACAATAGGCCGCAACTACAGTATGCCAGGCAACATTATACCATAAGGGGTTCTAAACAACTCTTCTCATATATTTTTTTTATAAAAATTATAGTTAATTTTTTATTTCAACAAATAAAAACTAATTTATTCAAGCTGTGTTCACAACATCCATCTTTCCTGACTTGGAGGGACACACCATCTTTAATACGATGGGCGAGAGCACTAAAGTTCCACAGCACCGCAAGTTTCTATCGGATTTCTTTCTTCTCCAGTCGTCTTCCTAAACCCTACACCGGTAAAATGGTGCTGATATTTTTGCAGCAAGCTTCTTAGAGAAATTCCATATTTCATTAATTAATAAGTGAATGCTGACATGTCCAGTTAGAAAACATTTTAGAAAAGTACTAATTTCATAAATTTAAGATTTGTGACAGCGTCAGATATTCGTGCAGCATAATGTCTCGGAAGAATGCTTAATTAATTTTCGTTGGAAGTTTGCAAGCATAGTTAGAGTAGAGGTAATTCTTTTGTTAGTTTCATATCGGCCGAGATATCAGCCCGAGGTAACTTCATGTCAGTCTAAAGCTGGTGTGAAGTTACCTCGGGCTGGTTTCTGAACTATTATCAAACTAACCAAGTAATAACCTCTTTATTATATCAAAACAAATAATTACAAAATGTTCTCGGCTCTATTACAGTTTTTCTGACAGTGTTGTTGTTTCTCATTTTTGGCATAAAGTTCTCCCAGTTCGCCCGTACGAACGTCTCGACTTCCATAGTGGGAAAGCCGCTGCGTTCGTATATCAGAATTTTCTTATTTTCTCTTCAGCCACTCATTCCTCACTTATTGTCAATATGAATTCCTCAGCATACAAAAATACCCCATTTTCTCTGGTAACGCCAATTTTACTGATCAATTGCTTTCGGTGAATAACTGAGAACGATTTCACCGTACAATTGTAAACAAAATGGCTATGCACAGTAACGCAATAACTCTGGTTTGGTTCATATCGGCCGAGGTTGGCGTCATATCAGTCGAGCCCGATAATGGGAAATTCTGGGAAAGAAAAACATATCTAATAAATGAAACCCTTTACTTAACTGATCTTGCGGACACGACCAGTCTTGTTTTTCCAAACAGTGCGCAACTTTCGATTCCAAAATGTAGTTACAACCCTTTAATATATGAACTAGGTTTTGGAAGCGAAAATGGAGAAGAAAGAAAGTGTACGTTTCATGTACAGCAACAAGTGTTCAGATTCATATTGGGCTGATATATTACACCAAACTATTGATTAGTTATGTGTGGATACGTGTGGGTTTAGTGGTTTAGACCAACAGGGGATATACATTTATGAGTTGAATTTTAAATAAACGTTAGCACTTAACTATTTACCTAACACGCAGAGGAAATGACACTTGCGAAAATGTTCTTCAGCAACTAAATATATTTATTTTTGAATCTAAAACATACCTTTTGACCTCTCTTTGAAGCGAGCTGGTTCCACGGGGATCAATCAAGGTGACTCGACTCTGTTCTCAATGCGAATTTGGACCATCTTTTCCCATTTCCGATCCTAAAAAACCCAATTTCTCCCTCCAGTGGGTATATAAAATAGAAACCAAATAATCTACTGTACAAATAGAGTTAATCCTGAAAGTCTTTGCAGTGGGGTCTTGGGATACTCCTGAAAGTTCATCTTGTAAACTTATTACCTCCCGACACCCTGCCCCCTCCCAACCCGTGGGAACCCGGGTGGTGGAGCAGTGCCTGTTTACTGTGATACACAAGTTCTGCTTTACTGGTAAAATATAACCAGAACGAATGCATAGGGTGGAGGTCCTCTGAAATAGGCAACACGGGTATTAACGATTTGCGGGACTTAATATCCATGGTGTGGTAACGATCAGCGATCGTGCAGAAATACGTGATCTAACAAAATATGTAAATTCATTCAGAGAGCCTTCCAATAAATAATAAAAAAAAGTTTAAGAAATTGGTGAAGCATACTAAAATTGGACATGATATCAAATTATAAAGTACAAACGATTGGCTAAATTTGACTTTACACCTATGTTGCGCTCTTGATAACTCCAAAGATGCTGAAAGTGACCTTAAACGCCAATAAATAAATAAACCCAGAGAAGCAGAATGAACATCAAAATTATGAAGACGTATGACGTACGGTTGTTTCTAGTCCTTGAGTAGAAACATCTCGACTTTAGTTATTTGCAGCCCACTGTTATCCAAAACATCAGTGACAGAGCCTCCCTGTGGGAACCCCGGAAAGTGATGCAGTGCCTGTTTACTGTGGTAAATAAGCTCTGTTGTACTGGTAAAATAGGACCCGGTAACCAGTGTTTGGATGGAGTGCTCTGATAGGGGCAGCATGTGTATTAACAATTGGCTGGACTTGACTTTATATCCATGTTGCGGTCACACTTCGCCGCTGTGCAGAAATAGGGGTGCCCTTAAACACCAATGAATAATAACAATGGTGGCTGAGCACTTGCCCATACCAAACCGCAGGCGAGTGGACTCTGCCTAAGGCCGCTATGTGTTCAAGAAATACCAAATTCAGTCCTTCACAATTGAAGTTTTCCCTGTGGAAATGGCCACGTACCCTTTACCAAGAAGGGTGGATAGAGCCCTGTTCCAGTAAAAGTTAAAAGCTATGTTTTGAGGGAAAAAAATGTTTTTTTCTTTGAATGCGCTGCCCGAACATATCAGTTACCTCAGATACAGGGTCAATTGCCAACTTGAAGCGTATATCTGTTAACATTTGAGTTTTAAATGTTATAGGAGTCACAGCATTAGCAGTTCGTTTTGACAAATGTCTCTAAACAACCAGCTGTTTTTTTCTTAGTCTGTGTTCAATATGAAATATTTCCCGCGTTATCCACGTTATTTATTGAATAAAATTACTCTGTAAATATTTACTGTTTTATTTATTATTTCTTCTCTCCAATTCACAATATAACGATCAAGAAACCTGTCTCCCCTTAATTTTTTGAAGTCAGTAAATTTAACACTAAAGATATGGGAATTTCATATAAAAATTGAAATTCCGAAAGTTTTCTCACCGATGTGCACATCATTTCACAAACTTAAGGCATTTTCTTCCTGTTCACTGCGGTGAACAGGCTCTGTTTTACTGGTAAAATTGGACCCAGTCACCAATGCTTGGGAAGTGCAAACCCTCTCCAAAATGGACAACATGGCTTATTAATGCTCACCCCTGGTCTTTAGTTGATACTTATGTTGTGGTCATGATTAGCCATTGTGCAAAAATATGTGACCTTAAACACTAATAAATAAATAAATATTAGGCATTTTCTTGTAGAATTGTATAAATATACAGAAGGTGTGCATTTAACAATTTTTTAGCAATCAAAAAATCCGGATAGAAAGCCAGAGTGGGTGGATGATTCAGATGTTGGAAAAAACATCTGCAATTTTTTTTCAAATGCTCAAGAGGCGGACTGACCATATGGTGCAGGGGAAGGGGGCTATTTGGGGTCCCCAAAATTTATGCAGCCCAACAAATGTTGGCGCATGAAATTTTGTGAAAATGACCAACAGGCGAAATGGATCTGATTGCACAGACTGCCGGAATACCGAAATGCTCTGTGTTGCCCCTCCCCGGAAATTTTTTCGGTGGACCATATGGCCAGTCCGCCTCGGAGCATTGGGAAAAAAAATGCGGACATGTTTTTTCCACTCCTGAACCACCCATTCACTCCAACTTTATATCCGGAATTTTTCGCTCCACCCCTCTCCCCTGACTGATTGGAAAAAAAATGTGAAACGCCTCCTTCTGTATTTTTATACTACTCTACAAGAAAATGCGGCAAATATCTGAAGTTTGTGAAATGATGAGCACACATCGGCGATAAAACTTTCGAAATTTCAATTTCACTATGGCTGTCCGCATGGAGACATTTCGATATACCAGCCACCTGCCCTGCATTTGATGCGATGAAAATTATGGGAGTTATTGCCCTTTGTTTAATAAAAAAAAAATCGTGTAATGCTTGTTTATGGCATAGCTTTAACAACAGTTAACGGATTTCAGTTCATTTCGGCATGTGTCTATAGCAACAATGTCGACGTCAAGTTCGATGACTACCGATATCTCTTGAAAAGTATGGGAGTTCTGGCCCTTTGTTGTAAAAATATCCTGTAAATCTTGTTTATGGCATAACTTGAAGAATACTTAACGGATTCCAATTCTTTTTGGTGTGTCTTTATAGCAACAATGTCTTCGTTGATTTCGGTAACCAGCGATATTCGATTGGAATTATTGCCCTTTGTTTAATAAAACAAGAGCCCCAGGGGGGAGGGGGGGGGGGGCTGAGGGCGCTCACCCGACATGGTAGCCTAAATATCAACCCGGGGAATTAATTTGAGCAAGTTGCACCTGCCCGCCCAGGCCCTCCTAAGAAAAGCTTATATCAAAAGATTCTGACCGGTGGATCTGAAAAAAAAGATTTTTAAGGAATATTCCTCATATTGAATTAAGTTAAAATTCGGATTCCCACAGGGCGCCCAAATATGAACGCAGGGACTTGGCTTGAACAAACTTGAATCTCACCTCCCTAAGGATGCTGTGTACCACATATAAAAACAATTCTGACTACTGGATCTGAAGAAAAATATTTTTAAAGAATATTCCTCATTTTGAACTAAGTTATAATTCGGGCTCCCACAGGAAGCCCAAATATGAACCCGAGGACTTGGTTTGAACAAACTTGAATCTCGCCCCGCCCCCCACTAAGGATGCTGCAAACCAAATATCAAAAGATTCTGATTGGTGGGTCGGAAGAAGATTCTTAGTCGAGATGTGAGGAAGTCAAACTCGACTTCAAGTTTGATGAATGGCGGGCAGGCGTAAACAATTGGTTTCTGGACGATAACTTGATAATGGTTCGATCCACGTTCATGAAACATCATAGGTAGGTTTGCCTCGGTGAGAGGATGAACCTAATTTATTTTGGGCTCGCTAGGCCAACGGCCAAGGTCACAGTGACCTTGAACATATTAAATCGTGAACAATTGGTTTCCGGAAGATAACATGACTATGGTTGAACCCACATTCATAAAACTTGTAGGCTGACCTTGGTAAGAGGAGGAACACTGTTTATTTTTGGACTTGCTGGGTGAGAGGTCAAGGTCACAGTGACCCTGAACATAGTAACCAAAACAATTGGTTTCCGGACGATAACTTGATAATGGTTTGACCCACATTCATGAAACTTCACAGGTAGGTTGGCCTTGGTGAGCGGAAGAACCCTATCAACATTGGATGCGCTAGGTCAAAGGTCATGGTCACAGTGACCCTGAACATAGTGAATCGTAAACAATTGGTTTCCCGATGATTAGTTGATAATGATTAAACCCAGTTTTGTGCTGCCACAACTCGACATTGGATCGGCGATCCTATCGGGCATTTTTAAAGAATATTCCTCATATTGCAGTAATCTGAACATTTGGGCTCCCATAGAGAGCCCAAGTATCGACCAAGGGAACTGATTTCAACAAATATGTGAATGAATCTTCCAAACATGTTATTTGTGAAATATGAAAGCTTTTGGCGCAGTGGTTTGGAAGAAGATTTTTTAATGTTTTCCCCATCCCCATCAGTGTTAAAATGGTGACTCAGCACTTTTTCAAAGTACCCTAGAATAAAACCGATGGCAATTTTTTTTTTGACCATTCCTTTCTGCTGGTCCCAAGGAACCTTCAAACTCAATAAAAATTCCCATTGCCGTGTAGTTTTGGAGATACGGGCATTTTAATTTTTTATCTATTTTTAGCTCCTGCGGTTCCAATGGGGCGACGGAAATTTTAGTATCAAATTTGGTTCAAATCAGCCTCTCGAACAAATCGGAGTCTACACCTCAAAAGGAATATGCACACCAAATATCAAGTCTCCGCTACTGCTGGTTCATGAGAAGATTTTTTAAGATTTAGGCACACTTTTTGAACGTGGCCCTACCCAGGGACGGGGAAACTTGAAATGCGATGTTATAACAAACAATCATCTCAAATTTCAAGTCGCAAACACCATGTTCACGGACGACGGACGAAGAGTGATCACTGAAGCTCACCCTGGCTTTCAGTCAGGTGAGCTAAAATATCGTGTAATGCTTGTTTATGGCATAACATTAACAATAAAAACCTGATTTCAATTCTTTTCGGAATATGTCGCTACAACAACAATGTCAATGTCAAGTTCGATGACCAGCGATATCCGATGAAAATTATGGGAGTTACTGCCCTTCGTTAAAAATATTGCGTAATGCTTGTTTATGGAATAACTTAAACATTGGTAACCAAATATCAGTTTTTTGGGGTCATATCTCTTTGTCTACCTCAAGTTCGATGACCACCGTTATCCGATGAAAATTGTCGGAGTTATTGCCCTGACCCCCCCCCCCCCCCCCCCCCCCCCCCCCGTGCCAGCTCGGTAATTCTTTCTTTGCCCTGAAATGCATTTTGAAGGATTTGGAGTGATTTCATGCAGAAAGAAAAATTGACGCCTATGACCCTCCACCCCCAAATTTTTTTTTTGCTTCAAGATGGGTTTGGCCGGATTTAGAGTGATTTTATGCAGGAAAAAACACCTATGCACACCCCCCCCCCCCCCCCCCCTAATTGGGAGATGCGAGGAGAATTAGCAGTGCCTGACGATGCTGGATTCTTGTTTTTGCGTGAGTTAATGCCCTTTTTCGACTTAGAATTCGATCGTTTATTAACATTTTTAGTTTCCGACCAATAACTCCATGCAGTTTGGATCATTTGATCTCAATCAAAATTGGTACAATTCAAAATGGCTGACGGACGTATTTAGCCACGCCTGGTGGTGATCAAATTAACAATTATCAACTCAATTTCACTTTGTTGGGAAAACGAATCTTGACTGCTCCGAATTTACTAATAAAGAATTTCACCCAGCCTATTTCCTTTTTGTCTTTGACCAAGGGCCTCAGATGGTTACCAAACAGCTGATAATTTTGATCTGCCGAGTAAGGAGTGCAAATATATAGATACCCTAGTGTTTGTTGCCTATTTTCTTGTATTAAAATGAGCTACAATGATAAATTGAAATATTTTTGGTTTGAAATTTAGTTTGAACCTTGGGAATAAATCTGATTCAGTTAACAGGGACGCTTATTGCTTTGCTCTGTTTGACAAAGTCTGTTATCACTGGCTTCTATTTGGACGGTTTAAACCCATATAGGGATAGAGAAGAGCTAATTCTGGCGAGTTTTGGGGGTGGATCCACATTTGAGAGTGGAAAAAGTTTCAAGGGTAGGGTGGGTGGGTTTTCTATGGTCGGAATCTTTTTTCAGCCTTTATTCTGCAAATGTTTCCTGACTCCCCCTTCCTCCAAAGCATTTTGAACGTTTGACTATTATTCTCTGTTTAACCCTTTACCTAACCTGAAAAGCAGACGACACTTGCAAAAATAATTCTTGAATAACTATTTTTTTTCATTTTTTGTCTCAAAAACATAGGTTATGACCCCTCGTTGGAACGGGCTCGATGAGCTCGTTCCAACGAGGGGTCATAACCTATGTTTTTGAGACAAAAAATGAAAAAAATAATGAAAATTAATTGGCGATTTTTGAGAATAGCGCTGGCCGGTTTTTGCCGTTACGTTGGGTAAAGGGGTAAACCCATTTAAAAAAAATAAATAAGAAAACGGCGCTTTTACCATCTTTTGATGTTCTGTATCCTTTTTTCCTATTCATTATACCAACAGTGTGCGCGTCGTGACATATAATGCAGGTAAACAGGTAACATCTTTTCCCAGGAAGATAAAAAACACGTTCGCTAAACAAAAAAACCGAAGTGGACGGTTAGTTTCACCCAGTTAGCTTGTCTTAAAAATCCTTGGTTTCTTTCTGTAACTTTTAATAAACGAAAACGATAAGACCTGTTATCGTTTACTTATTGGGGTTTACCGATACTTTCAGTGGGATCCCTGGGAAGTGAAGCAGTGCCTGTTTACTGTGGTAAACAACCTCTGTTTTACTGGTAAAATAGGACCAGTCACAAATGCTTGGGGTGGAAGTCTTCTAAATGGGCAACATGGGTATAAAAGATTGATTAAACTTGATTTTATATCCATGTTGTGGTCACGATTAGCAATTGTACAGAAATATGTGACCTTAAACACCAATAAATAAATAACGACACTTTCAGCAGCCAGGGTCACCGCGCGTCGGACAGTTTACGGGTGGAGGAAGCCGGAGTTCCCAGAGAAAAAAGAGCAACGGCGAGGAAGTTATCGTTTATTAAAAGTAACAAAAGAAGCTTGGTTTTTAGGTATTTTCTTAATTACATGCTTCTCAATTGGACCTTCCTCGCCCTTCCAATAATTTCAGGGGAGATAACTTCATCGAAAGTCGATTTTGAGGACGCGATAAGTCAGAGATGCGAGAATAATGCTCGGAATGTTTGTTAGTTTAATGGACTGATAGAACAAAGACTATTGAAAATGCCAATACGGGTAACCGTCGAACGGCCAATAAAATCTTGAACATCCATCGAGCACCACTACCAGGTGCTTTCATTGCTTTACTGCCACGCCACGGTAGGGCCCTGCGAATCCTCATTTTTGGCTCGAATGGAATACCGAATCGGATACTGCAAAAGAGTTGAATCCGAATCGAGTCCGTTTATGCGGTAAATAACCTGTATAGAGGCTCTATAGGAAATTCTCTGCATTGCATATTCAAAAACATCGATAAACGACGAAACGAACGGACATCGCAGCCATCGAAGTATTTCGGCATTTTACTCTATCAGAAGAAAAGTGGAAGAATACAAAACGAAACAGATATATAAGATTCTTAAATGCGAGGTTCAAGGGGAAAAATCAGTGCAATGACAGTCACATATAGTTAATAACATCAGGTTCAAAGGCAGAGCCGACTGAGAGGCATCCAGGATAGTTCGTTTTGATTTCATCTGACATCAACACAATTGAAAAGTGTCAGTAAACAATCCCACCCCCACGCCTTCTCCTGCTAAGTAACTCAGTTGACTTTTACGACCTTTAACTTGACACGGGCAATTTACACGCGATCGTCCGGTACTCCTGGCGCATATAACGAACGAGATAAAACCCAGTGTCGTTCTTATTTCATATAATAATATATACCCTCCCGTTTATACGCGTTGAAATGGTGAATTTTGTTCTGAGGTTTTCTCAGGTTTTTATGGGTAGATTCCTTTGAAACTTGGTATGGATGTTTACTATCATGGGAGCCTATGCACTTGAGATTATAGTTTTGATCGGACTTTTTTGCCAAAGTTGTGTCCTCTTTCGTCTTAGAATGCCTGAATTTTGGGTCGATTTCTTTGAAACTTGGTATGGACGCTCACTACCATGGGAAACTGTGCACCTGCGATTATAGTTTCGATCGGATTTTTTCCCCCAGAGCTATGCCCATTTTCGTCTTAAAATACCTGAATTTTGAGATTTTCTCAGATGTTTATGGGTCGATTTCTTTGAAACCTGGTATGAATGTTCTCTACCATGGGAACCTGTGCACCAGCAATTATAGTTTCGATCGGACTTTTTTCCCCGAGTTGTGCCCCTTTTGTCTTAGAATAATCATGGCGGTGGGGGTATGAACAGGCCTATCTGAGACAGTCACACCTCTAGTACGCACTTGATGAAAGAAACAAGATTTCTACAACTTTCTATAATTTAACCAATGCAATCTTGTTTGACTGAGCTCAGTTGGACAAGACTGAACTGATTCAAGTCCTATTTATATTTTTGACAATTTGCTGCTTGAAAATTTATTCTGTCGAAATCGGTATGCAGAAAATTAAGTTCAAGGATGACGTGGTGGAAAAGGGTGGGAATTGGGATTCACTTTTTCATGTTTGTCCGTGTGTCGGAGGCCAGTTTTTCTTTGTCTTCAGTGATGTATATACGATTATGGTGAGTAATTTCTGTGATTTTTCCAATGTTGTAATAGTTAACACAATTAGGCTGATGACTCTCATCAATAAACCACCCGTTGCCAGGAGTCGTTCTAAATAATGTACATTCATTTCTAAATCTCTTTCTGTCTGATGCAGCAACTTCTTGCTGCCTAACAGAAAATCTATTATCGGTTTGTGAATTTCGCTTCGAGCTGCAGCAACGACTTGACTCATCTTCACATGAGAGGCTCGATTCGATTTCTTTGGGAGTGACACTCTCTGAATCATATCCTCGGAAAATGAACTCCGTATCATTAGCAAGTCGCTGATTAAGTTTTGCTATGGCAAGGTTAAGCGCATATGAATCGCGCCTTTTAACGCGATTCCAAAATGAGGGAGCATCGTTCTGCCTTATAGAAAATCTGTTCTCGGTTTGTAAATTTCGATTTGAGCTACAACTACGACTTGACTCATCTTCAGACGAAAGGCTCGATTCGGTATCTTTGGATGTGAAACATTCTGCCTTGTATCCTCTAAAAGTGAATTCTGCATCATCAGCAAATCGCCGATTTAGTTTTGATATGGCAAGGCAAAGCGCACAAGAATCGCGCGTCTTTAGGCAATTCCGAAAAGAGAGAGCCTCGTTAATGCCACTCTTTTTGTCATGATTTGGACCGTGAGTTTGTGACATGTTATTTTCTTGAAAAACATACTGAGAATTCTGATTAACAACATAGTTACCCAAGTGATTTTGTTTGTTGACATGTTCATGAACAGTACTTTCCTGTGCGACTTGTTCGGCAGATCCTCGTCTCTTGACGCGTGTTTCCGGTTGTATCATGTGTCGCAGGCACTGCGTTGTTGTTTTGAAACGTCTGCATGGAGCACCATTTGAGAAACTCTTCGACGATGCTTTACCTTTGTTGTGCGTCTTATATGCAGTGTTGTGCATACAGGATTCTTCGTTTAAGTTTGTTAAGTGTTTGTTAATGTTTTCCGCTGAATCTACACTAAAGGTATCTGTGATCCTCTTGTCAAAGAAGCCCTTTCCCACCGAGTTGCTCTGCATTTTTTGGTCTTCATTACCAGCGTATTGCCCGAGATGATTTCCATCCCGCTGAAAAGTCAAACACTGAATATATATAGTAAGACATTTACATTCGTCCATATTGGAACCGAAGTAAGTTTCTCCATGGAAACCCCGGGAAGTGGCGCAATGTTTGTTTCTAAGGAAACCCCGGGAAGTGGCGCAATGTTTGTTTTAGGGCCCGGCGAATCACGATCTTTCTCTCGAATCGAATCTCGAATGTAATCAAGCAAAAGGTTCGAAACCGAATGGAATCCAGAATAGAATCCCCTTTTCAATTGTTACGATACTACGGCCTACTGGTGCTGTCTATCTCCGTCGTGAACTCAATTAGGGCTGCACGATATTCAAAACTGAATACCGGTATCGGTATTCAAAAAAATACCGCGGTATACCGGTATATCGAAAACTGTTCAGATATATGAACAAACACAAGTATCACAATCGAGACTCGGGGCATCACATTCTGAACGATTAAGCACGCCTTGATGACGCGGTTCGAAATACCTTTACCCAACGCAGACGATATCAGAATTTATTATTTTCAAAATTATTTTATCAGATTTTTCCCAAAGATTTGAACAAAACTATATCACGTGACCCATCATTGGAACGAGCTCGTTCTAATGAGGGGTCACATGATATAGTTTTGTTGAAATTTTTGAAAATTATTTTTTTCAACTGCTGAATTTGTATATTACGAGGGCACATGCAGACGATTCCTTGGATAAAGGGAATTAAGGGATAACATTATTCATTCGGGGTTATAGTTAAAAAACTCAAGACATCTTGAAAATTAAATTGTGGGTAAATAAATAATGACGATAAACCAATATTTTTGTAATTACATCGGCATTCAATCGATATTGGTTTGAATACCGGAATATATCGGTTTATCGATATACCGTGCAGCCCTAAACCCAATATCAATTTTCATAGCAGACTATTAGGAAATTGACAGGTATCACAAAGGTGGTCGAAGAAGATCCATTTATCGTCCTTTGAGTGCAACAAGACGCCATCTGCAATGCCAAAGCATTGCAGATGGCGCCTTGGGGCACTTAACGGATGATATATTGTGCAAACAAGCCCTAACGCTGTAACGCAATCTTCACTATCGCTTCAAATACAATTTTTTTATGAATTTTCCGACTGAATTTATGCTATCTAGTTAGACTAGATACGTTGAATCTTATTCATCAGGAAACTGTAGGGTGAGATGTTATCTTCAGAATGTCGACAATGAAGAATTGTGTGAAATGATTGAAATCCAAATCTCTCCAGGATTCAATTTTTTCGAAAAATCGAGATGGTTTCGAATCGAATTAGTGACAAGATTCGGAATCGAATCGATATTCGACCGTTCGCCCGACCCTAGTTTGTTTACTATGGTAAACAAGTTCAGTTTTACTAGTGAAATAGGTCGGGGTAACGAATGATTGGGAAGAAGTCGTCTCTAAAGTGAGCAGTACAGGATTAAACAATCGGCTGAACTTGACGTATACTTATATTATGGTCACAATTTATTTATTTATTGGTGTTTAATGTCACATACCTATGAACAATGGCTAATCGTGACCGTGACCGTTTTACCGGTGGAGGAAGCCGGCGTACCCGGAGAGAACCACCGAGTATCGACTAGCAACTGCCAGCTCCTCAACATTCTAACTCTGTTCAAACTCCGTTCAAGCAGGGTTTCAGCTATTGAAGACATGTGCACCATTGGCGCACAGTACGCCTTATTATTATTATTATTATTATTATTATGCTGTCAATATTCTCCGGCAGTTCTGTTCTGGCAGAAAAAGGAATGGTGCATTTGAAACGTTAGATGTTGAAAGATTAACGGAACTATTGAAAGACTGTTATACAAACGTTAGAAATCGCGACGGTGATTTGTATTCCAAAAGCAGTATTTGTGCCATTCGTCAAGGAATAAGAAGATATTTGCAAGAACCCCCACATGAGAGACACTTTGATATAATAACAGACCCAGCTTTCAAAGGTGCTAATCGTGTATTCGACAGCATGTTGAAGAAAACAAGAGAAGACGGAAAAGGAACAGTCCGACACAAAAAACCCATTCCGCCAGGTAACTATAAAAAATACATAATAAAATAAAACACAACAAAACTAGAAAGTGAACAAGTCAGTGTCTGCAATAGACAGTGGTGTTGTAATTATTTGTTCTCGTATAAATACACAGTCTTGTTAATTACATGAAAAAGACGAGTGTTGTTTATTACTCAAATCGACAAGAGACACATAAGAACAGTTGTGAGAGAAAGTAAATAAATAACGGGCAGCAATGTTTGCTGAAAGTTATCATAAACATGAATAAATAAATAGATAAATTACGGGGAGTAATGTATGTTGAAAGTTATCATAAACATGAATAAATAAATAAATTGTAGACCTATCAATTAAATAGTTTTGAATAAGAGTGTTAGAGAGGGCACTGAATATTATTTATCTTCGATCACAATAAACGATTGTGATTGACCGTGTAAACGTTTATTCTGCTTCGGGAACCAAATAGTGCCCTCGCTATCGCTCGGGAACTATTGCATCCCTCAGCAACACTATGAGAGCATAGTGCCCTCAACGGAAGGCATTAATAGGTAAATAACCCACCCTAAATAGGACAGATAACGTAAATTCTCCCTACTCTAATTATGCAAATTATGAAAATGTGGCCCAGTTTCATTTTGTTCAGCCAATCAAATTGTCTAGTTTTGAAATTGACCAATGAAATTGTTTATCACTGATTAATATTTATTTATCACTGATTAATATGAAAACAAAATATCAAATGTTTTAAAGAGAACAAAACGGACGAGTCATATTATAAAAAACTTTACATCATAAAAACAAAACATCTACAAGGATCATTCTCTTGTTATATCTGAATCATATACCAAATATTTAAAATGACTTGAAGCATATCTGAGCCACGAATGTCAATGAAAAAATGTTCCACTAACAGTTAACTAAAATGCCATCATTCAACCATCTTAAATTTCTGTCGTCAAAAAGGAAATGCTTTAAATTATATCAGCGTACACACAAATACACCATTTATATAAAAAAGAAAAATGGTAATTTCAAAAATAATCATGAAATTTGGTGTTCGGAGTTTCGGACAGACAGAAATTTCCAAGTTAGAAGGGTCACTGCTCGACCATCTTGAATTTTGGCCGAAAAACGTTGACGTGCAGAATCTTCTTGTTTTGCCAGTACAATATATTTAATTTCTAATTTCAGTCAGAAAACATCTCCGAGTTTTAAAGAAAAGTCCCTTCAAAATACAAAAAAAAAACAACAAAAAAACAAAAAAAAAAACAAATGGCGCCGTTGGGCCACCTTTTTTCGTCAAAAAAATTAATCATTCTCTTATTATCTCTCAATAATTTGCCGAATTACACTATTTTGTTGTTTTCTGCCAAAAGTCGACATACATCACCCGTTTAACCAAACATTAAGAGTTCAGTCTCAACTTATCCCTGAGCAACAAGTGGAAACGGAAAAAGTACCTCTAAAATTCAACAACAATTACCGCCATTCGACCATCTTGAATTGTTCTGCCCCCCAAAATCACATGCACTTTCCTCTTGTTATGTCTGAAAAATATACCAAATTTAAAAGTTCAGTCTCCAAAGTGAGCCAATGGTATAATAGATAAAGTAATAATAATATACAACTTAAGTGGAGGCCATTATTAAGTCTCGTATTGATTGGAAAGGTTAATAAAAGCGAGCGTAATTCCCCCAAATCGCCCTTCACATTTTTTATTTATTGGTTTTGGCCCCCAAACATATATTACAATCCCTCATTGGAACAAACTCGTTAAGCTATGTTGTTGGGAAAAGAATAATTCTTGTTAGTTATTCGTGTAAGGCAAAGACTTAACATCTAATTGTCTCAACATATTTTCAAAAAATATTTCTTTAAAAGTTTCACTAACCTGACGTCTTGGCCAACTGGGGACTTTCTTCATTTGATCTCGATACTTTTTCGATTTCACCTGTAGCGAGGATATGTCGGTGAAAGAAATACTCTCCGGGGTGAAGGAATCATCCGATTCACTCAATTCTGGGATAAAAGGTTCTTTCTCTTTCGGCCCGGTAACCATTTTTCTGTTGGGTGCTTTCGATTTACAAGGAAGGTTTTTAACACTTTCTTTAAAAGTCTTTGAAATAGTCTGCATACTAGATTCACCAACAAAAGAAAGCGTCACATCATCGTCTGAATCATCAAACACACTTGAACTAATATCAGAATACGAGTCATTTTCCAAAGTCAACATATCATCAGAAACTGGAGAGGCAGATGCGTCACTCATTTCAATTGTAGCAGACGATTCTGTTGCGTAATCATCAAAATGCTGTGTTACCAAAGTTTTGGATCCATTTGATTCACCACACTCTGTTCTGTCGGCAACCCTTGGCCGTTTATTTTGGCCGTTTTTCCCATTTTTGTTCATTCTTGCATTGTTTTCTGTAAAATCAATGACGATGATTTAAACAACATTCTATCTTTTTGGATAAGATTTCGAATCTTGGGGTGATGGAAGTCTTATTATAAGTTACAGGGCGTTTAGTTGGCAGATACAGTGTCATATGCGGCTCAGAGAAAACAATATTAGGTTCGGCAAAGGGCGTTTAGTTGGCAGATATAGTGTCATATACGGCTCAGAGAAAACAATATTAGGTTCGGCGCTTCGCCGAACCTAATATTGTTTTCTCTGAGCCGTATATGACACTGTATCTTCCAACTAAACGCCATGTATCGTATTTATTATGCACGGCATCCTAAAATATCAATGGGGAAGTTAACTCAATGAATAGTTAAATGATGCGCACTTCTCGAAAAATGCAAACAAAGCAGACGATGTTTACATACGCAACAAGGGGAGTAATTTTGCTTCCGCACTCTAATAAATCACTCGTGACTTCTTCTATAACCGCCAATGTTTTGGGCTGGTTTGGCATTTTGTTATAACAGTTTCATTCAATCGAATGCAATGTTTATACGACGGGGCTATTTTATATGGTGGGTCGTCTGTACGACTGCGCTGCAGCATGTACGTACGTGTAAATTAAAAGCTGAGGCGTGTGGATATAATGATAAAACAAAATGGCTGACGGGCACCTAATATTAAATTAATACTGGGTGCTTTTCAGCCATCCTGAACCTAATATTGCGGAGTCTATGTCTCTTAGTAACTTCATTTGATTGGATAAACAAATTTACTAGCATAATAATATAAATTACGGGATGTTTAGTGGTCGGATATGGTGTCATGTGAGATCAATATTAAGCGAGGCGTTAGCCGGGCCTAATATTGATCTCACTTCGCCTCACATGACACCATATCCGACCACTGAACACCCCCGTAACGTATTTATTACGTCAGCGAACAAAATCCAGTATGTCCCTTCAATTAATCGAACTTGTGAAAATGTAAACAAGCAGACGAAAGTTTACAATGTAAGGGGGGACAACTCTATTTAGCAATCGTGTCGTGCTGAAGTGATTATCGATCGGTACGATTAACCTGCTTGTTGTCGTGTTTCGATTTACATTGAGCTATCGGATGGGGTTATCGATCTTAATAAGTTTCTCAGTTTGGGATATATATTATAATACATATATTTCTTTTTGTACAAGTGAGTTTTAATGAAATTTTAATCACATTCAACGGACGATTCAAAACGTTTGCTGTAAGATTGCCATTTTTCAGACGAGGCGGTTGTATTTTATTTTTAAAAACAATGTGGTGGACACACACCAAATATTGATAGATAGATAGATAGTTTAATGACAATAACGTCCACATGAGACAGATGCCAGTAGAAATAATAACAATAAACAATATAAAGATAATCATACATTTCAGTTTTTATTAGTATATAATCAACATTTATTACGTGAATTATTTCTTTTTCGACGAAGTTATCTAACCATGTTGCAGGTGACGTTGCATGTATCACTTCTCTTGTTACTCATTATACATATGAATTTTTGTTTGTCGCTCGTGTTTGTAAAGCTTTGATTTAGTTTCCTAATTTCCGCGAAATATTGTTTTCTGTGTTCAGCATATATTGGACACCTCATGATAAAATGCTCTTCTGTTTCGATTTCTGAATTACACTTTTTGCAAATCCTTTCATTATGGGGTAACCGATGACGTCATCATCGACCTGATATGGCTGCATAGGCCTCCACCATTTATCCACGCTGATTTGTTGACCCCAAAAGCTGACATAATAATGCGATATACTGTGTGGTACGGCCAATACGTGATTACAATACTAACTATTTATTGTTGGTGCTTAACGCTTCCTCAGCAGCTAAGGATATATCGTAACGAGAAAACAGTAGAAAATAAAATACATCATTGTCAATGACGAAGAAATCGCAGATTGATTAGAAACAGGAAATAAGTGTAATAGAATGACAAAGACATGAGTAATTTGAACTGTAATAAGCCATGATAATAATATAATGAATATCTTATAAAATCAACCTGATGATTTGAGAGGTGAAGAGTCGAGAGATAAAAAGAATTAAAACAATATTAACAAAAGCGGACATAAAAGTTCGGCTGGGTTGAAATCTTCTCTAAATTCCATGTTACCCACAACATCAGGATTTCACCACCCTTAACACCATCAGATGCTATTTACGTTCGTTTTTCTCGATTTAGAGTTAATTTCTCAACAATTTGTTTATGAAATTTCGCAGGGGCGTCGCGAAGATGACGGATTGGAGGGGGGGGGGGGGGGGGGGGGGGAGTAAACCCAATTTGTCGCGACTGTCATGACTCAAAATCCTGACTGATGGAATATTCCAACTACGTCATCAGGGCATGCCTTCTTCGAAGAAGGCATGCCTTGATGATGTAGTTGAACTATTCGTCAAAAAAAAAAAAAAAAAAAAAAAATCAGGAAATTTGTTTGTAGATGAATATATGTTGATGCATGGGCTTCCCAACTTCTTACTTAATTTTCACGTACTGGACTCAGAATTAATAATAATAATAATAATAATAATAATAATTGATTTTCTAGCGCGTAAAACCACAAATAGTCCTCTAAAACGCTTGAGAGAAATAAATACACTTTTTTGAAATAAAGAGCCACATCTGTTTCGGTTGCCTCTTAGAAAGGTTCAGGAGAGTGCTTCAGTAAACAGGAAAATTTTAAGATTTCTTTTGAAGATATCGAGAGTTTCTGAATTTCTCACACTAATAGGCAGGGAATTCCACAATCTGGGACCCACGATGGAGAACACACGATCATTAGCCAGATTAGATCTGCTAAAAGGTACAACTAGTTGAATTTGGTGTTTAGATCTGAGACTGCATGGTGTTGCATTTTCAGTGATGAGCTCTGGCAGGTAAACTGGAGCCAGTTTGTGGATACATTTGAATACTAAGATCAATATTTTGAAATTAGTTCTCTGTTTAACTGGAAGCCAGTGTAGTTTTCGTAAAATATGTGTTATGTGTTCAGAGCGTTCGGTACCAGTAATTATCCTAACAGCAGTATTCTGAACTTTTTGAAGCTTCTGGATCAGGTACTGGGACAGCCCCGCTAACACTGAATTACAATAGTCTAGTTGGGAGGTGATAAAGGAGTGCACAAGTTTCTCAAGTGCTGACTGGTTAAGATAAGGTCGCAGTCTTCCAACATTATGAAACTTTATTGATATGGATGTCTAGTTATAAATTTGAGCCTATAATCAGTCCAATATTCCTGGCCGATTCACTTTTCATAGTGATCTTGTTTCCAATCAGAATTGATGTAACAGAGGGTGTAAGTCATGGTCATGTTGGGACCCCCAACTTCCCCACATACCTCCATTTGCACGAGACCGACTGCGTGTGTGACTGAAGTCCAAGAAGCAAATCTTGTCCAGTAAGAAAGTACATGATTACCAGCAAGAGCGAATCTAAGACTCCAATCTAGATGAAAATGTCCCGACAGGAAAATTTTTGGGAGGAGGAGGGGGCGGTGTCACCCTACACTCTCCACAGTTACGCACCGCAAACCTCGATACACTGATGTACATGATTGTATCGCGCCCCGATCGAGAAAGAGAACACATTTGCGATCACAGTAAATATTGTCAAATAAACAATATAGCTTTGTTTCGGACACTTGTCGCGTAATCGGGGTGATGGTGGTGGTGGCGGGGTGCTACTAACAATCCTGGATTCTGAGATGTGCGTGGGATGTCAAGTAATGAAATTATAGATGATACACCACGAAAGCCGAAGTTCTTCAGAGCCACCAACTACCTCCTAATTAGCTGCATTTGAGGCTTATTTTAAAAAAAAAATCAAGGAAAGGGCCAGGTCTGGGCCTCCATCAGGGAAATGGTTTTGAAAAATAATTCTTCCCCTGTCACAGCAAACGCGAGAGGGAGGCCACCTCCATGCATTCCCCAACTCAAAGATTTCGATCTTCTGGACATGCCTGCGGCATAAAAATGCTTCGCCCCCTTCAAAGATACCCGTGCCACACCCATAATGGAGATACCGGGCTACGCGCCTGACTAGTATCGATGAAAAAGAAAATGATTATATAAAATCAACTCTTTTTGCTTGTGTGATAGACATTATAATGATCATGAAAATCGAGCTAAACAAGTGATATAATGCACGTTGCTTCTTTTCAACCGTACAGCAGTGAGTTCAGGGATTTTTCTGGAGTTGAATTAGATCTCATTTCAGAGTTCTCCAAAGCTTTGAAACAGTGCAGTCACCGTGGGCTGGTCGTATTCCACGCGTGGACCGTGATGTCACGCATGCGTTTACCAGGTTATACACACTAAAAACGAAAGTGTTAAAACTGACACTTTCAAGGTGTAAAAACCATTCTAACTTTTAGGGTTTGATTTTAACATTCAAAGTGCAATGCTTTAAGCACTTAGACATTACAATCGTCAGACATCTGAAACTTGAATGGATGGCACTTCCCATGTGTCTGGCATTGGTGGTTCTCCCAGAATCGTCCATAATTTGATTTGCGCTTGGTGGGTACATAATTAAAAGGACACAACGCAGATGACGCGGATCAGGCTCGAGAGTTCGAGCCTGATCCGCGTCATCTGCGTTGTTTCCTTTTAAGTGTCGCGACATTACACTTGTCAAGTGGTATTATTGTAACACCTGTCAAGTTCTGGGATATCTACACTTGAACAAAGTGCTAGTTCATCACTTAGCAAGTGTTAAATACAGCACTTCAAGTGTAGTTTTTAACACTTTAGTTTTTAGCGTGTAGCAGTGAGCTCAGGGTTTTCACTGGAGTCGAATTAGATCTCACTTTAGAGTTCTTCAAGGCTTTGAAACAGTGCAGTCACCGTGGGCTGGTCGTATTCCACGCCTGGGCCGTGATGTCACGCATGCGTTTACCAGGTTATACAAATTTACATGAGCAAATCCTCACCGGGTTGGACTCGGTGCTTTATTAATTAAATTTTTGATAACTATTTCTGTAATTAGTGTTTGGAATCTAATATTAATGCTTCCGTGGAAATATTGCCCACCCGTGGAAAGTGACCAATCCATGGCGGCCGTACTGTAATTGTTCTGACGCTGACAGTAGACGGTTATGAAATCAGTAAACCAATCTTCCTCTTATGCACATGAGAGTTGATACCGGTATATCGTTATCTGTTACAAACAAACACACTGCTTGTACTGCATAATTGTTCATAATCCCATCACAAGTCTGAAGTCATTGTTAAGACAGACAGAGAGTCAATACGGATGATCTTCAGTAGAAAATCAATCCAAAATGACAGCGATAAAGCCAAGAGATATACTGAACAAACAAAAAGCTTCTTGACGCCGGCTGAGCATCCATAGTTTTTTTTATAAACTGGTTAGGCCTGTTACATACGGCGCACTATCGTCGCGTCGAATTCATTTAATTTCAATTACAATTAACTGAATTCGAGTCGATAGTTTTGTGCGACGTATATAACCATTAAATACCGGTAGACGAACTTCAGACGAATCTTCGTGTCCGACAGAGGAATCTAATTCCCAAACTTTAATTAGATTCGTTTTGGTTATAGACGTTACATCACCGTCGACTCGAATTAAATGCAAATGAAATGATAATGATATGCTAATCGGGAAAACACCGAAATTGTGATGTAATTTACAATTTTCAATAACATTCACAGTGGAATTGAATTCGAGCCGACAGTGATGCAACAAACTAAGCCACACAGACACTACTCGGTAATTTTCTTTTAACCTTTTACCTAACATGAAATGCAGACGACACATGCAAACAAAATGCTTGAATAATTAATTTTTCATTTTTTGCCTCAAAAACATAGATTATGACCCCTCATTGGAACGAGCTCGTTCCAAAGAGGGGTCATAACCTATGTTTTTGAGACAAAAAATGGAAAAATAATGAAAATTAATTGGTAATTTTTGTGAATAGAGCTGATCGGTTTTGGCCGTTACGTTAGGTAAAAGGTTAAAACATTATGCGTCATGTTACCCCATTAAACCTCTATAAATTGCAAACAATTCTATAAATATGCCTGTATATGCAGGTTAAACTATATAAACCTTACCAAATGAAAGACAATCTCCAAATGAATTCAAAGCGACGATGAGGCGTCCGTATAAATAAAATTAAGCCATAGTATAATGTATTCCTTTTCGTGTACACAATTAAAATATATGTATAGATATCACGTAACATTTGTGTGTAGACTCAAACATTGTGAGTTGAGGTTGTGCGTCCAAATATATATATATCAAATAAAGATTTGACGGATTTCAGACGAATCTATTTCAGTTGAATTCGAGTCGACGGTACCGCGACGTATACAACAGGCCTTGAGCGAACGCAGACTGCTCGATACAGCACTTCTATGTCTGCCTGTAACTTCTGTGAGACCCGAATAAATGATATGACCCAGGTTTTTAACTTTAGAACCCGAACAGTAGTTCCGATGTTCGAAGACAGTCACTGGGAAAAATAAAAGGTGATAAATACTTGGGTGTGAAAGACATGCAGACAAACACTTTTGAATCATAAGTCGTATCTATTTTCTCTCGATCAAGTTGACATACACACTAACAAGAAGGACGCCAACGCCCCATAGCTCACCAACATTCCTCTTTGATAGTAACTTTGGCAAACGCAAGAACTGTATCAAACAGGCTCATAGCATGCGACAAAGCTTACCTAAACACAACCTCTTAGAAGTAAAACACAGAAACTGACATAAACACTAAGTTAGGCATGAAATACTGAGCTAAACAGAAAACTAAACGCAACTAAAAATGTCAAGAAAAATGTTTAAAATGCAGGGTATGAGAGGTTAATCATGGAACAATGATACTGAGGAACATGTATGATGAATATAAGTGCCATGGGAAGAGAAGGAGCACAGCAGCTGACCTAAACACTTAAGTTAAACATGAAATTCCGAGCTAAACAGAAAACTAAACGCAACTAAAAATGTTATGAAAAACGTTTAAAATGCAGAGTATAAGGGGTTAATCATGGAACAATGATACTGAGAAACATGTATAATGAATATAAGTGCCATGGGAAGAGAAGGAGCACAGCAGCTGACCTAAACACTAAGTTAAACATGAAATTCCGAGCTAAACAGAAAACTAAACGCAACTAAAAATGTCAAGAAAAATGTTTAAAATGCAGGGTATGAGGGGTTAATCATGGAACAATGATACTGAGGAACATGTATGAGGAATATAAGTGCCATGGGAAGAAAAGGAGCACAGCAGCTGACCTAAACACTTAGTTAAACATGAAATTCTGAGCTAAACAGAAAACTAAACGCAACTAAAAATGTCAAGAAAAATGTTTAAAATGCAGGGTATGAGGGGTTAATCATGGAACAATGATACTGAGGAACATGTATGATGAATATAAGTGCCATAGGAAGAGAAGGAGCACAGCAGCTGACCTTAACATCAAGTTAAACATGAAATTCCGAGCTAAAGAGAAAACTAAACGCAACTAAAAATTTCAAGAAAAATGTTTAAAATGCAGGGTATGAGGGGTTAATCATGGAACAATGATACTGAGGAACATGTATGATGAAAATAATTGCCATGGGAAGAGAAGGAGCACAGCAGCTGACCTAAACACTAAGTTAAACATGAAATTCCGAGCTAAACAGAAAACTAAACGCAACTAAAAATGTCAAGAAAAATGTTTAAAATGCAGGGTATGAAGGGTTAATCATGGAACAATGATACTGAGGAACATGTATGATGAATATAAGTGCCATGGAAAGAGAAGGAGCACAGCAGCTGACCTAAACACTAAGTTAAACATGAAATTCCGAGCTAAACAGAAAACTAAACGCAACTAAAAATGTCAAGAAAAATGTTTAAAATGCAGGGTATGAGGGGTTAATCATGGAACAATGATACTGAGGAACATGTATGATGAATATAAGTGCCATAGGAAGAGAAGGAGCACAGCAGCTGACCTTAACATCAAGTTAAACATGAAATTCCGAGCTAAACAGAAAACTAAACGCAACTAAAAATTTCAAGAAAAATGTTTAAAATGCAGGGTATGAGGGGTTAATCATGGAATAATGATACTGAGGAACATGTATGATGAAAATAATTGCCATGGGAAGAGAAGGAGCACAGCAGCTGACCTAAACACTAAGTTAAACATGAAATTCCGAGCTAAACAGAAAACTAAACGCAACTAAAAATGTCAAGAAAAATGTTTAAAATGCAGGGTATGAAGGGTTAATCATGGAACAATGATACTGAGGAACATGTATGATGAATATAAGTGCCATGGGAAGAGAAGGAGCACAGCAGCTGACCTAAACACTAAGTTAAACATGAAATTCCGAGCTAAACAGAAAACTAAACGCAACTAAAAATGTCAAGAAAAATGTTTAAAATGCAGGGTATGAGGGGTTAATCATGGAACAATGATACTGAGGAACATGTATGATGAAAATAATTGCCATGGGAAGAGAAGGAGCACAGCAGCTGACCTAAACACTAAGTTAAACATGAAATTCCGAGCTAAACAGAAAACTAAACGCAACTAAAAATGTCAAGAAAAATGTTTAAAATGCAGGGTATGAAGGGTTAATCATGGAACAATGATACTGAGGAACATGTATGATGAATATAAGTGCCATGGGAAGAGAAGGAGCATAGCAGCTGACCTAAACACTAAGTTAAACATGAAATTCCGAGCTAAACAGAAAACTAAACGCAACTAAAAATGTCAAGAAAAATGTTTAAAATGCAGGGTATGAGGGGTTAATCATGGAACAATGATATTGAGGAACATGTATGATGAAAATAATTGCCATGGGAAGAGAAGGAGCACAGCAGCTGACCTAAACACTAAGTTAAACATGAAATTCCGAGCTAAACAGAAAACTAAACGCAACTAAAAATGTCAAGAAAAATGTTTAAAATGCAGGGTATGAGGGGTTAATCATGGAACAATGATACTGAGGAACATGTATGATGAATATAAGCGCCATGGGAAGAGAAGGAGCACAGCAGCTGACCTAAACACTAAATTAAACATGAAATTCCGAGCTAAACAGAAAACTAAACGCAACTAAAAATGTCAAGAAAAATGTTTAAAATGCAGGGTATGAAGGGTTAATCATGGAACAATGATACTGAGGAACATGTATGATGAATATAAGTGCCATGGGAAGAGAAGGAGCACAGCAGCTGACCTAAACACTTAAGTTAAACATGAAATTCCGAGCTAAACAGAAAACTAAACGCAACTAAAAATGTTATGAAAAACGTTTAAAATGCAGAGTATAAGGGGTTAATCATGGAACAATGATACTGAGAAACATGTATAATGAATATAAGTGCCATGGGAAGAGAAGGAGCACAGCAGCTGACCTAAACACTAAGTTAAACATGAAATTCCGAGCTAAACAGAAAACTAAACGCAACTAAAAATGTCAAGAAAAATGTTTAAAATGCAGGGTATGAGGGGTTAATCATGGAACAATGATACTGAGGAACATGTATGAGAAATATAAGTCCATGGGAAGAAAAGGAGCACAGCAGCTGACCTAAACACTTAGTTAAACACGAAATTCTGAGCTAAACAGAAAACTAAACGCAACTAAAAATGTCAAGAAAAATGTTTAAAATGCAGGGTATGAGGGGTTAATCATGGAACAATGATACTGAGGAACATGTATGATGAATATAAGCGCCATGGGAAGAGAAGGAGCACAGCAGCTGACCTAAACACTAAGTTAAACATGAAATTCCGAGCTAAACAGAAAACTATAAGCAACTAAAAATGTCAAGAAAAATGTTTAAAATGCAGGGTATGAGGGGTTAATCATGGAACAATGATACTGAGGAACATGTATGATGAATATAAGTGCCATGGGAAGAGAAGGAGCACAGCAGCTGACCTAAACACTAAGTTAAACATGAAATTCCGAGCTAAACAGAAAACTAAACGCAACTAAAACTGTCAAGAAAAATGATTAAAATGCAGGGTATGAGGGGTTAATCATGGAACAATGATACTGAGGAACATGTATGATGACGATAAGTGCCATTGGAAGAGAAGGAGCACAGCAGCTGACCTAAACACTTAGTTAAACATGAAATTCTGAGCTAAACAGAAAACTAAACGCAACTAAAAATGTCAAGAAAAATGTCTAAAATGTAGGGTATGAGGGGTTAAATCATGGTAAAATGATAATAATCATCATATAGCAGCATTATAAAAGCCATGATATGGAAATAGGGCGAATAAGTGACCTAAACAGAAACATTTATTGGACACGTACGCTGACGCCGACGCTGACGCCGACGCCGACGCTGACGCCGACGCCGCCGCCGACGCCGACGCCGACCGATCGAGCCATTCCATAAGCTCACACAACTAAAGTTGGTGAGCTAAAAACTAAAGTGTTAAAACTGACACTTTCAAGGTGTTAAACCCATTCTAACTCTTAGGGTTTGAGTTTAACACTCAAAGTGCAATGCTTTAAGCACTTAGACATTACAATCGTCAGACATCTGAAACTTGAATGGATGGCACTTCCCATGTGTCTAGCATTGGTGGTTCTTCCAGAATCGTCCATAATTTGATTTGCGCTTGGTGGGTACATAATTAAAAGGACACAACGCAGATGACGCGGATCAGGCTCGAGAGTTCGAGCCTGATCCGCGTCATCTGCGTTGTTTCCTTTTAAGAGTCGCGACATTACTCTTGTCAAGTGGTATTATTGGAACACCTGTCAAGTTCTGGGATATCTACACTTGAACAAAGTGCTAGTTCAGCACTTTGTAAGTGTTAAATATAGCACTTCAAGTGTAGTTTTTAACACTTTAGTTTTTAGCGTGTACCCTCAAAAGAATATGAAGACTTTTAATAGAGGGGGAAACATACACATATGATCCGCGCAGCAGAGATGGTTTTTCGCGCTGAGACTGCAGACTACATGCCTTTCGTTCAAAGATATGCTCGTATCAACGATGAAGATTTGAACAAGTAAAAAAAAAAAATTCAGACATATTGTGACTCCATCTAACAGAAAATTATTGAGTTTAGAACCAATTAAGAAAATATTCGTACTATGAATAGTTTCAGAGTACGTTTTATATGGTTGACCAGAGCAAACGCCTTCTTCGCGTCAAGGAAGCGAACTTGGGGGTCTATTCTTGGATATTATGTCTTTAAAATGACGTGGTTTTTCCTTGATAGCAAATACCGTGAGTGTAATGATTAGCTTTAAATTCGAACTGGCAATCGGTTATAAAAGGTTCATCAATGCAGCTCCTGAGTGTGACTTTTTCAAAGAGCTTCGACATAATCATAGGAAGAGCAATTGACCCGATCCTTATAAATATTGGTGGATTGTTTTAGACTACGGAACAAGTGTAAAATCAACCATGCGAGATAGTAGGCGTCCATAGATCAGTGGCATAGCCACGGTGGCCCTGTGTACTATGGCGTACTGCACGTCGGTGGTTCACCTGTCTGAACTTTTTACTGCCCCCAAACATTGGCCCAGTGCAAGTTTCACATAACATAGAGCCCCCAAAATGGCCTCTAATATAGGGCTACATACGCTTCGAACGCCTCATACTCGCTCTGAGAGCACTGAAGTTTGAAAACAAATTTCGAGGGAGGCGTAGCCCTAACGAGGACCATCTGGTTGTTACCCGTCCTACCACTTCCCTGAATGGAAGTGGGAGGAGGGGTTACGACCGTGGGGTCCTAGTTAAGACTGGGGAATGCCCCTGACCACCCACAACAGCCTTCGGAATATCATTACCCCCCCCCCACCCCCCCCCCCCCCCCCCAAAAAAAAATGACCAACTAGGGCACTCCCTAGTATAGAATCCTGCTATGCATCGGCCATGGGTGATACAATATTACCAATACGGAATATAAACCAGGTTCACAGTACTTAAAGTATTCAGAGTCAGGTTCAGTAAACTTCTTATTTCTGAATTGTTTGAAATAGTATTTTACAGTGACAAGCAATGAATTACCAACAGTGACATTTCTCAAATGTTCTCAAATGTTCTGAAAAGTCATCGTAATTATTACTTTTGGGTATACAGTTCAGTAAATCGTGAATATGTTGAGCCCACATATCAGCAATATTTTGTTCGCCAAAAATACCATTTATAGATTCGGCTACAGTAACAAAGTTCAGGGATTCTTTTGGGTGTCTACAGGGGTCGAATATGGGACCCTTTCCCAATAGTATTTTGGCTTGATGTTCCCAATTCAAACCCAAAATGTCCCAATCTCACTCCCCATTCAAACAAAAATGTAATTTACAATTGGTGGCCTGAACTGAGGAGCCATAAGCCCCCAGAAAAATAATATAATTACCAACCTAAAGGAGGGTAGAAAGAAAGTGAATTCACTGGCTAACAATAGGCTTTTCTTTAACCCATAAATGCCTAATTCTGATCCACCTTTTAATGCTACAAAACAGGTGTATCCACAGGCAGTTTTTGGATACACTTGCAAATTGCATTCAAATGACCTTATCAGCTGTTTCTAGTCAAGTCTTGGCTGCCTATATCCCTATATAGGCAGCCAAGACTTGCTTATACACAAATGCAAAGCCACAGAATGAAGACTGTCAAAGTATTCTCAGTTCAATTTGAAGGTAACATTTCTTATTCATTGTGTCTCCTCCAAAATTTATTATATTTATTTATTTATTTATTTATTGGTGTTTAAGGTCATATACTTATGCACAATGGCTAATCATGACCGTGACAGTTTTACGGGTGGAGGAAGCCGGAGTACCCGGAGAGAACCACCGAGCAACGACGAGCAGCTGCCAGCTCCCCAACATCGTAACTCCACACTGCAGCACAGGCAGGGTTAGATTGGTTGAAGACATGCGTACCATCGACGTGCAGGACGCCTTAGTACACGGCGTCATCGAGCCCCCATGTGGACAATCGGGGTTAAGTGCCTTACCCAAGGACACAATGCGGGAGTCCGAATTGATCGCTCAGACGGTCCCCCATCCGACGATTAACCGGGCTCGACGTTGCTTAACTTCGGTGATCTGACGAGAACCGGGTCTCCTCCAAAACAAATTCCCAATTGGAGCCTTCATGATGCGAATTTCCCAATTGCATGGACTCCAAGTCTCTTCCCAAAGACGGCAGAAGAATCGGAGTAGTTGTTTTGGGGAAATAGATGGGTATTACCAATAGTGGAAACTGGACCGAACAAGGAAAATCGGACGGTTAAAAGTTAATTACATCACTTGAAAAGGTGAGTATAATATGTTGTTCCTGACCTTAACACGAGACGACACCCGTTTAGGGTGGAAACCCACCACTGGCCTGATTTAGATAGGACTCAACTTGGTCGTAATGTGCTTTTAATTCGGCCATAACGGACGAGATCAGCATCATGTGACCAAAACCTCCCACAAAATCCCATTATTACAAAAGGTAGGCACGGCACGTCCAAAAACCGGCATGACATCCAGGTAGAAATACCTCGTGTCTCTTGTTATTTGATATGTTGCCGGTAACACCTATTCCATCCTACATGTCGTGGATTTAAACCCCAAACCAGCATACCCTCAGCGAATAGGTAATAAACAAAATTCGGATTGCGACAAATAGAATTCGTATCAGAGTAGTCCTGAATTCCGATTATTTAACCCGACGACTTATTTATTTATTTATTGGTGTTTAAGGTCACATACTTATGCACAATGGCTAATCCTGACCGTGACAGTTTTACAGGTGGAGGAAGCCGTAGTATCCGGAGAGAACCACCGAGCATCGACGAGCAACTGTTAGCTCCTCAGTATTCTAACTCTGTTCAAGTTCCGCTCACGCAGGGTTACAGCGGTTGAAGACATGTGCACCATCGACGTGCAGTACGCCTTAGTACACGGCGTCATCGTGCCCCCATGTAGGCAACCGGGATAAAGTGCCTTGCCCAAGGACACAACACGGATCGTCCCGGAAGGGGATCGAACTCGAGACCGACGAGTCAACAACACACTATTCTGATAGGTTGCGTGCAGTACTAGTCACCAGGCATCGTTAAGGGCGGAGGGGGGTAAAGGGTTGTGGTGGTGGTGATGGGGGTGACACCCACCCATAACAGTCACCCAATGCATTTTACAGCCGGATATTTTCGTCTAGATTGGAGTCTTAAGGCCATTTTACACTGGAGGCGAACGCGAAAGCGACCGCGACTCCGACCGCGGTGGTCGAATTTGTTTTATTAACACCAATTTTAATGGAGTCGTTCATACTAAGGTTTTGTTCGCGCGGCAAACCGCGGAGATTGTCCCCAGAGCGAATTTTGGGGGATTGTTCGCGCGAACAATTCTATTCAGCCAATCAGATGGCGAGGTCAAAAGGCGTACTCTGACCTATCTGGAGGATTGTTTATTAACCCTTTACCCAACGTAACGGCCAAAACCGACCAACGCTATTCACAAATTCTCCATTCACTTTTTATTACCTTTTCATTTTTTTTGCTACAAAACATAGCTTATGGCCCCCTCACTGGAACGAGCTCATGAGCTCGTTTCAATGAGGGGTCATAAGCTACGTTTTTGACGCAAAAAATAAAAAAAATTAGTGCTTCAAGAATTTTATTTCCAAGTGTCGTCTGCTTTTCGTGTTAGGTAACGGGTTAACACTGTGAAATTCCGCTCGAATCATCGCCTTCAGTATGAACGATAATTCGCGTGGAAAGTCGCGCGGAAATTCGCAGTGTTCGCGTTCGCCTCCAGTATAAAATGGCCTTTTATGGATATCGATTCGCTTTTGCTGGTAATCGTGTAGTTTCTTCAAGACTTGGGAGCGTGGTGGCTCAGTGGTTACGGACGGCATTGAACTTCAAACAGATAGGTCCATGCACGGTTCGCTCACCGCCAGGTTTAGCTATGTTGTGTCCTTGGGCAAGGCACTTAATCCCGATTGCCCACGTGGGGGCATGGTGGTGCTATGTACTAAGGCGTACTGCACGTCGACGGTTCACCTGTCTTCAACCAACGCTAACCCCACTTGTTTGGAGTTAGTACGTTGGGGAGTCTGATAGTTGCTCGCCGTTGCTCGGTGGTTCTCTACGGGTACTCCGGCTTCCTCCACCCGTAAAACTGTCCGACACGAGGTGACCTTAGCTGCCGAAAGTGTCGTTAAAATCCAATCAATAAATAAATAAATAATTAAATAAATAAATAACATAAAAAAAAAATAAATGAATAAATAAATAATAATAAAAAAAAAAAATATTTTTTTTTCAAGACTAGATATGATCAATGGCGTACCTGTAGGTATGGCAGGTATTATAGCACGTACCCTGGGCGCCACTTGAAAAAGGGGGGGGGGGGCGCCACCGAACAGTTTCTATTAAAGTCCGACAAGCCATCTGCGTAGAGAGAAAAAATAATTGTATTCGGAAGTGTGATCCGTCTTTCATTATCAGAATGACCGGATTGTAAAACCACTTATATAAATTACTAGCGGGTGTTACCAGGCGTTGCACGGGAGAAGATGGTTATATCAGCCGTTTTCGAAATAGAAGGTCAAGGTCACCAATTTCAAGGCCAAGGTCACCCCGCACGGGCACCCCGATAAAGCCAAAATGATCGATGAGTCAATATACCCGCACATATGAAATTTCAGCCCAATCGGCCAGCGTTTTCGAATTAAAAGGTCAAGATCACCAATTTCAAGGTCAAGGTCACCCCGCACGGGCACCCCGATAAAGTCAAAATAATCGATGGGTCAATATACCCGCACATATGAAATTTCAGCCCAATCGGCCAGCCGTTTTCGAATTAAAAGGTCAAGGTCAAGGTCACTCGCATGGGCACCCCGATAAAGTCAAAATGATCGATGGGTCAACATACCCGCACATATGAAATCTTAGCCCGATCGGCCCAGCCGTTTTCGAAATAAAAGGTCAAAGTCACCAATTTCAAGGTCAAGGTCACCCCACACGGGCACCCCGATAAAGTCAAAATGATCGATGGGTCAATATACCCGCACATATGAAATTTTAGCCCGATCGGTCCAGCCGTTTTCGAAATAAAAGGTCAAGGTCATCAATTTCAAGGTCAATGTCACCCGCACGGGCACGGCACCCATCCCATGTTACTCGCAGGGACGAATTACCCCAGTGTAGAAAATTTGAGATCGATCGGTCGAGAAACGGCGGAGTTCACCCGGAACAAAGAGAGATAGATAGAGAGAGAGAGAGAGAGAGAGAGAGAGAGAGAGAGAGAGAGAGATACAGACATTCGCATTTATATTTTAGATTAGGTAAAAATGCAGTGCTGGGAGCAACCTAACCACTTTCCTCATAGTACCACTGTTGAGCCTCATTGCCAGCTGGCAGTAAGACAATTCAGACAATTCTTCTGCGCAAACTTGGAAGGTTGTGTTGCTTTTCTCCCTTCTCTGGTTTTACTACGCTAGTCATGTTTTTTTACGTTTCAATGGAATATCCGCCAATATAAATAACAACTAACGCGCGATGTCGCCGAAGCGAGATCGCGCATTAGTGGTAGTTATTTATTTTGGAGGAAATTCTTTTAAGATGGAAACAACATGCCATTCTATTCATGTGTGTTTGCCGTAAGCGCTATTTTCCGTAGACACGCCCCTGGATATGATACTTGGACTTAAGTCACCCACTCATCCTGTCGTACAAATGGAAGTCTGGAGTACCCGTTTCGAGGTATGGGGGTGGGGTGGGGGGGGGGGGGCAGGGTGATCAGTTCGTATTATCGGTATGCTACATATTAACTAAATAAAGAAGTTGCATGACCACAACTGAACGGATATTTTATTTATTCACAAATAAATTCCCAAGTCTTTTCTTAACATTAATCCTGCTTAATATTGCAATTACATCATCAAGGCATGCATTCGATGAAAGCATGTCATGATGTACTTTGAATATTTTATCAGTCGAGACCTGAGCCATCACAGCCGGTTCAAATCAGGTCCCCTCTCCCACCCGAAATCGGTCATCTTCGCGACCCCTCCGATTGTCGCGTTTTAGCGCACTGATTTTTGACATCTGTATGTGCTGTTATTATACTAAATAATTTTAGCAGATATGTTTCTGAAAATATTGTTAGATATCGACACATCTTCCCCGTGGGAATTCGAATCGTGACGCTGTGCTTGTTTACTGTAGTAAACAAGCTCTGTTTTACTGGTAAAATAGGACCCGGTAACACGGGTATAAACGATTGGCTGGACTTTACTTTGTTGTATCCATGTTGCAGTCGCGATTAGCCATTGTGCAGAAATAGGTGACATTAAATAAATTAAAAATTGAAAATAAATAAATAAATAAATAAATAAATAAATAAATAAATAAATAAATAAATAAATAAATAAATAAATACCGACACATCTTCCTTGTTTTGGATGTCTCATGCCTGATCGTTGTAAAATCGTTTTTCTGAGTGTTTGGCCACATGGATATAAACGATTGGCTAGACTTTACTTTGTGTTGCGGTACCGATTAGCCATTGTGCAGAAATATGTGACATTAAATAAATTAAAAATTGAAAAAATAAATAAATAAATAAATAAATAAATAAATAAATAAATAAATAAATAAATAAATAAATAAATACCGACACATCTTCCTTGTTTTGGATGTCTCATGCCTGATCGTTGTAAAATCCTTTTTCTGAGTGTTTATGGGTATAAACGATTGGCTAGACTTTACTTTGTGTTGCGGTACTGACAAGCCATTGTGCAGAAATATGTGGCATTAAATAAATTAAAAATAGGAAAAAAAAAAAATAAATACCGACACATCTTCCATGTTTTGGATGTCTCATACCTGATCGCTGTAAAATCGTTTTCTGATAGTGTTTGGCCACATTATGATGTTACCATCAATCATTATGTTACTTTCAAACGTTGTGCCGGTGTGGTCTCGTTAAAAGCAATAAGTATAACTACCAGGTTGTGGTGTTGAGAGGTTTTATTGATCGGGTAGGTGAAGGGTTTCCACCTTGAACGAATGCCGTTTCGCATTAAGGCAATGGTTCAGGAACAACACACTTATTCATATGGCGACATTGTGATTTCCGTTTTTGTCTTCGAGCTGCGTTTTGGGGATGGTCAGTGTGATTATAATGATACATGATACATACCGCATATATCTCTTTTGACAAGTCTGTATATATCTTTGTAGACGGGGGCCCGCCTGATAGAATAATAACCCGCCAGTGTAATCTGTCGCTTAACCTCTTGCACGACTTCGGATTTTTCAGAATTCTCACTCTCCAGTCTATTTATATCATCTTGGTGCAAATCAACGAATTTGTCATTACATCGTCGAGAACAATCCCCAGCTTGTCCACTTTTCACTATTTTTGACGCGTTTATGTTGTCTTGTACAGTATGTTGGAGCTCTGTACAGTATGAGGTTCGTCCAGTGTCTGTAGCATTGCCTGGATCTTCTTGTGATTCTACGACAAACTGGCCATCATTCATCTTCGTGAAAGCTGGTTCCTCTCCATTCATGTTTTTTGACATAAAAAATTCACGTTCTTGCCCTGATCCTCTCTTATTTATAAGGAGATTCCCTTTGTGTACATACTCCGAGTTTTTGTGTTCCTCTGTAAGGTAGAGGCTGTTCTTATCTTCTCTCAAAGCATCGCCTGGTGTCGATCTGCTTTGTTTCCCGTTAGAAACTGTCTTCCTCCGTGGTGGTTTACCACTGAAACTGCTCATATCTCTCTCCGCCGTTGATAGCTCATCATAATACACTTTGTATTCATTTCCATGTTTAATTATCTGTTTATTATTCTCAGCCCTGATATCTTCAGCTATGCATTTAACTTGCCTTTTTGGCGTTCCATCAGCTGTAGAAGAAAACCATTGTTTTTCTGATGACACCGTAGCAGCTGGTATTTTGTGTTCTTTCATGCCAAAAGACGTATGTTGATAATCAGTACATTTAGTTCCCCACACAATAGGTTTGGTATCGTTGCCTGGAAGTTTATTTAATTTATTTATTTCGAAGATTTGGTTGTCCAAAGATAGCCTCTTCGGCACATGCATCTTTTTATTTTCTGATTTCACTTGTGCAATGTTTTTCCGTTCCATTTCTAAATCTGAAAAATGATTTCCCTCATCAAACACAATGTCAGGTTTAACTGATACATTCCTTATTGCGGTCGAAAATCTCTTTCTGTTCTCATCCGAGAACATTGCGTGAGTCTGACTTCTATTTTGTTCAATGGGAGGTTTGGAGGCCTTGGTTTGTTTGTCTTTATGACTGTTACAAGACACAAACTCGGTTTGTTTGTCACCTCCATAATCTTCAAATAATGTATTCTGTTTTTCACGTGGATTTGACGAACCCGAGTTGCGAGTATCTATGGTAGTTCTGGTATGGGTGTATGTTGAGTCTTTGTTTCCACTGAGGTCATAATCTCTGTTTGCCGCGGACGATACCGTCGAACTGACCCAATTGTCATTTGTCAAGTTTTCTTGAAAACGCTTCAGTTTGTGTGTAGTATAGCGCGGGCATTCCATTTCACCTTTTCTATGTCCAAAAGACATTTGCTCGATTTCAAGTTGTCCATGTTTCCTTTCCGAAGCCACAGGTGACACTGCATCTACGACGGTCCTAGTCTGAGAAGAATCGCCTGTCGCCGAACAAATGCCTAATCTCTTGGAATTAAGTTGATTCACTGTTTCACTCCGTTTACCAGTTTCATTTTTATACGGTTGGTAGTTGCTGGTTGAATTGGGGATAGATTTGCAACTGTTTTCGCCTCGTGGTGGAAGCTTCTGCGCTGAAATGCTGCTCTCCCGTGTACCTAATTCAGTTTCATTTGGGACAGATAGCTCAGGACAAAATACAGATTTGTTGAACACTTTTTCGGTTTTTGTTGAAGTTGATAATCTCGTAAGGGGCTTATCATCCTTTATAAGAGTGGTCTTATCAACAAATGTTTCATTTACACTTTGAATGTTTTTTTTCTTTTTCATCATCTTCACTGGTGGTTCGGTGCTAGTCAGTACATCCTTTTTTGTGGACGATATCTTTTTCTGCAAAGTGTCATTCATTTTTATGGGACACCTATCTACAGCGTGCGTGTTTTGCTCATCTCTTCTCTTAATATTCATAATACCTTCAGTCGACAGAGAACACGTCTCAGCAGAATGACTTTCTTTCCTTGCATTTTTGCAAGATTCTGCGCGCGTGTTCCTTCCATCTGCATTATTCTCCGCTGCTACACCGCAAGTTACGTGTTTTTCTGGGGTTTGGTCTTTATTTGTTAAACTTCTCTGATAAAAACTGGTGAAGAGTTTTCTCACAAATGCAAAAGGACTCTTTTCGTTTATTGCTGGTGGAAACATTTTATGTTTCTTGGCAGGTGACGGTTTTCCGAATTGTTTTCTAGCACTATCAGTTCCCATTATTTTGTCTGTCTTACTTTGTTTTACATAATCATCAGATGCCAGGATATCCTTCTTTTTAGTTTCAGCCACAACATTGAAAAGATCATAAACAGACTTCCGCTGATTTGAATGGTCCATTTTATTTTCTTTATTCGCTTCCATACTTACTGGCTTGGCCTGATTTCGGATTGGTGTGTGTGTCACGTTAGGAACACTTGTGTGACTGGTGGGTAAAGGTCTGCTCTCCACTACAAATACATCGTATGCAACTTGTTTAGTCTGAGGTTCATTCACCTCGTCGGAATGAGGTGAGACAATGCCATTAAATTTTGTCGTCGCTGAATTGGAATTGACAACACTAACTGAACTATTCTGCATCACCGCGTCACTTTTGGGCGGATACAGAAACCACGTAACCTTTTCTTGTGCCTGAAAAACAAATTCTTCAGTAATTTAATTTTTAACCCTTGATCCAACCCGAATATCAGACGACACTTCCGTAAGATTCTTGGAGTAAATTAAATTTTAACCCTTTACCCAACCCGAATAGCAGACGACACGTGAAAATTAATTCTTGAATAACTTTAATTTTTAACTTTTTGCACAACACAAATAGAAGACGACACTTCCAAAAAAAAAGTAATAAATAATTAAATAAATAAATAAAAAAAATACTTGAATTAATTAATTTTTAACCATTTACGCAACCCGAATAGCAGACGCTGAAAAAAAATTCTTTAGTGACCTAATTTTTCATTTTTTGTCTGAAAACCATATCTTATGACCCCTAACTGGAATTAAGTCAACGAGCTCGTTCCAATGAGGCGTGATACGCTATGTTTTTCAGAAAAAATGAAAAAAAATTATACAATTTCAATGTCAATTTTTGTAAATAGTGCTGGCTGCATTTCCTCTACCTTGGGTAAAGGAGTAACTCTTAACCTGCTAAGTATTTTCAAGATACTGTTTCATCTGATCTAGTCATGGCTGCTTCATAGAAAAATTCTGTAAGGTTAAATTATTACTGAACCCTTTGAATACATAATAGAATCGGCCACACTCCCGTAAATTATATTGTCACATTGCTATTTGGTTATATATACATACTTTACAGAAATGTGGCCGAATCTATTTTGAATTCATAGGGCTGTAGGATTAAATTATTAATGAACTCCTTGAATACATAATAGATTCGACCACAGTGTCGTAAATTATATTGCCACATTGCTATTGAGTTATATATATATATATATATATAACTTCGTCAAATTGCCGTCATGCTCGGAAGTTTACTTCCTTCTAAGCGGCTTTCATTTTTGACTAATACTTATTCCGTTACGTTAAGTGCCGTACCAATGTGTATCGCGTCATGGGAACGTAAAATTAGCGTCACGCTGATCCTAATTGTTGAATGGGAATTATAAAATTGATCGTGATACGCGTACGTCTTACAGATCGATTTATTATTTGGCAAGTGGCTGCCTAGCTCCTAATCACGAACCCGTCTATAAAATCGCCGATGCATGTCTTCCTTGGGTGGCAACAAGTAAAGATATGTTCCGCATTACACGTTGTTCACCCTTCTTTAATTGTAAATTATGGACAAACAAGACCGTATCATATCTTCCTAAGGTGGTAACGAGTGGAGATATATTCCGCGTTATCTCGCGCATTTTTTTGTTCTCAGCCTTAGAATTAGAAACATTCAATCATTTATCTCAACCTCGCCCTGGTAACAGAGGCAGAAGCGAGTTCGCATGCAGTATTCACACATTCAGCCATTCCTTGACCCGAATTGTTTACACGCGTTGTTCTCCATATTCAAGTGTATTGCTTATAAAACCACTGTATCATATCTCCGTTGGGTGGTAAAGATATGTTCCCCGTTTCATGTTGTTCCCCGTATCCGAGTCTATTACGCGCAAAATAACCGTATCATATCTTCCTTGGGTGGCAACAAGTAAAGATATGTTCCGCGTTATTACGTAAAAAGCAAATATGAATTAGACACTATTTCTAAAACCTCGCCCTGGTAACAGAGGCAGAGGCAAGTAACTTCGTATACCGTATTCACACATCCAACCACTCCGCGCGCCTCCATATCTCCGCCCCAGTACCCAAACCGCGTCAATCAGACATCAATACCGCTGATGGAAAATATAATTTTTTATACCCTTCTTGCGTAGTAATACCCCCCCCCCCACCCCGCCGATCCTTCCAGGGTGTGTAAATGTCTTGTCCCAACCCACTATTGCAGCATATATATGCCCTCCACCACTGATCTAATGCAGTCCCTCCTATAATGTCTACACTGACAATCGTAGGCTAGGGTTCCATACCCCCCCCCCCCCCCACACACACACACACACCACATACACATGATGTACGCACTGACATGTACCAAATGATCATAATCTCGCAACATATACACGCTATGTCCAACACCAATGCGTGCGTGTTTAGGTGTAATTGCTCTGTACACTAATTTTTGTCCCCCCCCCCCCCCCCCCCCCCCCCCCCCCCCCCCCGTTCAGCAAGTTTATAAATGAGAATATTTGGTATTATTCTTGTCTATTGAGCCCATTGGGTTCTAGTGTTTGAAGTTTGTTAATCCAAAATGCTTCACGACCCCTCCTGTAAGCTGTATTTTGTTTATTAATTTGTTCAATCCCAATAATCTTAAAATCGTTTATACTATGGTTTTTGGTCAGAAAATGATGTGGTATCGGTTCATCCATAACCTCAAGTTTTATTCTACTCAGGTGGTTTTGCATTCTCTCATACAATTTTGTCCCCGTCTCTCCCACGTACACGACTTCATTGCACTTGTCGCAGAAAATCCCATATATCACATTCCTGGACATGCAGGTGATTTTTTTGCCTATGTGGTAGGCCGTCCCGTTCTTGTCTGCGAATTGTTTTGTTTTGAGCATAAACCCACAGATTGCACATTTTCTCTCGCATCTATCAGATCCCGTCCCTTGATTGTTGAACATTTTATTATGCTTGCTGTGGACTATGATATCTCCCAAATTTTTCAGTCTTTTGTACGAAATCAGGGGAGGTTTTTCGAATGCCAACTTCATGCGTTTTGAGCGGTGTAAAATGGGCATCCGTTCCCGCGTTATTTTCCCGATGTCGGGGAGGCGCCGCGAGTATGTGACCACAAACGGGACTCTTTCGCCGGTTGAATTGTTGGATCGTTTTTCAAGTAACTGTTTGCGCTCGATTTGATCGACCTTTTCTAGTTGTTCGCTTACAAACTTTTCGTCGTAACCTCTGGCATGCAGGTGCTGTTTTATATTATTTTTGTGGCATTCATATTCAGCATTATCGGAACATATTCTTTTTACTCTTGAAGCTATTCCATATGGTATCGCTCTTTTAGTGTTGATTGGGTGATCTGACTTTGCGTGTAGGTATTGATGCGTGTCCGTGGGTTTTGTATATAAACCGGTTTTAAGAAATCCGTCTTCAATTTTGACTACCGTGTCTAAGAATTCTATCTCATTTTCAGACCACCTTAAATCGACCTGTATTCTTGGGTGTATCGTATTTGCCAAAGAATGATATTGTTTCAGAGACTCCAACCCATGCGTCCATACTCCCCAGATATCATCAACGTACCGTACCTGTTCAAGGGGGTGTAACTTCGATGCTTTTGACAGTTTCTCTTCCCATTCACCCATATATGTGCACGCATAATTCATCCCTAATCGCGAACCTATTGCAACGCCGTCGGTTTGTAGATAATGTCTTCCTTTAAATGAAAAATTGTTGTTGTCCAAAACAGTTTCTATTAGTTTAAGACCTATCTCTGTTGGGAATAATTTTCTTTTAGAGTTTTCTAGTGCTTTTTTACATGCTAATATACCTTCATTACGTGGGACGCTTGGATATAGTTTCTTGACGTCCATACAGTACATTATGCTGTTTTCAGGGAGTGGTTGGGGTATACTGTCCAGTCTGTTCAAGTACACGACTTCATTGCACTTGTCGCAGAAAATCCCATATATCACATTCCTGGACATGCAGGTGATTTTTTTGCCTATGTGGTAGGCCGTCCCGTTCTTGTCTGCGAATTGTTTTGTTTTGAGCATAAACCCACAGATTGCACATTTTCTCTCGCATCTATCAGATCCCGTCCCTTGATTGTTGAACATTTTATTATGCTTGCTGTGGACTATGATATCTCCCAAATTTTTCAATCTTTTGTACGAAATCAGGGGAGGTTTTTCGAATGCCAACTTCATGCGTTTTGAGCGGTGTAAAATGGGCATCCGTTCCCGCGTTATTTTCCCGATGTCGGGGAGGCGCCGCGAGTATGTGACCACAAACGGGACTCTTTCGCCGGTTGAATTGTTGGATCGTTTTTCAAGTAACTGTTTGCGCTCGATTTGATCGACCTTTTCTAGTTGTTCGCTTACAAACTTTTCGTCGTAACCTCTGGCATGCAGGTGCTGTTTTATATTATTTTTGTGGCATTCATATTCAGCATTATCGGAACATATTCTTTTTACTCTTGAAGCTATTCCATATGGTATCGCTCTTTTAGTGTTGATTGGGTGATCTGACTTTGCGTGTAGGTATTGATGCGTGTCCGTGGGGTAATGCGGAACATATCTTTACTTGTTGACACCCAAGGAAGACATGCATCGGCGATTTTATAGACGGGTTCGTGATTAGGAGCTAGGCAGCCACTTGCCAAATAATAAATCGATCTGTAAGACGTACGCGTATCACGATCAATTTTATAATTCCCATTCAACAATTAGGATCAGCGTGACGCTAAATTTTACGTTCCCATGACGCGATACACATTGGTACGGCACTTATATAGTATATATTATTATATAATATATACACTTCATCAAATATTTTATATAACTTCGTCAAATTGCCGTCATGCTCGGAAGTTTACTTCCTTCTAAGCGGCTTTCATTTTTGACTAATACTTATTCCGTTACGTTAAGTGCCGTACCAATGTGTATCGCGTGATGGGAACGTAAAATTTAGCGTCACGCTGATCCTAATTGTTGAATGGGAATTATAAAATTGATCGTGATACGCGTACGTCTTACAGATCGATTTATTATTTGGCAAGTGGCTGCCTAGCTTCTAATCACGAACCCGTCTATAAAATCGCCGATGCATGTCTTCCTTGGGTGTCAACAAGTAAAGATATGTGTGAATACTGCATGCGAACTCGCTTCTGCCTCTGTTACCAGGGCGAGGTTGAGATAAATGATTGAATGTTTCTAATTCTAAGGCTGAGAAAAAAAATGCGCGAGATAACGCGGAATATATCTCCACTCGTTACCACCTTAGGAAGATATGATACGGTCTTGTTTGTCCATAATTTACAATTAAAGAAGGTGAACAACGTGTAATGCGGAACATATCTTTACTTGTTGACACCCAAGGAAGACATGCATCGGCGATTTTATAGACGGGTTCGTGATTAGGAGCTAGGCAGCCACTTGCCAAATAATAAATCGATCTGTAAGACGTACGCGTATCACGATCAATTTTATAATTCCCATTCAACAATTAGGATCAGCGTGACGCTAAATTTTACGTTCCCATGACGCGATACACATTGGTACGGCACTTAACGTAACGGAATAAGTATTAGTCAAAAATGAAAGCCGCTTAGAAGGAAGTAAACTTCCGAGCATGACGGCAATTTGACGAAGTTATATAATATATATATATATATACTTTAAAGCAATGTGGCCGAATCTATTTTGTATTCATAGGAAGAATCCGAAATAGTGCTGTGGGATTAAATTATTACTGAATCTGCCCATGAATACAAAACAGACTCGGTCACAGTGCTGTAAATTGTATTTTGTAGGACAATACCATTCAGGAGAGCGGTGTTAAAGGGGTTAACCTTATTAATTTTACAAGGGTTGGCTAGCAAGTTTGACAATTCTATTAACACTTTCAAGAGTATGAATAAATGTTTTTGTGACCTATAAAAGATTGGGGGTCGGTGTGATTTTGGTTGACATAAAAGTTTGGGGTTGACGTGCAGACGACATAATGGATAACAGATCAATCAGGTGGATCAAAAATTTAATCCTGATGGATTGCACTGTAGGACTGAAGTATTACAGAAACTAAAAAAAATCAAAATGGATTAGCCCAAACGCTAAAGACAGCATTGTTTCAGGCGAGTCCACTCAGGAAGAGGCTGAAGGGGTAATATATATTCGTGACTGCGTGAGTAGTAGGAGAGCGATGGATCGGGGCCCATTGGGGGACCTAGCGGGTGACCCCGCAGGTGACCGATGAAGGGAGTAGTAGGAGATTGATGGATCGGGGCCCACTGGGGGACCTAGCGCGGGACCCCGCAGGGAACCGATGAAGGGAGTAGTAAGAGAGCGATGGATCGGGGCCCATTGGGGGACCTAGCGGGGGACCCCGCAGGGGACCAATGAAGGGAGTAGTAGGAGATGAGTTAATCTGGTTTGTTTGGGGGAGGGAATGGGGGAGGGAGAAGTGACGTCATAGTCACGTGACCCAGTGACATCATGTTGTGTTGTCATGGTAAACCGCGTGAGCGGCCATCTTGTGACGTCATTCCCATAGTGATGGGTGATGTGAGTGCGCATGCGCAACGCGTGTTGTTAGGGTGATACGTGTTTCCGTCGGCCATTGCTACAATAGGAACCAAGATGGAGGCCGCCATCTTGGTTCCTATTGTAGCACGTGGTTGCTGTTACCCAATGGCCTACAACAGGACGGGGGTATGTTCGGAGGGTATGTTCCTCTGTACAACAGTAATTTCCCGATTCGCAAAATTACCCAAATAAACCCGACAATCCCCCCAAATCACCAAAATCCACCCCAAACTACCGAAATTGACTTTATTTAGTACGGATTTCTCCTAGAATATTTTATAGTAGAGCAACACGTAGTGCTATAGGACCGCCATACTATGGTACCGAGAGGCTCCCAGGTACCGGGAAGGCCTCCGGGGGTAAGTTCGATTGAACTAGTGTAGTTTTTATGGTTCGGATGAGCCCCCCCCCCCCCCCCCCCCCCGAAATCTCATTTTTTTCTGCCTATTACAGGTGCTACTCTAACTCTAAAAGTTAGTATAGTCCACACTATCTCTGGTTCACTCGTCCAAGTCTTATAATCACCAGTGCTTGGTGTTCCGTAACCTGTATGCATAGTTGTCTCTCTTGCGTATAATGAAAGCCTATTTCCTTAGCCAAGAATCTATCGAGCAGTTACTGGTAAGTCATTGCTCGAGCGACTCGAACCCCATCGAGCAAATAAGCTATCGAGCAAACTGCTCATTCGAGTGACTTGCACATACGACTCTTAGCCTCATTTCGGTATATGAGGATACCTGTGGTATTGTAGTATTTTAGGATACCTATCGAGGATATCTTCGGGAGAATCCCTTCTATGTCGTATGAGGCCATGGGGGCCATCAGAAAAGCCCTCAATGAGGTCTAATTTACTATTCCTCTTGGCCTCATTTCGTTTGAGGCCATGAGAGATAGTAAATTAGACCTCACTGAGGTCTAATTTACTATCCCTCTCAGCCTCATTTCGGTATTTGAGGATACCTATGATCTGGTATTGTATTATTTGAGGATACCTATCGAGGATGTTTTCTGGAGAATTCTTCTTTTGTCGTATGAGGCCATGAGGGCCATGAGAAAATCCCCCATTGAGGTCTAATTTACTGTCCCTCTTAACCTCATTTCGATTGAGGCCATGAAAAAATAATCCCCCAATGAGGCCTAATTTATTATCCCTCTTATCCTCATTTCGGTATTTGAGCATACCTATGCCCTATTATTGCATTATTTGAGGATCCCATTTGGAGAATCCCTTTTTTGTCGTATGAGAAATGCCATCAATCAGGTCTAATTTACTATCCCTCTTAGCCTCATTTCGTTTGAGGCAATGGAGGCCATGAACAAATCCCCCAATGAGGCATAATTTACTATCCCTCTTAACCTCATGTCGGTATTTGAGGATACCTATGGCCAGGTATTGTATTATTTGAGAATACCTATACAGGATATTTTCTTGAGAATCCCTTTTTTGTCGTATGAGGCCATGAGAAAATCCCTCAACGAGGTCTAATTTACTATCCCTCGTAACCTCATTTCTTTTGAGGCCATGAGGGCCATGAGGGCCATGAAAAAAACCCTCAATGAGGCCTAATTTCGGTATTTGAGGATACCTATGGCCTGTATTGATTTATTTGAGGATACCTTTTGGAGAATCTCTTTTTTGTCGTATGAGGCCATGAGGGCCATGGGAAACCCCTAAGTGAGGTCTAATCTATTAACCCTCTTAGCCTCATTTCGATATTTAAGAATACCTATGATCCAGTCCCTATACAACTCCTATGTCCTATATTATAAGTTACATGGCGTGTAGCTGGCTGATACATTTCCATACAAGGCGATGAGTGTTCATATCAGGTGAGGCTTCGAAATGTATCAGCCAGCTACACGCCATGTAACATATTTATTATGTCGAAAGTCCATGTAAATCAAGCGATTAATAATTTTCTCCATAAACAAACAACGGCTCGGAATTTATTTTTCAGGAACCACTATTGATAGCACCGCGCAGAATCATGAACAGTAACAGGCACCGGTACGTGTAACCATGGTAATTGTAAACAAATCATCACTTTGCGAAGGGCGATTGCCGTACTTGTTTACAAATGAAACGAATCGCTGCTTGCCACTGAGATCAGTGCTGCTTGCCAACTCGGCATAATCTGGAGGCCCCTTGCGTACATTTACTGTTGTTACTACCTAAAAAGGACTAATAAAGCAGTTTTGAACATTAAAAATCACTTTTTTACTGTAGAGCAAACAATAACAATAACGCAACTTGAACTTTGAAGTTGAATCTGAAACGCAAAATGCATTTAATGTTTTAAATCACAAAATACGGTATCTTGAAAATATTTTCGGAACCTAAATTCTCTTATTTTGTTTTAATTCAGATTTTGAAAATTCGAAGTGAGGGGAATTGCATCAAAATAGTAATGGCGGCTACTCACCTCATATTAATTAATATCAGGTGAGTAACCCGATACGGTGGAATCTTTAGAAGGTATTCCAGCATTTTGATTGGACAAACTAACTTTGAGACATAATAAGGCTCCTATACAGTTCCTACACAGGTAGTCCTACCAACGGCTTCCATCTTATCCCCAAAGCTTCAAGGCCACTACTTGTTTATGGTCTATCTATCCTATCATTAGCTTCTACAGCAGCCTTGTGCCACTGCGGCCTTGTACCAGTACTATTGGCTAAACTACCATCCATTAATATTGACTTGTAACACTACTTCCTAGCTATACCTATCTCGGTCTCAACTATAACATCGATCAAGGTTGAATCTGATTGCTTCATTTCCCCTGTATACATATAAACAGGCTATATAAGGCAATCCGTAGTTCAGATTCTTAACCGACTCCGTAAAATTTGGATTCCGTGATTTCATATATTAGAGTAGAATCTGTAATAGGCCGAAAAAGGGGATTCCGGAGGGGTATCCGAACCATAAAAACTACTCTAGTTCAATCGAACTTACCACTGGAGGCCTTCTCGGTACCTGGGGGCCTCTCGGTACCATGGTATGGCGGTCCTATAGCACTACGGGGTCTGATGGGGACTATTTGGGACTGGTGGGGACTAGGAGGCTAATTGTCGTAAAAACCCATGGTTTCTAAAACCAGGTATCCAACACTTCTACTACTCCCTTCATCGGTCCCCTGCGGGGTCCCCGCTAGGTCCCCAATGGGCCCCGATCGCCACATCTCCTACTACTCCCTTCATCGGTCTCCTGCAGGGTGCCGCGCTAGGTCCCCCGCTAGGTCCCCCAATGCCATGGGCCCGATCCATCGCTCCCCTACTACTCCCTTCATCGGTCCCCCGCGGCGTCCTCCGCTAGGTCCCCCAATGGGCCCAGATCCATCGCTCTCTTACTACTTGCGTGACACGGGTGTTTTGCGGGATGACCTCCGATGTGGCATCTTAGTACCATCGCCTCTCCCGGATGCAACGTAAGAATTGTCAACCTTCTCTGAATGCCCCCCCCCCCCGGCGGGGGGGGGGGGAGGAGCGCAGACATTTTACGCACATACCAGTGGCTATACCAACCTGACAATCGATGTTGCTTTGTTATGCCCTTGTTCTTCGATTAGAAAGTAACGGGGTTTTGGCCTATAGTCGAAAGTTCCACCGTTATGTCCATATGTCCGTCCGTGCATCTGGTACAAACATTTTGAGTCACAACTAAAAGATCGATAGTCCAAAAAAGCACTTTTAGTGTAATAATGGAACGACATGGGGAGGGAGGTTACGGGCATAATGTGGCTTTCGCTAACTCATTCTTATCAGATATACAGAACTTTTTTAAACATCGAAACACATTGAGATGTCTTGTCAGTCCTAACATTTTTTGTCGTAACTCAAGCATCGATCACCCAATTTGATTGTTCTTTGATATCTTGAGCAACTTGGGGGAAAGGCAATTCCATATAGGGCGGGGAGAGTACACTCATTCTTACCAGAGTTATATCCCCATTTGAACTTTGAAATATAGTGATATTTCTTGTCCGTACAAACATTTTGTGTTGTCACCCAAACATCGATTGTACTAATTGAATGCCTTTGCGGCATTTTGCTACGGTGATTGATCAGCATCTCTAAAAGGCTATACATATGAGGTAAGGCTCATCCGGTACTTTTTCAAGCGTGATAGAATGAGAGGGACCGAGAGAGAGAGAGAGAGAGAGAGAGAGAGAGAGACAGACAGACAGACAGACAGACAGACAGACAGACAGACAGACAGACAGACTAATATGTTACCTTGAAAACTGGATATTTCCTGATGAAATCAGCCAATTTTAAAACGAGGAAATCTTCTTTTGATAGCTTTCTGAGCTCGGATTTGAAGTATTGCAAAGAAAGTGCCCCTTTATGCGGACGCCTAAAATTAATAAGAAATCATAATTGCAGTGAGTGGTGGATATATTCCCAAGCTTTTAGTAAAAGATTAAAGTGGCACAAACCGTCTTTTAAGTCATAGACCACTGGATCTCATAGGTTGTTGTGTGTTGGAAAGATTATTCAGTGCTTGATGTTCTTTTGAAATGAGTTACGAACCCTTTCAGCAGGCTCGAAGCTAGGAGCGTTAAAATCACCCGACATATGGGGGCGAAGTAGCACCTGTATGCCAAAGGCATTTTCGAGATGAGAGCACCGATGTGGGGGAGAGTATGGGAGGGGGTCGCCCCCTCAGGGGTGACCCCTTCCCATACTCTCCCCCAGCTAGGTGCATAGCCCCTCCCATTGGTGGGAGAAAGGTTTGTAAAAGACAAGCCTCTGATAACGATTCTAGAGTATCTTGGCTTATGATATCCGGCTATTTTAGCAGCTCAATAGGTCATGGTTAAGATAAGGTGGTTTTTCGGTGCCTCTGAGAATGAGCAAGGAATCGGATGTTTTGTAGCTAGACTGTCATACAGAAGAATATAATGTCGTACCGATGTTCATTTCCGATCATTGATTCTCTCGATGTTTCGGTAATATTCGGAATATTGCCGAACAATGGAGAGAATCTGTCAGAAATGGACATCCGTACGACTAGGCTTTGTCGGTCAGAATATTTTTTTTCCGATGGCTATTGGAAATTTCCGACGAAGTCTGTCATAAGGAGCGATTCGACCCACTTGCACCCCACTGCCTTCGGCCCTGCCTTTCAGTACCGAGCTCCGAAATGGTATCGTCCTAAAGAATATAGTGTACAGCAATGTGCGCGAATCTGTTTTGTATTCATAGGTAAGACCAGTAATAATTAAATCTTATAGCCTTATAGAGCTGTAGGATTAAAGTATTGCTGATGTTACTTACCGTTTTGTTGCGAATTCTGTTATCTCGCCATCGAATGCTACTATCTTCTTTGTGGAACAGTTTATGTATAACGTGCTGATGGGGTTAAAATCCATCAGTCGCGAGGCATGTTTTTCTGATGATACCACGAAACCATAAAATTTCATACAGACCATTACGATACACAGCGTCATCGATGCCGCATCATGTGATGTGGTTTTCTTGATTTAAAAAAAAAAAAAAAAAATTATTTCAACGACTCATTTTTTAAATTACGTCAGCGGATGCGATTGATTTGTTAAGTGTATGGTTAACCATTTTACTGCTGAAACATGTTTAATAAGATATGGTGAAAATCATCTGCGAATTTTAGCGAAGTTTGTTTTTTTCCATGAAACCATCTGATACTAACGAGTACAGCAGCATTGATGGATCCCCTTTGGGAACTTTCTTGAAGTCGCCCAGGCCTGTAGCTATCAAATTCACAGATGGAGACTAACACCCAAAGGCGGTGGGGCCGGGGGGGGGGGCACAGGGGGACCGTGCCCCTTCAGGTGTTTCCACAGATATGTTCCGCAGTTACACGAGTTAAAATGGGCGCATGCAAACGTGTCAATATACAGTCATTCCTGTAACATTATTTGCAAATCCAAACAATATTTAGCCAAAGAATCCAATTTTGGTCGCTTCGGTCCGTTTCTTCTACTTCAGCTATCTTCCAACCCGAAGGCTAGCCTTCGGGTTGGAAGATGGTTGAAGTGGAAGAAGCGGGCAGGGCAGTGACCACACAGCGGAATCGTCATCTAAACGAGAGACTATATCGAGTCACGGGGGGCACGATGACGCCGTGTACTAAGGCGTACTGCACGTCGATGGTACGCATGTCTTTAATAAATCTAACCCTGCCTGTGCTGCAGTGCGGAGTTACGATGTTGGGGAGCTGGCAGCTGCTCGTCGTTGATCGGTGGTTCTCTCCGGGTACTCCGGCTTCCTCCACCCGTAAAACTGTCATGGTCATGATTAGCCATTGTGCATAAATATATGACCTTAAACGTAAATCAATAAATAAATAATATCGAGTCACGGTACATCTACCGATTTATTTATTTATTTATTTATTTATTTATTTATTTATTTATTTATTTATTTATTGATGTTTAAGGTCACATATTTATGCACAATGGCTAATCATGACCGTGACAGTTTTACGGGTGGAGGAAGCCGGAGTACCCGGAGAGAACCACCGAGCAACGACGAGCAGCTGCCAGCTCCCCAACATCGTAACTCTGCACTGCAGCACAGGCAGGGTTAGATTGGTTGAAGACATGCGTACCATCGACGTGCAGTACGCCTCAGTACACGGCGTCATCGTGCCCCCACGCGACATCTACCGATATACGATTGTAACCTTTCTCACACTAGGTCGAACCAAGGTAGCATTGTAAATTTGTGTCCCGCCACTTTTATCGAGGTTCCTCTGCCCCTGCTAACAACACCTTCTTCAAGTGGATTATGGCTCAGAAGGTTGACGACCCCATAGTTCAGTGTGAATTTTCACTACGATGCGAACCCCTGTGCCTTATGACTTTTTATTTGGGGAGTTGTTAAACTTGAACCTTTTAGCTATCATAACGACCACCACAAATATTTACAAATATCGCTGTTCAAAATTCAATGTTTTAAATTTTTTGCGACAAAATCATAGCTTATAATCCCTCACTGAAATGAGCTCGCCGGGCTCGGTCAAGTGGCGATCATAAGCTATGTTTTTGAGTCAAAAAACGAAACATTATAGTTGTTAATTTTTTGTTAGCAAGTGTCGTCTTTCTATTAGTCTTAGTTAACTGGTTGAAGGGTGTATCCTACTATAACAAATGTTATGGTCTCGGAACAGGCACTTTCAAATTGTCAAAAGTCCCTCAGACAGTAGGCAGATTATTTCGGCAATGGTTTCGAGTCTAGTCTTGGCTGCCTATGCAGGCAGCCAAGGTTTGCCAAGAAATCACTACTATGTCACTATAATAATAATAATAATAATAATAATAATAATAATAATAATAATAATAATAATAATAATAATGCGTTAGAATCCATCGCAGTGCTCTCTGACTTACATTAATACCGCGTATCACAGGTGTTCACGCCCTTTGTTCATTCTATGACATGCTCAGCTCAACTCAACGGAGCATACTGCCGGTGCTCCACAGACGGGCACACAAGGCAAGAACCTCAACAGGTCCCTATTTTACACCTAGGTGCGGTGAGGATTGCGTAGTACTGGTGAACGTTCCCAACGTCCACAGATGGCATGTGTTGCAACGTCACAGAATCACACACTCAGTCTTCGCCAATCGCACAGGCTAACAGGATGTAAGCTGTAGTGTGCATGTAGTAGTACTCATCCCTGACTTGTATCGCCAGAAAATCGACTTTCGATAAAGTTATCTCCCTTGAAATTAATATATACGAGTGAGGAGGGTCCAATCAAGAAGCAAGTAACTGTTGAGAAAACATCAGTAGAAAAATAGAGCCAAGTTTACTTTTAATGAGCGAAAACAACAGACACCTCTCGAAGCTATCTGTTGTTTTCCTTTATTAAAAGTAACAAAAGGAAACTTGGCTTTTGTGTCAAGATAATTAGAAGCAACTAGCTCACAGATAATCCCTCATTAAGAATACCTATAATTATCACAATCACCAACACTAAGCGTCCATTTTTGGCCCTTTGTTTAGTGAATGTGTTTTTATAGTAATTTGCAAGTATTTATTCTTCCCAGGAAAAAAGATTAGCGAATCTCACTTCCTAGACTTTTATATTAATGGAAAGGACAGTGCCTGTATTATATTCTGGCGAAAAAACCCCGCAAGTTCAGTTTTGGTAATATAATTTTTTTTATCCGCAGACCAAATGTAGTAAAATTTGACACATTGCTATCTCAGTGTTCTGTCTAAAGAGTCTTTGGTTAAAATTCGGTCAACCATGGCCACGTGAGACGCTGTATGCTTTCAACAGATTTTTCGACAAAGCGTGTATCCGGGGCACTCCCATGTGCTGTGAGCTTGAAAACCATTACCAAATCGAAGTTTTGAACAGTACACATCGAATGAACATTTAATTTCAACTCGATTGAAAAGCAAAATGCCGCGAATGTCCGAAGCTGATAGTGGTAGGGCTATTGCTCTAATTATGCAGAGCCAATCACAACGTCTCGTCGCCCAGCAATTTGGGATCAATGAGTCAACGATAGCTCATTTTGTTGGGCGTCTCAGAGCCACAGGAAAATTAGCTGACCGTCCTAGGGCCTGACGTCCCCGCGTTACATCGCAACGTCAAGATTGAGGCATACGTCTCTCACACCTCCGTAACTGATTTCAGACGGCGACGGATACGCCGAGTCAGGTTGTAGGCACTCATGGTCGCCGAATGTGTCCAAGAACAGTTATGAATCGGCTGTGGGAGTTCAATTTATGGCCACGACGTCCCTACATTGGTTCGCAACTTACACACAGGCGACGTCAACGTTGATTGAAATGGCTGCGGGCCATGCACCAAATCGGTTTCACTTGGCCCACTGGAGACATGCGCTATTCATTGACGAGTCTAGGTTCATGCTTTACAGGTCACATGGACGACAACGTTGCTATCGACGTCGAGGTGAGCGATATTCTGACCGTGTGTTAAGGGAAACGACAGATTCCGGGGAGGGTCTGTTATGGTTGGGGGATATTTCTCATGTTGTGAAAACACGTGGTCACCCAGGACAGTCTTACAACCGTAAGGGGCGTGGTGGCGTTGCGGTAACCGATTCTCGTCAGGTCGCCGAAGTTAAGCAACGTCGAGCCCGGTTAGTCTTTGGATGGGTGACCATCTGGGCGATCGATGGCAAGGCACTTAACCCCGATTGTCCACATGGGGGAACGACGACACCGTATGCTAAGACGTGCTGCATGTCGATGGTGCGCATGTCTTCAACCAATCCAATCCTGCCTGTGCTGCAGTGTGGAGTTACGATGTTGAGGAGCTGACAGCTGCTCTTCGTTGCTTGGTGGTTCTCTCCGGGTACTACGGCTTCCTCCACCTGTAAAACTGTCACCGACAGGATATGACCTTGGTTGTTAAAGTGTCGTTAAACCTCAATAAATAAATAAATACACCCCTAAGATATCGGGATCAGATCCTCATGCCTCACGTCCTTCCACTTATCCATACGTGTAACCTAACGTTGCAACAGGATAATGCGAGGCAGCACGTTGCTAGAGTGTGAAGTGACTTCAGCCAAAAGCCAGTTCTCGATTGGCCACCCTACAGTCCAGATTTGCCCCCGATAGAGCATTTGTCTGAGCTGGTCAGGAGGGCCAGGAAGCGCGTCAACGTCAACGTCCCAAACAACGTCGCTCAGCTCACGCAGGCCCTTCTTAAGGAGTGGAATAACATTCCACAAGGGACCATAATCAACTTGATGAGGTCAATGGTAAGGGGAGTTAGAACAGCGACTCAAGCCCGGGGTGGGCACACCCGCTATTGATTTTGATCAGGAAATGGCCTAGGGTACCCACGTTTGAACGTTATCCAGGTTAAGACAACAAACCTCGTAAAAATTTAATCAGTGATGAAGAAATAACACCAAAATCCAAACAATGAAATAGTCATCCATAACACGTTTGAAATATTTACCACAGAAAAAACAAACTTTTTCCTCTACTATATATCACGATGCGCACACTGCCGGTATAATTAACAGACAAAGGTTTATAGAATATCAAAAGAAGGTCAAAAGGTCGTTTTCTTGTTTTCAAATGGGTTTCAATAGAGAATAATAGTCAAACGTTCAAACTGATTGGGCAAAAATGTAAAAAGATAGCTTCTGTATTTTTATATTACTCCACAGGAAAATGACTGAAGTTTGCGAAATGATGCACACATCGATAGTATAAATTCGATAACATTTCAAAATTTCAATTTTTGTATGAAAATCCCATACCCTTATTGTTACTTTACTTGCAGCTTTAATAAATTTAGGGGGGGGGGGGGGGGGGGGCTAGCTTTCTTGTAAATCATCTCCAATCACGAAAATTGTCAGCCATGAGAGGCCATGCAGGGAGACTGCAGTCAAAGGGTTAATAGAGACAGTGTACAAGTCCATTGGGGTACTTTTAAAATGTTGCCTCAAAAACATGACATATAACTTCTTAACAAAAAAATAAAAATAAAAAAAATAAAAAATAAATAAATAAATAAATAAATAAAATAAAAAAAAATTAGTTGTTCAATATTTGTTGGCAAGTGTCGTCTTCTATTAAAGATTGTGTTAACTTGTTAAAGGATGTATCCGACTGTGACAAACTTTATGGTCTCGGAACATGGACTTCAACACACCGTCAAGAAAGAAATCCTGTTCAGTACAGTCGCCGTGGACACGTCATAATCCACGCGTGGACAGTGATGTCCACACAAGCGTTTATCAGGTAACATTAATCATCAGCAGCAAAATTTTAATTAATGAAGCACCGGGTTATACCCGGTGCTTCATTAATTAAATTTTTGATAATCATTCCTATAACTAGTGTTTGAAAACTAATATTATTGAGTCCGTGGAAATATTGCCCACCGGTGGAAAGTGACCAATCCGCGGAGGTTGTATTGTCAACAATAGTCAAATTATCTCGGCAATGGTAATATTTATTTAAAGCTTGGTGCAGTTAGCCTATGAATGCTTTAGATGATTTTTTTTTATTATGCTGAAGAATCAAAGGCGAAGCAAATTGTTCACCTATGAATCTAAAACTGAAGGGGTTACGAGCAAACTGCTCGAAAAAAACCTTTTCCTAGAAAGACTTGTCCCAGATGGACGCCTCTCAGATATACGCCATATAATATAAAAACTTCCGATTTAGACCATGTGACTATTTTGTAGTATCGTGCCTTTTTTGTAATATGGTGTTTCTTTTGTAATATGGTCATACCGAAAAGACATTCAACAATGGAATTTAATTAATAAACTTCTAACAAGTTGAACACGGTTAGTTTAGCTTCTTCTCATCCCAACACAGTGTGTTTGCAGTTTGGAATGGCAAAATCATTAGTGGACCAGTTTATGCATACAAGTATTTGATCCACCTGAAATTAAAACTGGAATCCAATAACTCTTTGCTACGTGTTACAGAGGCAAATAATTTTATTTTTAATCCATAACCCTTTGAATGAATCCGACCCACAATAATTTACAACATACATCCAGAACATTAATATCTGCCGGGTTACACTGTATCCACTTTTTACTCAAACTGGATCTTTCATTTTACTTACACCGTTCCCCAAGAATTTACGCTGCGTACTTACACTGCACCCTCTTAGAATTTAGGCCACAACAATTCTTTCACGGGCAAGATAGATGAAACAAAAATCATTCTGCATTGAGCAGGCTAGTGCTCAGAAGCTATCTTTTCTTTGTCCATCCAAGACAAATAGGATATTCCGAGTTTTGCAGAGTTTTAATGAAAAAACTGAGTCTGCTTCGCGTTTTTGCGTTTACATGCGGTATGCTCGAAACGATGCTAGATTGTTTCCCTAAAATTTAACTGTACTTTGAATGATCATTTCGGCATGATTAAGCTTGAATACACAACTTACATCGACTCTTTTCAATACATTTTTCCTCACGATTTGGACAGTCCATCACGTACTTCAACACACAGTCAAGAAAGAAACCCTGTACAATACAGTCGCCGTGGACTCGGCATAATCTACGCGTGGGTAGTGATGACCACACAAGCGTTTATCAGGTAACATTAATCATTATCACCCGTTTAGTTTAGCTTCTCATCCCTACACAGAGTGTTTGCAGTTTGGAATGGCAAAATCATTAGTGGACCATTGAGGATGCGGTAGCCGAGAGCGTAACGCGTTGCGCTCGGAGCACAAGGTTTGCGAGTTCGAACCCCAGCCGGGGAAACGTAACGTAATGCAATACCGGCGTGGATTCAAAACCACACTGCTCCTCCATAGTGCCACGTCATAGTGCCACGTTCGGGGATGGTGCTATGCTCGTCCTATCGGGTGAGGACGTAAATGGCTGTCCCGTGTGCAGTAATTACTGTGCACGTTAAAGAACCCTACTGTGGCAAAAGAGCTACAGCTCGGAAAAATTCCCCCGATTCCCCCCTTGTATATAGTGTAGTTCATTACCTGTATAAAGAACCCCCGCAATGCATCAATCAGGGTCCTCCGAAAAATCAAAAGGAGGAGTGACTGTAGAAGCGCATTGAATCGTGCAACTACCGGAATAAAACGGGTGTAAGACGCGAACTGCAGCTTCAGTCCAACGGAATATACCTGAGATGATTCTGGTGATGTGGGGTTCTCACAGGGTGCTCCGAAAAATTAACGGAGGAATTTCCAAATAACATAACATAACATAACGTCAGCAAAATTTTAATTAATGAAGCACCGGGTTATACCCGGTGCTTCATTAATTAAATTTTTGATAATCATTCCTATAACTAGAGTTTGAAATCTAATATTAATGAGTCCGTGGAAATATTGCCCACCGGTGGAAAGTGACCAATCCGCGGAGGTTGTATTGTCGACAATAGTCAAATTATCTCGGCAAATTATCACGTGTTCAGCCAGTTTTCATCCGATCCAGCCGAGCTGTATAAAAATCTCGTGGATCATTCACGGATTACACGATTTGTCGCGGATCTAGTTTCATGGGATTGGAGTTTGCGGAAAAAAGAGCCATAAACGTTTCTTTTCTCAGGAAGAAACAAGACAGCATGAAGATCGTTAAACTATCCAACTTTCAGACAATCGAATCTGAAAATACCATTCATTTTCTTTGAACTAACGTCAGACATGGTACTCTAAAGAGACTTGATTTGACCGAATTTTTGATGACATTACCCATAGGGTGTAAGCGGACAGTCGGCTGAAACGGAAATTGTGAGCTCTCCAGCGAGACTCACCTAACTGAAACGTCGGAAATTGAAAAACTACACGCGGGTTGCCGGTCATTTTTATGAGACTGTGTTCATTTAGTTGATATACCTAGGAAAACTAGAAAACACACAATAAGTAGAATACTTCACTGTTATGTCTAGAACAAACTGAGGTCCGATTCTGCATGGATTTGTCTCTAAACGTAGAATTGGTTGGTTGACTTGACTCAAAAAAATATTTGCATTTTTTGTGAACGAGAATGTGATAAATGATACCGAAACACAAGACCAGTGGCGTTTTAAATACATTCTACTCTCAAAATGCTTAATAGAGTCACTTTTCTCATCATTAGGCCCTTTATATGGGAAATCTGTAAAACATGAATCGTAAACCGGGCTGATATCTGGGGCCACAGCGGTCTCCCTAACTGTACGACAAATTACGAAGTACCTGTCCGACTAACTGAAATGTACACAATATTTTTGACCGCCGAATTGCACCAAATATAACTGTAAGAATCCCTTTATATGTTGCAGTGCTTCTCTGCTTTGCGGATTAGTCATGTCCCGCTGGTAGAAAATTCAGTTATTAACTTCATAAACACTAGTAATACATATTTCAACAACAGTTCCACTAGAATCTCGGAAAATTCGGTAGTGCCTATTTGCCAATGTGAACTAGTTCTGTCATACCTAAATATACACGTGTAATGTTTGATATTCAACCAAAATATCAACATCCCCGGGAAACACGGGACTAAAAGTTCGGCGATAGCTGAATTCTCAATTGGATTCTCACTGAGGTGAGCGAAATATAAACCCTGGTTTACGAACACGGTGTTAATAAAAGCTAACTTGTATTTGAGCACTAATTATTTGGATTCTTCTCTTTTGGATGAAAATATAGGTGTGTAGTAGTAAACCAATGGTTCATTGAGAACGAGCGGTGAAGATATTGGAGATATTGGAGACAGAAGAGAAGAGGGGAGGGGAGGGGAGGAGAGGAGAGGAGAAAACTTTTGATCAGTTTACCATGCATGGGGGTTGTGATTAAATATAAGCCAGAAAAGTATGTGGGTGCAAAAGACACTTGTTAAAATAAGACCTGCACGCCGCATCACCTCATCCCCACCCCGGATCGGGAAGGGGTAGTAAATGGATCATTGTGTGATTTTAATTTAGACAAACTTTGTGACAGACCCTATTGACCCTATTGGGATTTGTGTGCGGAGTGGGGTGGGGCACGGGTAATTTTTCTGAACTTGCGAGGTATATATTGTTCAAAGTTTTGTTAGAGTGAACCTGAGACTTGTTTTTTAAATACTGTGTTTTTGTGAATTAGCAAGTGAGAGACATATAGAATATGTACAGTAAATGGCCAATGACACTGCTGCTCAACTTGTCCAAGAAGAGACTGAACTAAATAGAAGGATCCAGCAATGCCAAGTCATTTACTCAAGTTTCTACAGAAAAGACACCAGACCAAAGCTACATATGAAACCGGAAAAAGATCAGGTGAGGGATGCGACCGGTAGGATGTAATAATGGAATTGTTGACAATTTATATGCCAAATTCAAGATTGCTAAAGAAATTTCCCCATATTGCACTAAGTTAAAATTTGGGCTCCTAAAATTTGAGCCCAAATATTAAACCAGGGACTTGATTTGAACAAACCTGAATCTGACCCCTCCTCCCCTAGAGATGTTGTATACCAAATATCAAAATCAAAATATTCTGACTTGTGGATCTGAAAAAGAAGATTTTTAAAGATTATCCTCCATATTGCATTAAGTCAAAATTCGACCCTCATAGGAAGCCCAAATATTAACCGAGGGACTTGATTTGAACCAACTTGAATCTGACCTACGTAATATACCAAATATTAAAAGATTTTGACCAGTGGTGAAGAAGATTTTTAAAGCTCATTCTTCTTGTTCTAAGTTAAGATTCGGGCTCCTGTATTGAGCCCAAATATGAAGCGGAGGGCTTAATTTGAACACACTTACGTCTGATCTCCGCCCCTATGGATGTTGTATACCAAATATAAAAAGATTCTGATCAGTGGTTCTGAAGAAGACTTTTTTAAAAAATGTTTTGCAAATATGCTGAATTAGAACACCCTGATACAACCGATGGCATTTTTTTACCATTCCATTCTACTGGTCCTAAGGATGCCTCATAGCAAATAATAGTTCTCTGTTCATGTGGTTTTGGAAATATGGGCATTTGGAAATATTTCTAGTTTTGCTTCTGAGATTCCCACGGGAACACGGGAAATGTTTTGCTTGAACTAAGTACTTATGACTCAATAATACCACATACTGAATTTGGTTCAAATCGGACCATCGGTTCAGAAAATAGAAATTTTGGGCAGGGCCCAAATCCTTGCCCCTCCCATTACAAAAGCAAATATTGCTCCACGAACTTCAGAATGGAAGCTCCATACCAAATATCAAGTCATTGCACCCACTGGTTCATGAGGGATTTTAAAAAAAAAATGGAGCATTTTACCCCACCCTCTCCCTATGGAGCGTGGCAACTTTATTTGAAAAAACTTTAATTGACATATGATAAGGAGCATGCATATCAAATTTGGTTTAATTTGGCCCGTGGTTTGTAAGAAGTCAATTATGTAAAGTTCACGCTGGACGGGCGGGCGAACGACGGACACAAAGTGATCACTTTAACTCCCTCTGACTTTCAGTCAGGTGAGCAAAAAGGGGCATTGGGCTGAGTTATTCTGTGCGATATGGTTATTCTGTGCGATATGGTGTACACTGAGTTGGGTCAAGAGGTGAGTTTTTTAGAAGATTCTATGGAGTGGAGTGGAGGAAGGCGTAATATGTCGTGTGACCGTTGACAGTAAAGGTAACCTTTCCACTTCGGTTCAGTTGAAAAACTCGTACCCGTTTTTGTCTGCACAACTGGAACCCAGGGGCGTCATGCTAGGGAAAAATCGGGAGGGGGGGGGGGCGGCGGATCGGTAACACCATCTAAGCGGAGCGCCACCATCGGTTGGCGCGTAGCGTGCCCCAAAATTTTGGCAAAAATGCCTCCCAGATTGCCGGAAATGGCACGTACAGTCAGAGAGACGACAGTGGCCCCAGTTATGAGCCCGGTTTACTACTCAAGTCTTACAGATTTTCCGTATGAAGGGCCCAATGAAGTGGAAAGTGACTCTTTTAAGCATTCTGGGAGTAAAATATATTTAAAACGTCACTGGCCTTGTATTTCGGTATCATTTATCACATTCTCGTTCACAAAAAATACAAATATTTTTGTGAGTCAAGTCAACTAAGTCTGCGTTTAGAGACAAATCCACACAGTATTGGACCTCAGCTTGTTCCAGAAATAACAGTAAACTATTCTACTTACTGTGTGTAGACCTGATGTCCTAGGTACATCCACTACATGAACACAATCTCACAAACATTACCGGTAACCCGCGTGTAATTTATCAATTTCCGGCGTTTCAGTTAGGTGAGTCTCGCCGGACAGCCCACAATTTCCGTATCAGCCGACTGTCCGCTTATACCCTGTGTTACCATAAGGAATGATCGACGTAGTTTTCTTTACGCCACGTTTATGTTAACCAATTACATAACACAAAAAGAAGACACTTGCAAACAAAATTCTTGAATAACTAAATTGTTACATTTTTTTCGCCAGAAACATGGCTTATGGCACCTCATTGGAACGAGCTCGTTCCAATGAGGGTCATAAGCTATGTTTCTGAGACAAAAAGTGAAAAATTAATGAGAATTGAATGGTGATTTTTGTGGATAGCGCTTGTCAGTTTTGACCGTTACGATCAAGGCGAATTAAATACTTATTGTTGGAATATCTATGATTAGAGCAACAACGAATAGCTGTATAGTCTTGTGAGTAAAGGGATGTCACATTACATCAACGGTAAACGATGTACTGTGCGCAGATTTCCACGAAAAGTGGATATCCAAACAGATCATAACAGAGTCAAATTCCGAACAGAATAAAATGGTGGTCTGGGGCTTGAGTTTCTTCGTAAAAGAATTTTTTTTGTCCGTTAACAAACAACATTAAGTAGAATAAATTATAAAGGGAATCTAAATTTAATTACATATTTCTTTCCCACCGCCCTTACAAATACAAAATGAATTCCCGTGCTTCGATTTTGGTGCGCCTTTGCAAACCCTGGCGCATGCAGATTTCTGAAGTACTGAGAGATTAATAGCGCGCCCCCCCCCCCCCCCCCCCTATAAAACACCCTGTAATCAACGAACTATTATTGCCTCCTTAGCGGGCGTCCATATTCTCTCAGGGCGAACCGTGCTAATATAACAATAACATGAGTTTGGAGGGTGTTACGATTTATTAACGGCCCGAGGGGAATGAATAACCGCCCGAGGGTTTATTACCGTTAACATTTGACTTCTATGCTAGAGGCTCCGAGTTCGATCCCCGTCCAAGACGACCCGCGTTGTGTCATTGGGCAAGGCACTTTATCCCGGTTGCCTCCATGGGGGCACGATGACGCCGTGTTCTAAGGTGTAGGTCCTACTGCACGTCGATGGTGGACATGTCTTCAACCGCTGTAACCCTGCTTGACCAGAGCTTGAACAGAGTTAGAATGTTGAGGAGCTGACAGTTGCTCGTCGATTCTCGGTGGTTCTCTCCGGGTACTTCGGCTTCCTCCACCCGTAAAACAGTCACGGTCACGATTAGCCATTGTGCATAAGTATGTTGGCTTAAATAAATAAATAAATAAATAAATAAATAAATAAATAATACCGTTAATAAGCTAGAGGGTTGTTATTAAGTCCTCGAGGGCCGTTAATAAACCGGGAAGCCCAACAAAATCATGTTATTACTATTACCATGACGGAGCTGTTAATGTATTTTGTTTTCATTAACGCCTGGCACTCGCTTCCGGTTGAATGACGTCATGAATTACTGAGTTTTACTGCCCGCTAACCTCCGTTGATATACTAAAGAACACTCGCTAAAGTGGTAAAAATAATAGTAATAACATGAATTGTCAGGCATTGTAGTTTATAAACGGCCCACAAGACATGATCAACGGCCATTCATCTTATTAGCGGCTCTCTATTGCGTCTCGAGCTGCATATAAGCTGTCAGACTGTTAATCATTTCTTTGGGTCGTTAATAAACGCCATGCCCTCCATGATGTTGTTATATTTTCGTACGCATGGCAACACAGCGTATGGTTGGTTAACAGGATGTTGAAGTTCCATATAGAAACAATTATTAACCATGTAATCATTTAATAGCTTTAACCCTTTACCCAACGCAGGCGATATCAAGATTTATTATTTTAAATATCATTTTTTCAAATTTTTCAAAAAATTTCAACAAAACCATATCATGTGATCCCCTCGTTGGAACGAGCTCGACGAGCTCGTTCCAACGAGGGGTCACATGATATGGTTTTGTTGAAATTTTTTGAAAAATAATATTTTTTCAACTGCTGAATTTGCATATTACGCGGGCGGATGCGGGCGATTCGTTGGGTAAGGGGTTAACCCTTTACCCGACGAATCGGCCCGCGTAATTTGCAAATTTACCAGTTGAAAAAAATATATTGTTCAAAAAGTTTCAACAAGCATATCATGTGACCCCCTCATTGGAACGAGTTCGTCGAGAGCTCGTTCCAATGAGGGGTCACATGACATGGTTTTGTAGAATTTTCCTAATAAATTTTGAAAAAAAACAATAATTAAAAAAAAATAAATTTTGATATCCTGTGCGTTGGGTAGAGGGTTAATGATTACACTGATGTTAGGTTGGAGAATGAATAGTGGAAAAACAAACCAGCCCTTGCGTGTCTTTATTTCTTTGTTTTCGACCACAGGCACGCCATGGTGCACATGTGCGTAACAGTCGCGGGGTGGAACTAGATCTGTCGATCATCATAACCGCGAATAGTTCTGCCTCGTATTTCTGTGTGCTTGCAGAAATAATTTTAGGTGTGACAGATGTGTCAATACAGTTGGCCCAAAACTCTTCAGTACATTAAATATTACTTGATTTATCAAAACGTATTTCAGCTTGTGAAACATTTTATTTCCATCGTTTTAACTGATAATTCCACGATGCGCGCATTCCAGAAAGTCTGATCTTAAAAGCGACGAGCTAAATACGACGCGTGTGGGAATTCCAAAATCGAAGCACTGAAATTTGTCCAATTGTGTATCCAACGATCTCATTCAATAACTCATGTCCATGCGGTTAAGGAACTAATTCCGACTCGTGACATTTTAGCACAACAATTGGTGTTCTGGTAAACCCCTTTCAGTAATACCCTACTAGAATCCAAAGTGAGCTATAAATAGCGAGGTCGTAAATCTGTGAAAAAAAGATGCATGTATAAAATCACGAGCAGTATTCACACTTCCCAGTGCCAAATTACTGTCAATTCAGCCAACTGCAACAAATATTTCTATTTGGCACTGAAAATCATCGATTGGATACAAATTTTGGCATCAAATAGTTTGCCTCGGACTTGTGAAGAAATGTTTTACAGGACTGAAGTACGAAAGAGCATTAGGGGTCAATCGTGGAAAACAAAATTCAATATCAGAACTCGTTACAAAGAATTGTCAGTCGTTATAATGACATCGCAACTCGTTATAACGACTTGCAGCTCTGTTTTTTTAATGACTTCACAACTCATTATAACGACCTGTGGACTCACTATGACATCATAACTCGTTATAACGACTTCCCAACTCGTTACAATGACGTCACTGCTTGTTACAATAGCTTGTAAGCTCGTTATAACGACTTCACAACTCATTGTAGAACTTGTAAACTCGTTTTTACGACTTATAACGCATTATAACGACTACACAACCCGTTATAACGACTTGTCAACTCGTCATAGCAACTCGTCAACTCGTTATAACGACTTCACAACAACTGATTGTACCGACTTCATAACAACTCGTTCAAACGACTTCATAACAACTCGTTATAACAAGTTGATTATTCTTTATAATGATAAATGGATTGCCATTAGAACAGTAGTATGTCAGGTGTTAAGAAGGCCTTCTTATTGATCGCAGTGTTAAATTCCCGTAGTGTCCATAAAGATGAAAAGGAAATAAAAGGTTATGGTTGACCGCTTGAATAAAGGTGCAGTGCGCTTTGTGACATCGTGGTGCTGGGTAGTGTTATTGCGCACGCGCGGTGCAGCTTGTTAGAGTACTACTTCTTTCCGTCGTCCATTTTGTATTATGGAGACTGCATTGTGATTTCTTTGGTAGTACGTACTTACAATACCCAGGAAGGGCTAGGGTGAAGTGGGCGTGTGTTCTAGGGGTATGTTCGATTGTATGAGGGTAAATTTAATCACCGGAAACATCGCGACAAATAAAAAAAACAACCAAAATGGACATTAAAACTTGTTTATCTGCCTCGGATTCTCATAGAATCCTCGGTTTATGCTTTGTCGGGTCCTATTCTAGCTACCCCCCAGCTATTCACGGCTTTGTTCTTGGCTATGCCTGTCTACTTTCGACTCAGCAGCGTTTCCAGTCCTAGCCACAGAACTTCTAGCCATTTCTGGTCACGACCTCAGCACTCGACCAACCTTATGCTCTTTCGTACTGAAAAGTGCCGTCAGTGACGAAACAAACAAAAATTTGTGTTGTTACTTGCAATAGAATTTAATGATCAGCTGACAATTAAGGCGGAGACAATAAATGGTTTTAACCCTTTACCCAACGTACGGTCAAAACCGACCAGCGCTCTTCACAAAATAAGCCATTCAATTTTCATTATTTTTTTCATTTTTTGTCCCAAAAACATAACTTATGACCCTTTATTGGAACGAGCTCATTGAGATCGTTCCAATGAGGGTTCATAAGCTATGTTTTTGACGCAAAAATGAAAAAAAAGTGTTATTCAAGAATTTTATTTGCAAGTGTCGTCTGCCTTTCGTGTTTGGTAAAGTGTTAATGCACACTCTTAAGCCCTGTGTTTGAATCAATAAGGTAGAGGTGATTGGTCGGTTTGATTACAGATGAACAGATTGAAGTGTCCGAAACAGTGTCGGACAAACTTCACTTTGTTTCTCAGTTGTTAATATTAATTGTGAGTTAGTCGAAAATGAGGCCTTGTTTTTTCTTCAATAACACACAATAAAGTACAGATTATAAAAGGCACACCATCAGCTCGCTAAGTCCAGATTATCGGCAATTAGTTAATTAATCAATATGTTATTGTTTAAGGCAACATTGGGTATACCCATCCAATGCTAACCCTACTTGTGCTGAGTTAGTACATTGGGAAGTTTGACAGTTGCTCGCCACTGCTCGGTGGTTCTCTTCGGGTACTCCGGCGTCCTCCACTCGTAAAACTGTCCGACACTAGGTGACCCTGGGTGTCGAAAGTGTTGTTAAACCCCAATAAAATTAGCATTATTTATGTATCTTCTTATTAATTGTTAAAAAGATCGAAGAGAGGTCTTTCCAACAGTTAACAACATGGTAGAGTAAAAAGTGCAGAAATTTTATTAACCCTTTTGACCCAAAAGCCTGTATTTCCGGTCCTGGACCTTCATGCGTCATAATTTTATTAAGTAAGATAGCTGCTAAGTAAATGTGTAGGGTTGACCCATCAATATTTACAACGTGCAGCCACGAGGCTACACGTTGAAAATATTAATGGGTCAACCCCAAAATGGGAGCGCGGTGGCTCAGTGGTTACAGCATTGAACTTCAAACCGAGAGGTCCACGGTTTGATCCCCGCCAGGGGTAACTGCCTTGTGTCCTTGGAAAAAGCACTTAATCCCGATTGCCCAGGTGGGGGCAAGGTGGCGCTGTGCACTAAGGCGTATTGCACGTCGATGGTGCACCTGTCTCCAAGCAATGCTAACCCTGTTAGTACATTGCGGAATCTGACAGTTGCTCGCCGTTGCTCGGTGATTCTCTCCGGGCACTCCGGCTTCCTCCACTCATAAAACTGTCCGACGCGAGGTGACCCTGGCTGTCGAAAGTGTCGTTAAACTCCAACAAATGAATAAAATAAATAAATAAATAAATACAACCGAAAAATAATGAATATGGACTTTTCCAACTGCTGTTATTGAACCGACCTGGAAGATACCAACAAGGTTCAAGGGTTGAAACTTCCCCAATTACATATCGGGGGTAATACCGTACCACATGCATGCATCTAAAGTCCCCGTGAAGTAGCCACCGGAGGGCCACACACTGACCTTCTATTTTTCTAAAATTTCCCTTCGCATGTTATTACTTATGTAGACCTCCCATGCATGGTAAAAATATAGGCGTGACTGGTTAAGGATTAATGTACGAAGTTCATCTTATAAAATCTATTGTGTGAATGGGGAGTGAGTGTCTGCGTCGGTTCAGTTCGGGTTCAGCTAGAAATTCAAACTTTGATTATCTCCCTTTATATCCAGTGCAACGCGAAATTTTCCGCTCTTCGGCTGGGCTGCTCGTCCTGAGACGGTCGGTCCGCTTGTATATTACATATGAAGACGAGGACGTGTAAACAACGATTCAAAGTCCAGTAGAGAAGATCTTTTTAAAAGCACAGCATACATACAAAACAGAACTAAATGCACAGGTGTTATTTTATGCACTGTACATTGACAAAAATAACGACACAGTCAGTGTAAGCGTCGGGGATGTGTACTTGATGACACGTGTTAAAAAACAGTCTTCTGGTGATTTGAATAAACAGTCTCGTAATAAATTGAATATTCAAATTAGTATGAATTAGTATGAAATTACAAATTTGAATAAACAAATATTTCATATTATTAAGTAAACATCACCTGACGCAACCGCGCTGACGTATACAATACAAATACAAAGTTCCTGTTCAAACTGTATTCGCTACTGAAACATGAGACATGTTCCTTGTAAATATCAAGTCGGTTACTCCTCTATGACGCATAAGGAGAAGCCTATCTGCAAGATAAGATGCATGGCCATGTACCCCCCCCCCCCCCAAAAAAAAAAAAAAAAAAAAATAACAACAAAAAAACCCACAATACTACAGACCCTCCCGCATGGTCATTTTGGCTGCCGCTTGCTCTCTTTAAAACCAATGCCAACTTGAAAAAATAAAAATTAAATGGTTTGAGTCTGATATTTTACCCAAGTTAATACAATTGATAAATTTGTCCCATGAGTGCATTCAAGGGATAAATTACATCACCACCCATGCTATTCTGTAGATTATGAGGTCTAAAACATATAACAAACCAACAACAGGAACTTTTGATGGCAAAGAATAAAATAAAAACCGCTCGCCCGCATGCAATTTTACAGAACATGGCCTGAGAAACATAAGCTCTATTTTGTGGGGCCCAACGGGTTTTAATAATAATACAAAGACAAACTAAAAAGACAGATACTGAGCTTGTGGAGTATCCGTTGTTTATGGAACATTCCAGTTTAACCCTTTAACACTCGTGACTATGGATAACGATATCTGAAAATTATTTCTTCACTTGAAGAACTAAAAGTGTTCAATAGTTTGTCTCAAATCATAGCTTATGACTCTCACTGGAACGAGCTCGTTTCAACGGGGGTTCATCAGTTATGTTTCTGAGGTAAGCTTAAAAAAATAATGAAACTTGAATGGCAATTTTTGTGAATGCGCTGGTCTTTATTATATACTATTATGTTAAGTAAACGGTTAAACAGAACACTTTAAATAAATAAATAAATAAATAAATAAATAAATAAATAAATAAATAAATAGTTTCGTTGCTCAGACTATAATCTATTCTTACCGTTTTCCCTGAAATACTTATGTTTGCTCACTCCAGTTCTCTCAGTAACAACGCTCCAGCTTTGTCAGTGAAAAATCTGACTGAGAAAATTGCTTTGTTTAAAATTGTTTTGAAAGGTGTCAACAGTTACAGAGTTTCCAAGCAGAGGATCATGTACAAACAATAAGAAATTACTCCTATTCTTTAAGAGTATGACTCTAATTGGGTTTAATGAACAGACGACTGTAATTAATCAATTGTTAATTAACAAACACGAATGCTAATGCTTCCTCTCTTTTTACTTCCGCCCGAAAAGCAGTTATCATTTTTAGGTAAAATATGCTGAAGGAAGAAAATGTAGAAAATTCAGAGACGTCACCAGGCCAAATGAAATGAGGGGAGAAATATATTCCCCAACAGGCCTGAAAATAAGAAATACGACACTTGCAGAATGAGGTCCCCAGAGGGTGAACTGAGGATGCTATCCCATACATTGGGCCAATTTATCCTCTGGGTACCTCTTTCTGTTAAGTTTTGAGACCTGATTCAGATTGAGGTTCACACAGGGTAAATTTAGTGATGCTACCCTGCTGTGCAGAGTAGCATCACTAAATCCACCCTATGGGGACCTCATTTTGCAGACAGTGTGCTTATCTTCTGGCTTGTTCCACAACTTTATTTTATGCTGTGTTTGGGTTACGAATATATATTCGATACAGGTGACGGTCCAAGGTCTCTCCCGGGAACAGTATTTAACTTTTCATGCCAATTGCGGCACCCAAAGGGCACAGGAATCATCCGGGGGGGGGGGGGGGGGTGGGGTGGGGGGGAGAGGTTAAGGGGCAGGGGTATCAAAATAGCGCACAGGACTCTGGGTATGAGTTAAGGCCGGGAGTTTACAACGTGCCATAGATCATATTGTGACAGTCAATTATATTGACGTTATATATCGCCTCTTGAGTGGAACAAGGTGCCATCTGCAATTCTAAAGCATTGCAGGTGGCGCCTTGACCCATTCAAGGGACGGCATAGAAATATTTACGTGTGCCAATATCAATATACATATGTCGGCATTGCACAGGTAAAGTACGTTAGAAACGAAAACCCGAGGATTTCTCAGTTACGGTTCTCAGAAAGTAAAGATTTTCCACGAGTGCACTTTTGGCGAAAAAGGACACGCGCTACCCCTTTGTCTCATGGCAATGGGGCAGCGTTCCCCCACTTCCGTTGCCATTGCGAGCACCTTAGGTACTTTTTAAGGCTTAAATACCCTGAAAGTGGAGACAAAATTATACTAAAATAACCAAGAGTAGTATGTCTCGTACGTTTGAGCCATCATTTGGGGGATACGTGTTTCCGTCGTTCATTTTCTATACTGGGGCCGCCATCTTGGTTCCTATGGAGCACAAGGTTGCTATGTTACCCAAAGGCCTACTATAGGATGGAGGGTATGTTCGGTGCGTGTGTTCGATTGAATAGGAGTAAATCTAATTACCACAAACAACCCGACAAGAAGTACTATTTCGAATTCTTTCAGAATTCTCTGCTTCTATCTATCTATAGAATAGTTTTCGTCTACCTGGCCATGTTCCTTTTCCTGGAGTATAGTCCAGTAGAGCAGAAGAGCCTATCAGCTGGAACAGATTTGCTTATTATTACTATATTTAGCTTTTCTGGTCTGTTCGTGTTAGTTCTGACCCTATTCCGAGTACTCTTGTTGTTTCATTTATCTAGATCACCCAATCAGTTCACTTTCCTGCCGCTAACTAACCAATAAGATTGCTTCATCCCCCGTAATATCTATGCAGAGTTATCTCCCCTTAGTACAACGAAGTCCTATCCGATTCTTATCACGTCTATATCCAATGGCCACGTCCAAGGGAATCCCTTTTTGTGAAACACCTCTGGTTATGGAATCCTTTTTTAGTCGTATGAGGCCATGAACTGTTCGGTTTTCAGAGAATTTCGGCCGTGGTAGGTCAAGAAAATCTAATCCGTCATGTACGCTTTCCTGTGCCCGCCGCTATCTTTTACGCGAATTTCGACACAGGCACGGTTATTTCGTCGCTCGTGAGGTCTCTGGCAACAAGTTAATTGTTTGCAAAAATAGATGTCAAGAGTGTAAAAGCTTCCGGTTACGCAGTTTACTGAAAAAACAAAGAACTCGATTTTCTCCCACCACTAAGGTACTGAAACATATATAAAGTCGTGTGAGACAGCTGGGAGAGATATTCCTGTCACGGCCCACCCACGTGACAGCTATCTCACCCCACCCACGTGACCAACCAATATTGGCTTATTAGCATATTTAATGAGCTCCGGACTCTTTAATCATCGTTCTTCTGTAAACAAACAACATGGTGTCACGTTTCGGAAATATTAACAGACGAAGGTTTGTCGAAGAAAATAGAAATAAAAACACAGACCGCAAAACCAAAGGACACTTGACTCTTTTTGTGAATTTTTGGAAGAACACCATTATGAGTGCATGGAGCGATTTACACGAAATTCCTGTCGAAAAATTATGCGAATACATTGCAGAATTCATAATGTGACGTCATCGGAATGTGTCAATGTTTATTTCGCTACAAATCTTTAACCCCTTTTTTGGCGCGTTGGGATTTAATTTTGTGGTATATACAGAAGTTTTGTGCGCTCTTCCCAACAAGCAAATTAGTTTTTTTCAGAAATGGACAACAAAATTGTTCGATATAGCGGCACGTGCCCCTGAATTACTTTTGATGACGTCAGACTATTTTGGTGGAGGGAGAAAAATTATCCCTGATGGGGGCGGGTGTGACATGGGAAAATCCCACCCTCTGGACAAGATATTTGGTTTAGACACTCGGCAAGCCTCCTGCCTGGCCGAAATATCTTGCCCTTGGGTGAAATTTCCCCATCTCACACTCTCACCCACCAGGGATAATAATATTCTCCCACCACTAAGGTACTGAGACATATATAAAATCGTGTGAGACAGCTGGGAGAGATATGCCTGTCTCGCCCCATCCACACGACAGCTATCTCACCCCCCCCCCCCCCCCCCCCCCGCGTGGCCAACCTGTATTGGCTTATTAAGCACATTTTATGAGCGCAGGACTATTCAATCATCGCACGTTCTTCTGTAAACAAACGACATGGCGTCACGTTTCGGAAATATTAGCAGACGAACGTTTGTCGAAGAAATTATAAATAAAAACACAGACTGCAAAACCAAAAGACACAAGATTTTTTTTATCTCAATTTTTGGATGAACGCCTTTATGAGTGGAGCGAGTTGCTCGGAATTTCTGTCGAAAAGTTATGGAATACATTGTAGAATTCATAATATGACGTAATCGGAATGTGTCAATGTTCATTTCACTACAAATCTTTAACCCTTTACCCAACGAATCGCCCGCATCCGCCCGCGTAATAATCAAATTCAGCAGTTGAAAAAATATTATTTTTCAAAAAATTTCAAGAAAACTATATCATGTGACCCCTCGTTGGAACGAGCTCGTCGAGCTCGTCCCAACGAGGGGTCACATAATATGGTTTTCTTGAAATATTTTGAAAAATTAAAAAAATAGTATTTAAAATAATAAATTTTGATATCGTCTGCGTTGGGTAAAGGGTTAACCCCTGTATTGCCGATGTTGGGATTTAATTTTGTGGTATATACCTGTTGCATATACAGATACAGAACTTTTGTGCCCTCTTTGCGATAACAAATCAGTTTTCTTCAGAAATGGTCAACAAAATTGTTCGATACAGCTGCACGTGCTCCTGAATTACTTTTGTTGACGTCAGACTGTTCTGGTGGGGAGTGGGGGAGAAAAATTATCCCTGATGGGGACGGGTGTGAGATGGGGAAGTCTCACCCTCGGGACAAGATATTTGGTCCAGACACTCGGCAAACCTCGTGTCTGGCCCAAATATCTTGCCCTCGGGGAAGATTTCCCCATCTCACACCCTCACTCATCAGGGATAATAATATTCCACACATGTATCCACTTAGAAAATTGGGGAAAATGTTGTTGTTTTCGAGTTAGGCCAAAGAAAAATTACTTTTGCTCTCAAAGACAGCTTGCGAAATAACGCAATACATTTGCGAAATAACGCAATACTTTTGCGAAATAACGCAATACTTTTGCGAAATAACGCAAAAATTATTGCGAAATAACGCAAAAGTTATTGCGAAATAACGCAATACTTTTGCGTAATAACGCAATACTTTTGCGAAATAACGCAATACTTTTGCGAAATAACGCAAAGATTTGCGAAATTACGCAAAAGTTTTGCGAAATAACGCAAACATTCCCTGTTTAAAAAAGTTACTTTTCGCATTTGACCGTAATGGGCTTCCGTAAGTTAGAGCTAAGAAGCGTGAATCTATATACTGGGGAGTCAGTTTCAATAATGGGTTATCTTGTAAAATAACTGCGAACAAACAGCAGATACAGTAGAATTCACTTTTGTTGAAAAGTTTGAGTAAAGAATTCCACAGTTTCCGAAAATACGAGGTTCGTCGAAATGAACGAAACGGACATGTGCGTTTATGTTTACAAGCCTTCGAGTGAAAATGACACAGGTTGGGATCTATTTATAACTATGAGTATACATGCGTTGAATGACATCCCCATTCGAGAGATTTTGTCGGTTACTTCTACGTTTGTAGAGTATTATACGTCTCCTGCTTCGCATTTTACTATCGCAAAATTGCAAAAATACATCTCTATAAAACATTAATTCAGCGTTCTGAACGTAGTGGCTATGCCGTCGGGTATAAATAACTGGACTATATATAACATATGACTCTCGGGACTGGATTGCCATGGCCATGCTCCATATAATTCCTAGTCCCGTCGCTAAGAAAAAATAAAATCCTCCCTCCATCAGCGCGGGGGGGGGGGGGGGGGGGGGGGATTTCTTCCAAAAAATTCCGGACACAAGGCCTAAAATATTTTTTCCACCTTTTGACCACCACCCACCCACCCACGTGCAAAAAAAAATATTTATTCCTCTGACCACTTAGACACCCAACCCACCACCTAAATTTTTTCAGTGTATCACCATAAAGGGTAATGAAAAATTATTGCACTGAGCTTCCAGATGTCAATCGTTGCCTTAATTTGAATCCTAATCTACTGTCTAAACTAATTATGTACACACCAACCAGCATCAACAGAAGCATTTAGATTTCACTAAAGAAAATTGTTATTAACTCCTTTGTTATCAAGCACGCATTTATTTTTACTGGGAAAAATTTCTTTGTTATTTTTTGTTGTGAGAAAACTTTCTAGGAACTGATTGATTTTTGAGTTGGAATTGGTGCTGAACCTAATTTTACCCAGGATTGTTTCATCCTGATAACTGTTTTTTTTCACATCTTTATGTTCTGGTGGTTCTAATACCTGATGACAGAACTTTCAGTTGAGCATTTGTAATTCATGCATTTCAATAATATGCCTATATACACTATGGCGTAGTGTATACTTGCATATTATTGAAATGCATGAATTACAAATGCTGAACTGAAAGTTCTGGCCTCAATGCTCTCATAATAATTATCATTCATGTGTTAAGTTCCGAGACTGACGAAACAGTTTAAATTTAGTGAAGAAGTTTTAATTTTAATGACCTGACTACAGGCTAAGTGTCTAGGCTTGAGGTTTCTGCCAATTGTCATTACTCAAAAGATAGTAGATAGCGTAGGAAAGCTGAAAATCTGTCACCTAACACTATTGTAATCTCACTGTCCGTCCTGGTCCGTCTCCGAAAAAATGTCAGCATTGATTTCTGCATATAACAGCATATAATGTAAGAATTAGACTATTTTTGTGAACATCAAATAGAGGATTAAAATAATCTTCTTTTGCTGCATAGTATTATTCTCAGCTTCTCACCTATATACCCTGGCTCATTCAGGGTCAGTTTTCAATTCAAATATTAACTGTAACTTTTGTTTCATGTTTTCACGAGATAGCCAGACAAACCCTCTGTGAAAACCCTGGTACTATCACTATGAGCTTGAATTAAGTAAGTGGGGTTTTATATCAAAGATGCACAGTGAGAATTTTCATTAGTTTCAGGTTACAAGAGCTCTACTCAGAGAAACTGGACATTTAGATTATTTTCCGTAAATTTTTTACATTATTTTAGATGTTCTGCTAAACACATTGCTACTCATTGTAAAATCCAAATTGTGCCGTGATGATTCAGCTATGAAAATTATGTTAACCATTCCCAAATTAAAATTCATAAATTTCCACTGATTGTTTTTAGTCAAACTGGAGTACACAATTCTTTAATGCATCTAATTTAATTTACAAAAAAGAGAACAAATTCCCTAATCAGCCTAGTGGGGCCTTATTCACTAACCCTACCTGACAAACAGGTGCCTATTAGACTACTAAACAACAATATAGCCTTGTTATGTGAAAATAATTTGAAAAAAAAACCACCAGGAAAAAAATTGCAACTCCAGGAAAAAAGGTGTTTTGGCCCCCATCCGACCACCCCCCCCCCCCCCGGCCTTGTGTCCGGAATTTTTTGGAAGACCCCCCCCCCCCCCCCTGCCTCCCTCACTAATTTGAAAAAAAAGAATTCTCTGAGAATCAAAACTATTTTTCTGACCTTGAGAAAATCTTACAAAACTTATCACGAAGTGAACTATTTCCCCGTCATATTTGTTTAACCCTTTACCTAACATGAAAAGCAGACGACACTTACAAACAAAATTCTCGAATAACTATTTTATTTCATTTTTTGTCTCAAAAACATAGGTTATGACCCCTCATTGGAACGAGCCCGACGAGCTCGTTCCAAAGAGGGCTCATAACCTATGTTTTTGAGACAAAAGATGAAAAATAATGAAAATAAATTGGCGATTTTTGAGAATAGCGCGGGCCGGTTTTGGCTGTTATGTTGCGTAAAGGGTTATCAGTGATCTTGCATGCTATGACATAAGTTCTCCTTTCTAATTTCCATTCATACATACTCTGCAATGAGCTGTTTCTTTATGTGTTCTTTTACTTCCGTGATTGGAGTTTTGAACTGCCCGCCAATTCTACTGCACCACTCTTGTTTCCACATATCCATTACCTTAAAAAATAATTCGACATTCTGCTTGTTGTATCAAACAATATCAGCTGTTAACACATCAACGCATTTAGCGCTCTATTTCCTGAAATGCTTCCCACTTACCGGACACAGGTTTTAAACATCATGGAAATAAAAACTATTTTCCATTTTGCTCTTGAAAGCCAAGAGAACCTACAAAAAGAGAACGCAAGACGTTTCAGTGAAGGTCACCGATTGGGAGGATGTAAGCCCGATTTTGTCCCAACGCAAATAGTTCAAGTTCCGGCTGATAAATTATTCCATGCCTGGGTGATGTAGTTGTTGTCAGTCGGGATTCTAGTTAAAAAACTCGTGAATTCTTGAAAATGTATTTATGGATAAATACATGTAATAGCTATTTATACCATGCTCGCATATGTTACTACCTGTGAAAAGCCCGCATGTTAAATTTTAGCTGTTAACCCCACCACCGGTGTAAAGCTTCTACAGCGGTTAAAACGTTTATAATGGAAATTCCAGGACCACAAAATTTACACATGTAGTAGGAACGACACCCAACTTGACCTTTGAGATGACCCCCAATCTGCCGACTTCGATACATTCACACTTCGCGATGTTTCATTCAAACGACGTTTTGCGGTACTATCTACTGCGTGCAATGACTTATTAAGTTTACAATACCCACAATTAAATATTTAAAATAAAATTAAAGAATTGTTAATTATAATTAGAATGAAAGAGCAAGATAAATTCAATCAACTTTGACGATGTGTCTAGCTGTCAATCAAGCATTCATGTGCAGTCGAAGGTACTGCCCACCGGCGCAGATGTAAATAAAACAAACCTATGTGTTGCTCGTCTGCTAATCGAAAATTACGAGAAAACAGATATCGCTTTATCAAACGAAATTTATTTCAAATATGGACGAAATATAAGAGCATGGTATATATAAAACAAATAGGTATTATGGCCGGTAATCAGATTTAAACCACCCGTAGAATAAGGGTTTTAACCACTCTTCAGAGCCTCGTGGTTAAAACCCTTATCCTACTCGTGGTGTAAATCTGATTACCGACCTAGTACCTGTTTATTCGGTATTTGAAAAATCGTGTCTAATTAGCACATACTGTACCCCAAATTGATTATTCTGACTCAGAATCCACAATCAAGCACCACAGACCTACATTTGTATCACCAACCGTGTTTGTGACAAATTCAGGTATCAATTTATACTCGTAAGAAAGAACTCGATTACTAGCAAGAGTGAATCGATATCTGACACCCCAACCCAGACGAATATGCCCCGACTGGAATATTATTGTGGACGGGAGGGGAGTGTCACACTCCATACAACCCCCAGTTACGTCCCTTGTGGGTTGAGAGGATAATAAGGCAGTGCGTTACTCCGTTACGAAGCTTATCTTGAAGAAAGATCAATGAATAATGTCAACCCTTCTTCTCGCGATGGAACAAGTACAACTTAGGATGCCGGTGGGATGAAGAGGATGGTTAGCCATCCCCTTATTCCCCATAAAGGGAGCGCGGTGGTCCAATGGTTACGGAATTGGACTTCAAACCGAAAGGACCACGGTTCGATCCCCACCAGGGGTAACTGCGTTGTGTCCTTGGGTAAGGCAATTCATCCCGATTGCCCACTTGGGGGCGGGGGAGGTGGCGCTGTGTACTAAGGCATACTGCACGTCGATGATGCACACGTCCTCAACTAATGCTGATCCTGCTGCTTGTGAGATGTAAGTGCGTTGGGGCGTCTGGCAGTTATTCACCGTTGCTTTGTGGTTCTCTTCGGGTACTCCGGCTTCATCCACCCGTAAATCTGTTCGGCACGAGGTGATCCTGGCTGTCGAAAGGGTCGTTACATCCCAATAAATAATTAAATATATAAATAAATAAAAAAATAATCGAGAAAAAGGATCAAAACAAAAACAAAGTAAGCCAAAGAGTAAACAAAATTCTGATGGCGATCCGTAGTTTTAGTTTGTTCCGCTATTAGTTACATTTTTGCACATCAACATCCGGCTGAAGTTCATCGTGAAATATATCGTTTGGGATGAGATTCGCAGGGACGTGGCGCCAGTGCCCCCCCTCCCCCCAATCCTGGCCAAAATTACCTATAGTTGGAAATTCGGAGGGCAAGTCATGAGTAGTTGGAATTTCATATATCTGGATTTTAGAGCTGCTTTGGCGATGCTGATGTCTCCTTTACTTCCCAAAATCCCAACTCGGTTTGAAATCGACAAACATTCCAACTGTTACTATTTACAACTAGAGTGTACGTAATATCGAGCTTCATAAGTATGCGTGATGTCAGTTGGTACTAGATTTCTATAGTACATTTACTTATCGTAATAAAAAAAAATCCTCGAAATGCACTTCTAGAAAATCACATCATGTATAATCGTTATCCTGAGTTAATTCCATCATTCACAGTTACAAAGTGATGAAACATCGAAAATTGATCATTCCTGCATAAGATCTGATTTAATGTTAGGACATGCAGTGTGAATTGTTCAAAGTTCTAAGCTTGAGCATTTGTTTAGCACATATTCAATTCCCAGAATTATACCAAATAGTAATAACCTGATAATCTGTCATATATGTGTGGGCATTTCAGTTTCTAGAATCAGTTTTATGTTCCCTTTCATGCCTTCATTTTCTAAATTTTTCTGGGTAGTGAATTTCCAACTACGGGAAGGGGCCGGGGTCCCTCCCCCTAGTTGGAAATTCACTACCCTACCCCCCCCCCCCCCACCACAATCGGAAGCCTCCAGCCACGTCCCTGGAGATTCGATATACTTTTGCTGTATGCTGTTAGATAGTTTTGCTGTATGCTGTTAGACAGTTTTGCTGTATGCAGCCTGCCAAGGAAATAATAAAGCTGGAAGACAAATGTTGGATAACGTAAATGAAAAAAGGAAAAAGTTAATACGAGACAAACATTCGAGTAAATAATACTCAGAAGTAACAACAGTACCCGCAAGTGCCATCACAATTGAGACAAGGTTTACACCCCCATTTCGGTTATCTTCGCGACGCCCATGTGAAGAAGGTCACTAGAAGGCAGATAATGCGAAAGACAATGCCACAATTTAGTGTAATAAAACTGAAAGGAACCTTGAATGCAATCAAACTGTAATCTCTAGATGAGTCAACAATCGATGAGTCAACCGACATCGAACAACAGCGAATAACTAATAACTTGAAGAGACGACACCCAGGGCAACAAACACAGAACATCGAATAACTAATGACTTGAAGATATGGCGCCCAGGGCGGACAACAGACATCGAATGACTAATGACTTAAAGAAACGATGCCCAGGACAACAAACAAGCATGGAACAACATCGAATAATTATTGACTTTACGAGACAGGACAGCAAACACCGAACAATATCGAATAACCAATGACTTGAAGAGACGACGTCCAGGACAACAAACATCGAACAACAGCGAATAACTAATGACTACACGAGACGACGTCCAGGATAACAAACACCGAACAACAACGAATAACTAATGACTTCACGAGACGACGTCCAGGACAACAAACACCGAACAACATCGAATAACTAACAACTTCACGAGACGATGTCCAGGATAACAAACACCGAACAACATCGAATATTTATGACTTCACGAGACGACGTCCAGGACAACAAACACCGAACAACATCGAATAACTAATGACTTGACGAGACAAACAGCGAAAAACTAATATCTTGGAAAAGAAACGACGCCCAGGACACCCACGCTTAGTACTGCTTTGATGACACTTGTAAGGTACTCGAACTTTCGAACAGCATAATTTTGTCGACAGAATGGTTGTCTGACAGAACCTCCCCGACCACACATGTAAGAATTGGTAGGATATCAGCCCGGACGGCCAACCAAACGTTCATTACTCACAATTCTCAGGTCACGGGTGCTAATCTCTTGGCGTTGGGTAAATAACAAGCGTTTAAGTTGGAATGTTGCATCGTGGTGGAAAATGCGCAAGTCGGCGAAATTTGGTACATCAGATGTCTTGAGAAAGCGGAGTGTACATTCAGAAGGCAACATCATCTTGGAAATCCACTCATTTTGGTATTTGTTAGGAGGAGGGAGAGTCGGTTATGATTTAGGTGTGACTCATAATTACACGCCGAACCCCGTCATAGCTCAGACAAGATCAAGGCAGAAAACGGATATTCCAGTGTTTGCTTCCAGTGTGATAACTACACGACCGATTAATATTTGTCGAAATCCCACCGACACACGCCAAGCGGATCATTTGATCAGAACATTACACATTGAAAATATTATCCGATTTTATTACTTTCCAAAGAGTGATTATAAACGATAACTTCACAAGTGAATTATGCAATCAACAATTGTGTCATGTATCCGTGTGCGCAATCGAAGACGCTTTGCCGTGGGTGTAATGGGGACTTCATTGTTTTTTTAACCCTTTACCTAACATGAAAAGCCAACGACACTTGCAAAAAAATTCTTGAATAACTAATTTTTTCATTTTTTGTCTCAGAAACATAGCTTACGACCCTCATTGGAACGAGCTCGTTCCAATAAGGGGTCATAACCTATGTTTTAGAGACAAGAAAATTGGCGATTTTTGAGAATAGCGCTGGCCGGTTTTGACCGTTACGTTAGGTAAAGGGTTAAATAATATAATTATCGTTAATAATGAAAAGTAATAAACAGAGTAATCGCTTGACTGGACTGGTTACGTGAAATAATTCATTCGAGCCGAGGGACTATATTGTAAATCACTCATGCGCATTCGCGCACTCGTGTTTCTACAACGTCCCTCACCTCTCATGAATTATTTCACGTTACAAGTCAAGTCAAACGATTATCTCTATATAATGTCTGCTACATTATTATGTTCCCCGAAAAGTTTTCAGGGAGCACATAATAGCCGTTTTTTTTTGCGCCCACATATCAATTCTTATGTTGAGCAGTTTTGTCCGACCCGTAAACTTGTTCAAAAGACAGATATCGTTCAAACGTCACGTAAAGATTGCTTTTGACGCAAGGATGTGTCATGACCTGGAAACAAACCCATAATTGTAAGGTCAAGGTCACAGGCCGCTGTTCTAAAACTGAGCGGGCCATACAAATTCAAGGGATATTGTCTGTACTTTTCATAAAGGTTGATCATTACTCACATCTGTATCGTGACTTTGTTCTGAAGGTTATATTATGAGTTTGGCCCAAGGTCAGAAACTGGAGGTCATGATCTCAGACCATTCGTGTTTTCTAACTTTGTCTGGTCCATAAAAAATTATTCAATGGATATATCTTGTCCACACATCACACACTGCTTGCTCATGCATGACCCAAGAGCGAGAATCAGGGTCATAACTACAAGGCCACACCCAGTTTGTGTGTTCTAACATTGTCCGGTCCATAAATGATTCAATGGACAGATATTGTTCATAGTTCACTTAATGGTTGCTCACGACTCAAGGGTGTGCCCAAGGTCACATCTTGACCTCATCCCACGATCATAACACCAAGGTAGAGGTCAAAAAACGAGATGTTCTAAAATTGTCCATTCCATAACAATAAATTCAATGAACAGATCTTGTCCATACTTTACACAATTCTTACCCACGACCCAAGGGTGTGCCATAACCCTGACGAACTTCAATGTCATGGCCACCCCCTTATTTGTCAATTCCATTATTTACCAGTCAATTAAAAATGATTCAATGAACTGATCTTGTTATACTTCATATAATCCTTCCCCGTGATATCCTTCCCCGTGATCCAAGGATGTGTTCAGCCTTGTCCCAAGATAAAGAATTATAAGGTTGAGGTCACAGACAGCTTGTGTATTCTAATTGTGTCCTGTTTTTAAAATTGATTCAGTTGACAGATTTTCTTCATACTGCACACGATACATGCGTGTTATGACCTTGACTCATGATCATAACCCCAAGGTCAACAAGGTAGTCGATCGTTCATCTGCTCAGATTTTGTCTCTTTCATAAACATTCAATGGACTGATTTTGTTCATACTCCACACAATGCTTGCTCACTCAAGAGTGTGTCGCGATATTACTTTAATGCTGAGGTCAGAGACCATTCGCCCATTCTAACTTTGTTGGTTCATTAAAATGGTTCAATGGACAAATATTGTTCATACTTTACAAGCGAATCGAGGGTGGGTGAAATGACCTTGACCCAAGATATTGAGAGGCTGACAGCGATACTTCTTTGGTTGCCTTTCTTTCCATTGCACATTGCATTTAAAACTATTGCCGCCATGTCATTTCTTTTGGGCTCAAAGTCGTGGAACATCTATATGATTCGTTAATCCTTTACCCAACGTAACGGCCAAAACCGGCCTGCGCGATTCTCAAAAATCGCAAATTAATTTTCATTATTTTTTCATTTTTTGTCTCAAAAATATAGGTTATGACCCCTCGTTGGAACGAGCTCGTCGAGCTCGTTCCAATGTGGGGTCATAACCTATGTTTTTGAGACAAAAAATTAAAAACATTAGTTATTCAAGACTTTTTATTTTACAAGTGTCGTCTGCCCCCCCCCCCCCCCCATGTTAGGTAAAGGGTTAATATTTTCTTTGTTTTCTGCAGTGTCAAGGTCATGGTTAAAGGCATTTTGTTTCTGAGGCATTTCATGGTTTTCTGGATATGCTATGCAGTTATATATGGCAATTACAGCTCTTCCTTTGTACTTCAGCATGCCCTCTCCTCCACACGGAAAACAAAATACGATGGGTGTTTATATCGAAAAGAGAACACCCCCCCCCCCCCCCGAATCCCTTATGAAAACACGTTAGTGCTCAATTAATTTCCAGGTGTACAGATATAATACTTTCAATAATTTAGATTTGTGTCATTAAATTGCTTTTTTTAATTTATTAAATAGATTCAACAATGGAGACACACTGTTGGCAACACTGCTCGTAGGATTACTCAGGGACGTAGCTAGAGGTGTGTATGTGTGTGTGGGGAGGGGGGGGGGGTGATGAGCTAGATTTCTGCATCGGGTTGGGGTCCCAGCACGACATGTCATAGGCATATCTCGAGGGCCACAGTCCCGTGTTGGAGAGCTCAGTTGGCGTATCTCCTATCCGATAGTGGGGTTCAGGAGCCCTCCCCGGGGGAAATGTTCAATTTTTGAACCCCTGAGATGGATTCTGTGGCCTCCCTGTGGCTACTAATTTTATCCACAAGAAAAATGCATTTCCCCAGGTAAGTCAATGAGATTTTCCTCACACTGACCAGGCTACACAAGGACTATAGACTGACAACTATTCAGCCGATACCTACTTATTCCAACTGATTGCCCCTCAGTTGGAAGCAGAAGCTATTGACTGAATAGCCGTCAGTCTATAGTCCCTCTCGATAAACCGGATCGGTCACAGATTCGAGTCGGAATTTCAGAAAATTTTGTCAACTGATTGGAAAATCACTTTGGCTCTGACCGAAAAAAATGACAAGAACAAATTGAATTGATACTGTTGAACTTCCAACTTTTGGATCTACATCACCGAATTTCTAACTTGAAATTTTAGGCGATAATTTGTTTTTCCTTTGGCCTTTGGGGTGGGGGTTCCTGGGGGACCCCTCCTCTAGCTACGTTTCTGAGATTACCTGCTATAGCTAGAACAGTTCGTCCACTGACTAGATGCCTAAGAATCACGACGGTAGTAAGGCTCAATGCTGAGACCGTCAAACTTTGGCTTTACAAAGAAACATCATCTACGCTATTTCCGGGGGGGGGGGGGGGGGGGGAGTTGCAGGCTGCAAGCCGAGAGGTCCTCGGTTCGAATCCTCCTGCGGCAACCGCGTTGTGTCCTTGGGCAAGACACTTCACCCCATTGCCCATGTGGGGGGCACGGTGACGCTGTGCACTAAGGCGTACTGCACGTCGATGGTGCGCCTGTCTTCAACCAATGCTAATCCTGCTTGTGTGGAGTTAGTATGTTGGGGAGCTGACAGTTGCTCGCCGTTGCTCGGTGGTTCTCTCCGGGTACTCCGGCTTCCTCCACCCGTAAAACTGTCCTGGTCATGATTAGCCATTGTGCAGAAATATGTGACCTTAAACACCAATAAATAAATTAATAATACGCTATTTCCGTGTTGTATTGTCAATATTGATGATTTGGGGTATTCACCTCGTATGCATTAAATGTTATTGTGCGATTTCGAAATTTCAATTTTCCCAAGTTTATGACAGAAATTGGATGGAGGGCTATGGATGGGGATGTTATGAAAAGTAACAACAAAAATGAAGTGAAGAATCGTGTACAGAGAGCTCACAAGGTTACGCAGATATTAATCTCCAGAAAATAAGCTCCAAATATCGTTTTCACTTTAGAAAAAGGTTAATTAAATCCCTCACTGAACACGAATAGCAGACGGCCCAAAACAATTTCTTGAATTGAAAACTGAGTGTTGTGCCTCGAAATTCTAAAACATAGCTTATGACACCCCATTTGAATGAGCTTAGCAAACTCGTTCCACTGAGGTGTCATTAGCTATGTTTCCAAGACAAACATTGAAATAAATGATGACATTTTAAATTTTTAATCACGATTTTGTGAATAACGCCAGTCAGTTTTCGGTTACATTTGATAATGGGAAAGAGGATTATTATGCCGTTTCATTGTTCCAAGATTTTGGCCTGCAACTTTTGGAATGTGGTGAAACTTTAACAATTCAAGAAAAAGACCCTGTTGTAAATCTTCCTTAAAGGTGAGAAAAGGATAATTGTGACAACAGTGTGGAAGATCCCGAGCTCTCATGTAAGCTCCTCGGATTTTGATACCCTTTGTTGACCAAATGAATGACCATATTATTTTCTTCAAGCTGTTTTTCATTTACGAACACGAAAAAGATGTTTAGATTTTATGATCTGCTAGAAACGATAAAAGTTCCCCGTGGCATAATTTTATTATCATTATCAAATCACCTTGAAATATTCAGCTTCCTTCTGCTTACATTCGTTCATTTTTTCTTTGTACAAAATCTCTGCTTCCCCAAGCTTTCTAACCTGCTGGTCCAAGGCGTCTAACAATTTTCTGGACTCCAATTTTTTGATATACTTTCTTACAGCGGTCTCTTTCTTTTTTCTTTCTGTTTCAATTTTCTGAAAAGCAATGTGAATAAGAGATACGGTGTTCGAATAGTTATTAACAACATTCTCAGCAAATGCTTCTGGTTTCTATAACCAGTGGTGACGTTAGAGTTGTCCCAACAAAAGGCAAATATTTCTCACCAAAACTAACATAAACCTGGCCTATCACTATATTGTTTCCTCGACACTGCTCACTTGTTTTCTTAAATAAATAAATAAATAAATAAATAAATAAATAAATAAATAAATAAATAAATAAATAAATAAATAAATAAATAACCTAAGAGGAATATACTTGAAAAAAAATAAAAACATCTCGATTAACTAAATATTTTCGTTTTTCGCCTCCCAAAAATAGCCCATCAACCCCTTCAGTGGAACGAACTCGACGACGGGTTGGCTGTGCTAGTTAAATGGTCAACGATATTTAGATGTTATTACCTGGTTAGTTTCATAATTGCCGAGATATCTTCCCAAGGTAACTTCATAAAAACCCGAGAACGAAGTTTTTTCCACGAAACAAACCAAGTCATAACCTCTTTATCTTTATTGAACAAAAACAACTAATCACAAAATGTTCTCTGATCCCGTTACAGTTTTCTGACATGTTATTGTTTCTCATTCTTTCCATAGTGTCCTCTTCCCCTAATTCAGCTATCCGAACGTCTCGGCTTCCCCAGTGGGGGAAGCCGAGACGTTCTGGTAGCTGACCTATCTCGCCTTTCACTTTGACGAATCTCCCTCACAACTCTTAGAGCCATTACTAATTCCTCACGATACAAAAACTACTCCCTTTTGCCTGGGAAGTCAAATTCCCTGATTGAGTTCGACGATTTCTTTTAAAACAAAACGGTGTACCTGGTAACGCATCAAGGTCGACAATTCCTGCCTGGTTCATATCAGCCTAGATCGGCGTCATACACACTAAAAACTAAAGTGTTAAAACTGACACTTTGAAGGTGTTAAACCCATTCTAACTCTTAGGGTTTGATTTTAACACTCAAAGTACAATGCTTTAAGCACTTAGACATTACAATCGTCAGACATCTGAAACGTGAAGGGATGGCACTTCCCATGTGTCTAGCATTGGTGGTTCTTCCAGAATCGTCCGTAATTTGATTTGCGCTTGGTGGGTACATAATTATTTATTTATTTATTTAGTGGTGTTTAAGGTCACATATTTCTGCACAATGGCTAACCATGACCGTGACAGTTTTACTGGTGGAGGAAGCCGGAGTACCCGGAGAGAACCATCGAGCAACGACGAGCAACTGTCAGCTCCCCAACATACCAACTCCACACACGCAGGGTTAGCATTGGTTGAAGACAGGTGCACCATCGACGTGCAGTACGCCTTAGTACACAGCGTCACCGCGCCCCCACGTGGGCAATGGGGGTGAAGTGTCTTGCCCAAGGACACAACGCGGTTGCGCAGGTGGGATTCGAACCGAGGACCTCTCGGCTTGCAGCCTGCACCTCTACCAACTGAGCCACCGCGCCCCAGGGGTACATAATTAAAAGGACACAACACAGATGACGCGGATTAGGTTCGAGAGTTGGAGCCTGATCCGCGTCATCTGCGTTGTTTCCTTTTAAGTGTCTCGACATTACACTTGTCAAGTGGTATTATTGTAACACCTGTCAAGTTCTGGGATATCCACACTTGAACAAAGTGCTAGTTCAGCACATTGTAAGTGTTAAATACAGCACTTCAAGTGTAGTTTTTAACACTTTAGGTTTTAGCGTGTATAGATCGACTTTGAAGTCATATTAGCAGAGCTTCTTAATGGGCAATTTTTGGGAAAGAAAATAAGATCTAAGACCTAATAAATAAATGTATTTATTTAATGCTCAGGCATCAATTCACGCTGAAAAATTAAGTCATATTCCCCTGTCGGTCGGCAAAACGAAATATCAAAATGATATTTAGAAATCGATATTTCATCGTAGGTTCGGATGACGAATCACATGTACTTTAAACGAGTCAGCACATCAGTAATGAATTCCAGAGTCCCAAATACAAACGAATTCGAATAATTGATAGTGACAGTGACTAAATCAATTCATTAAATCAGCGGTTTCAAAGTTTGACTTTCTCATTCACCTTCCAGCGAAAAGCCGAAATCACTTTCAAATTTCTTCAGTTCAACTTCACACGTCTTCAGTGCATTGAGTTCAAAAAAAATAAAATGACGTGTCTTGTTATTGAAAATAAGAAAGTGGTGTTTTTTGTTATTGTTCTATTTCTTCGAAACACATTGCGATTATTTCAATTCGCCAGCCTTGGTAAATCGTAAAGTTAGGGGAGAAATAAGACGGGACTACTTTTTGTGCGGATATTCACACATTCCAATGGTTGGAGTTTGGTTGTTGTAATTTTTGTATGGACGCCGGTTCGGCACATAAATTTTGCGCCTTAATGGCAAATAAAGGCCACAAATTGGAGAGTTTGTAGTCGTAGAGCATTAAATAAAAAGAAAATTCACGAAAATTTGATGAATACCGAAAATATCTCGTTCGTGGCTACAAGAAATATGAGGATCTTCACTCGCGACTGCGTCGCTCGTGAAGATCCTCATATTTCTTTGTAGCCACTCACGAGATATTTTCGGTATTCATCAAATTTTCGTGAATATCCTCTATATATTTACAGTACCTGAAAAATGGATCATTATTGAAACGTCTTCGAATTTGGGGAATGCCCAGACGAAGTTTTTCAAACTACGTGAAAACGAATAAGAAGCAGAAATAATGTTCCAACAAATACGGCGCGAAAACATCTTGTCGAACAACAGGAGGATTTTGGGCCGAAACATTATGCTTTGCAGAAGACGGGACAGCGAATGAACGATTTGTAGATTGTATCTTTGTTAAAAGCCACTTTGTTTTTTACATTGATGATTTCTTTCGTTCATGCCAGGGGGTGGGGTGGGGGTGGGGCACCAAAAATTTGCAAGACGTGACGTGGGGGTGGGTGGGTCTCTTGAATGCGCCAAAAATGTGCATTTCCAACTTGTGCAATTTTTTTAATTTTTTAAAAATATATCAATATATCAGTTAATATATACCATCATTTGTGTTTCAAACCTTAAAGATGATGTTGTACATCACACTCTTAACATAAATACAACATAAGGAGGCTTTATATGTGAGAATATTGGACTTAACCTGGGAAAATGTCACACGTTAGTAGGGGGTGGGTGTCTTGTTCGAAATGTAGAAAATGTGCAGACAATATTTTGGGAACAATTCAAATGAAAATTTGTTCCCGTATATGTACACCTGCTCTGGCCATGCCTGATAATGGACAGCTTGTCATTTGTAGATTGGGGCCCACAGCAGCCCACAGAGGTTCGAACTGGTGGTACCAATTTAAGAACATTATGAAAACCCCCTAAAGACAGCTGTGCCTACTAAGCTTATGTTTATTTTGGATTTTAAGGGGAGAGTGGGGGTGGGTGTCTGAGAACGATAGTAGAAAATTTGCACGTAGTGGGTGGGTGGGTGTAAAAAGGAGCCGAATAAAAAATAGGACGTCACGTCTTGAAAATTTTTAGTCCCCCCCCCCTGTTCATGCGCAATAAAAAAGACTCCCCCCCCCCGAAAATTGTTTAGTTTATAAGATTTTCGAATGATTTATAAGAAGTATTTGTAAGGTAAATATGCCACCACCATCATGTGCAGTGCAGGTTCAAATTTAGAATCAGAGTTCAACGACTCTGATACTAAATTTGAAGATGTACATTATAGTGATAACATGCATTTATCAACTCTGCTGATAACACAAAAATGTAAGCCCCAAAACCAAGACAAATTAACATTCGTAAATTCGAGTAGAATATAGCAGAAGATATCGTTTTTCTCTTCGTTCAGTTCGCAAGTTGGTGAAGCTCGGCTTTGAAATCTTGCTTCACTGCAAACTGCTTTAAATTTCGCACCTGCGATGACCACACCGGGTATTCAGATACTCGGAACAGGAGGGACAAAAAGAACACGGAGAAGAGAAAGGGGCGGGAGAGACAGGGATGAGTACACTTTTTGCTAAGAAAATCATATTGAGAAGAAACAATATACCGGAATGTTTTATGCAAGCCTGGAAATAAGCAGACTGTCATTTGCAGAATGAGGTTCCGAGAGGGTAAATTTGGTGATGCTACCCTGCACAGCAGGGTAGCATCACCAAATTTACCCTCTGGGAACTTCAATCTGAATAAAGGTCTCTTGCCCAAACAGAAAGAGGTACCCAGAGGATAAATTGGCCCACTGTATGGCATAGCATCAGCAAATTCACCCTCTGGGGACCTCATTCTGCAAATGACAGATTGCTTATTTCCAGGCTTGTTTTATGACTCAGTTGTGTGTTGGTTAAAGTATACTGTGATGAAATGTCAGCCATGAACAATGGCTATTGAATTGAGGAGATCATCATTTCCGCTGTCACTTGACCAATTCCTGATGAAATTATCAAAATTATCGCCTGTCACATGTTAAATTTAGCAATCTGCAGCAGTTTCATTAGCCCATTGTCTTCCGAAATGTCCAGTAACAGTGGAAGTGGTAGCTCCAGACAATTAACAGATTTCTATATAATATGCATATTGTAAACACAAGGTTTGAAATAATGGGCACTAAAACCCACGGATACAGTGATATAATGGAACTCGGAGTTGACAAGTGTTACGGACACAAAGAACACGAAAATGTTCTGTCGTTACCAGTTTTGTAAATGCTATTGTTAATTCATTTGTAAAATCATTCCGTTCATTTTTGGAACCTTCCCTGCTATGGTGATCTTCGCGAGTGTCATGAAGTCATCGGAAAATCAACAAATTGTTAAAATATCATGTAACGAGTTTAGTACGAGTTTTGTTTGCTTACGCATCTACTACTCAGCTGACTCGTATTTACTGTTAATTCCAGATATACCACAATCTGCGAAATGGAAGCCCAGCACAGAAAGTAAAGATGTTACTATACTGACTACAATGAAGATACCTTGTGCTATATGATAGAACATTGTGGACAAAACCACGAAAACAATGTCTAGTATAGACAATTGTACGGTGGCTGGGAAAGGACATCATGTGATTTTAATTTTCTTGTAGTATCTCGATCGATCGACTAAGTGAAAAGGATTTTTCAAGCAGTATCAGTAGTATACACCTGGAACTTAATTAAGCACCCCCTGTTCATTTCGCAGTGGCGTTAATAGAAACTGCCATCACTTTCATGCCATCGTTCAGATGGCCAAAAGTGATTGTTTGCGGAAAGAATGGTCTATTGACAAATGAAAGACAACATAATGATGAAAATATGCACTATTTTAATGAGGCTAATTACACATATCTGTCACTGATGTTTTTGATGGGAAAGTGTTCTCTCGACAAGTATAGTGCTGGAACGGTCCATGATGAAACAATGCCGGAAATTACTGACATAAAAATGTAACTTGTGATCTCCTGAATACAATAGCAGTGTCTGACGTCAGTAGCGAGTGTATCCACCACGTGCCCGGATGACAACCTGGCCATCCTCCTAATGCTACAAGTAAGCCGTCTGATACGACCCAGGGGCAACTGCTGCCCTCCACATGGAATGCAGCTACCACATCGGCCAAATTCTGTACAGGCACATCCCTTGCTTTCCCGCGACGTCCAAGAAAGTCCCAGATGTGTTCTAAGGGATTCACATCGGGGCTCATTGCAGGCCAAGGTAGTGTTGTTATAGCGTTGTTCTGAATGAATGCTCTCACGGTATGGGAACGATGCGACCTTGCATTGTCGTCCATGAATACAGGACGAGTAGCCAACGCGTGGTTGTCAAAATGTGACACGACACCACTTGGATTGAGAAAGCCCCGGTTGTACTGATGACTATCGACATTCCTACGTACAGTCACCATATCAAGTTTACAATCATGAGAGAGGCAACCCCAGGTCATTTCATTAATGATCCTCCATCATAAGGAACAGTAGGTCTGATGTTCCTGGGCACGTACGTAGTATTTCTATGCCTCCGTACTCTCATGCGATCATCTGTGACGTGAAGCAGAAACCCGCTCTCGTCTCACCAATGGGCTCTCCTTAATGTACCGGGATTCCAATATTGTGGTGTCATACACCACTCAAAACGTCGTCTTTGATGCTGATCAGACAGAGCTGGACGCTTGATGACCATTCTGGGCCTCAAACCCAGTGTTTTGAGACGGTTTCGGGTAGTTCTGTTGCACAAATGCCTGTTGGGGAGCCAGAGGCGTTTCAAAATCCCACTTGGAGCAAAGGGTTCACGCCTAACGATGCGTGCCAGACTCCGATCTTCCTGAGAAGAGGTATTTCGCGATTGTCCAAGCCTTGGTCGGTCCTTAACCGATTTGCCATCTTAGTGCCTCTGCCAGTCTCCTCCTTGCTATGTCAACATTTACTGATAAAAGAAGTAACACATTTTCTTGTTTTATGCCAAGGTATTGCATGTGGATGATAGTGTTTTTGTGACATATGTAGGTAGCATGCTTCACGTGGACGAGGGGATGTGTTTGGGGTACGCTATCAACCAGAAACATCCTGTTTCGCGAGATGAAATGTACTGCAATACATAGCAATCATTAAAACATAATAATCAGTAACAGCAATTTCACTGTCATGAAACATTTCAAGGGTTGCTTAATTACGTTCCAGGTGTATATACAAGGGACAATTAGTGCCTCATTCCCCAGAGCTTTGCAGGAGCAGCTAGTGATAAATTCCCATAGGAACTGGAACTTTTTCCGGAGCAACTTTTTCCTATACAAAACTTCGGCCCCCTCCATATAGATCAGTCAAGTGGTATACGTGCCGCACATATAGAATGCTATTGAATGTATAGTGATATATGTACACACATGGCTATGGGTTTATAGTGTGGGGTATGGATATGTGATGGAATATTAATGGAGAAGTCGAAATTTCTTGAAAGTTTCCTCGCGAAACGGTTGACATTGCTACTAACATCGAAACGTCATTATGCGCACGCGACGTCAAAGAAACATGGACCGCTTTTGTTTGCACTGCACAATCTTATATGATGTTATTCAGGTAAAGCTGTGTGGGCCTTCTCTTGCGGGAATGATCTCGTAGTATAGTCTGGGAGTTATATACCCCTGCAGGTTCCCTGTTAGTCCTTGGTACTAGTAATTCCCCTTTTTACTTTATACTATCCTATGCTTAATATAGGTAATACGTAATGATAGTCCAGGCAGTATTGTGGGGTGGGTGGGGTAATACATGGTCATCTACTACCGACACCCTGGTGATCTACTTGGTGTGTCCTCTTGGAACGTTTCAGGTTGACTTTGCGTGTAAACTCGACGGCACACGTGTCACACTCTTATATCCTTTTGTCGTTGGATTTTCATGACAAACTTCTTCAGCTATTGACACATCTAGAAATGAGCCATCAGTTGGATGCGCCTCGCCTGTGTCATCTGTATCACGCCTTGTTATTATCTGATAAAGAAATTAACCTTGAAGTTATTTCTCACTTAATATGAAAGTCATATAGAGAACACGGAACAATCACACATTAACTCCCCGGGCGTGCGCTACTGATGTTCTGGACTGTATCGGTGCCTTACTCTCTCGGATATGCACTTTTTGAAACTGGCAGTTTACTGCTAATCGTGTACCGGTACCCTAAATTCCTCGTTGTCTACAAATCATATGTGGCAGAGAAAGTACCGGTACAACCCCGAGCTTCAGTAACACATTCCGGGCAAGTTATCTCCCTGTTTTGGGCCAATGACGGTATTTGTTCTCAGTGTCCGATATCCGCGTTCCAAGTGTTAATAATTCACTTTGCTCCGCGGGCTTTAGTGCCCATATATTCAAACCCTATGTTCATAAAATGCATCTTACAGAGAAATCTCTCGACTGCTTGAATTTAACTCTTTCACCGCTGTTTCACTGCAAATTTCGGACGACAATGAGCTAATAAAACTGCCGAGGAGTGCTAAATTTAACTTGTGACAAGCGATTATTTTGCCTATTTTATCACAAACTGGTCAAGTGACGGTGGAAATGATAATCTCATCAATTCAATAGCCACTGTTCATGGCTGGAATTCTATCACAACATATATTAACCAATACACAACTGAGTTATAAAAACATTCCGGTAGATTCTTTCTTCTGAATATATTTTTCTTAGCAAAATGTATACTCACCCTTGTCTCCCCCGCCCCTTTCTCTTCTCCGCGTTTTTTTGTCTCTCCGGTCCCAAGTATCCGAATACCCGGTGTGATGACATTGTATATAAATTCCCGTGGACACTTGGGTCCAGATACCTTATGCATTACCACATTAAATAAAATTTCAAAAAATTTAAGTCGCTCTGTCAAGTTACCGTGACACCAAATTCAAATCAAATCCAATTCTAACCAACACAAAGGCAAGGCTGAACGATCTGGGGAAAGTTTCATAACATAGCCTAAAAACAGATTATTAGATTATCCAGATAGTAAGCTAAGCACTACATTGAAGTAAACTTTCCTGTTTATATACACAATTTTTATGGGATAATCTCTTTTATTTTTTGCTTCAAACATGTTAAAAACCACTACAGCACATCCGCCGTGGACCGATTACTTTCCACGGGTGGGCAAAATTTCCACGGACTCAACAATATTAGATTCCAAACACTAATAACAGGAATAATCATCAAAAATTTAATTACAACCCGATGCTTCATTAATTAACATTTTGCTGATGATGATTTCTGTTACCTGATAAACGCTTGCGTGGACATCACCACCCACGCGTGGATTATACCCAATCCACGGCGACTGTACTGTACAGGATTTCTTTCTTGACTGTGTGTTGAAGTACATGTTCCGAGACCATAAAGTTTGTCACAGTCGGATACATCCTTTAACCAGTTAACACAATCATTAATAGAAGAAGACACTTGCCAACAAATATTGAATAACTAATTTTTTTTTCAATTTATTTATTTAATTATTTATTTTATATTTATTTTTTATTTAATTTTTTTGTTAAGGAGTTACATGTTATGTTTTTGAGGCAACATTTTAAAAGTATCCCAATATCACTGCTCACGCGCGGATTACGATCAGTCCACTGCAATTGTATTGTAGCTGGGGGGGGGGGGGGGGGGGGGGGGGGCTTAATTTTTAAGAAGCACATTTATATTTCAGATTGTCAAGAAACATACACTGAGAGGACCATAAGAAGTCAATTTGGCACGCTCAGTTCTGTGGTTTATCAGTTCCACAAATATTCATTTTTGTTGGCAAATAGAGCTGCTGAGAGGCAAGATTACAAAATCCTCAGTACCATTACTATTCTGCAATGACAAGTTGTGTTTATATTGCCAGAAAATCGAAATTCGCATTCTCTGAAAATTCAGGCCCTACAGACCTTAACCCTTTACCAAACGAATCGGCCGCATCCGCACGTGTAATTTTCAAATTTAGCAGTTAAAACAAATATATTTTTAAAAAAGTTTCTCCAAACCCATATCATGTGATCCCTCATTGGAATGATAATTAAAATATTAAATGTTGATATTCTGTGCGCTGGGCGAAGGCTTAACCGTGTTTTGTGGAACTCGTCGAGTAGTGGGTTGACATACTTAAAAAACAAACCTTTGTACAGAGTTGTGCGTCTTTCTTAAAGTTCTTGCACTCCCATGCCAGCTTGTTATAAATCTTGATGAAGTCCTTCTGCTCAGAATTAATTTCTGGCATTTGTCTAAAATGAAAGAGAAAAGGGAACGTAAAAATGTGAAATTAAAGGATGGATACTCATCATGACATATTCGGTCGGTGAAGTTCATCCTGCGCCGTGCTCCCGTGGCCATTTCATTCTTCGCTTCGAATACATATAGCTCGCTCGTTTGTCCAGCAACATTAAAACAATTTTTGCGGTGAAAACAGAAAAATAGGGGAGAGATGAGACCTGTTAGGATGCTTTCCGTCGAGACCTCTTAACCCTTTACCCAACGAATCGGTCACATCCGCCCGCGTAATATGCAAATTCAGCAGTTGAAAAAATATTATTTTTCAAAATATTTCAACAAAACCATATCATGTGACCCCTCGTTGGAACGAGCTCGACGAGCTCGTTCCAACGAGGGGTCACATGATATGGTTTAGTTGAATTTTTTTTTTAAATTTAAAAAAATGATATTTAAAATAATAAATTTTGATATCGTCTGCGTTGGGTAAAGGGTTAACAACATATAACAAGTCGTTGGTCCGCCTACTTGAGCTTTCTGTGCAATGTTTGAAATGAACGTAACCGGATTTCCTCTGTCTCTTGGGAGATGCGATTATCACTGTAGTGCAAAAACGTTATTTTAGGGCATATTATTACCTGGTATATTAACCCTTTGAAAAATAGTGGTATCTTCCATGTCAGTTCAATGGTAGCAACTGGAAGAGTCCATATTTATTATTTGGGGGTAGACCCATTAATATTTTCGACGTGCAGCCTAAGTGCACGTTGAAAATATTGATTGGTCTACCCCACACATTCACTCAGCAGCCGTCTTACTTATTGAAACGATAATATATTATTGTTCCTGGCCGTAAAAGCGGCCGCTGAGGTTCAAAGGGTTTTAACGGAGTTTAGCGAGGCGGTAAAACCCAGTAATTCATGACATCATGCAACTGGAAACGAGCGAAAACAAAATTCATTAACAGTCCGCCGCCCACTTTCCGTCATGGTAAGAATATAGTAATAAAAGTGATTTTGTCGGGCGTCTCGGGTTATTGAAGGCCCTTGAGGAATGAGGACTGGATAACAGCCCCCTAGCTTATTAACTGCCCTCAACTTCGTCTCGGGTCGGTAATAAACCGTAACACCCTCCAAATTCATGTTATTGTTATATTAATGTATTGCCAATTGACCGGAATGTATGAAAGGGATTCCAAAAACTCACATGTTCAATGCCATAGAGAGTACCCCCATGACATCATGAGATATTTTGCTTCCACGAATCCCCTTTATACCTATATCTTAAAACTGAATTATCAGTGCAGCAACAAAAATCATGACGTTTGGTCAATGAGAATTTACATGCACATAAAAGCGATGAACAGTTCAGCTTCAAGTAAAAGACGCGTTGGTTCTGCAATGAATTTGCAACACAGCTTGCAATGGGACTGGGTTCTTTGCAGTGCGTGTTTTCAAAACATTTATTCGCATTTTCATATTTTAGACTAACGTGTGAGTTTGAAGTTCAAACTTACAACACTTATCCTGAATGTATGTTGCAAAATATTTTAAAGAAAATTACGTTGTCGGTAGTCATTCCTACATTTTTCAGAAAGTTGCACTGTACGACGTTTTTCAACGAATTTTGCAAAAATATCATTTCATACATAGATGGCATGATGTGGTGATAAAGTGACTTCGTGCAATATAAGTATAATTGTTAGGATACTCCTGTCAGATGCATCAATTTACACCAGAATCTCTTATCATATGCACGAATAATTATTACCACCATGACGCTACCGACCAAATCCGACCAGCGCCATTTATAAATGTCGCCTTTATTCTTTTTCATTTCTTGTCTAAAATAACATGTAACCCATCAGTGTACCAAGCTCATTGAGCTCGTTCCAATGTGAAGTCATAAGAAATGTTTTATGTCGAAAATGTTATTTTAGTTATTTCAGGTTATTCCAGCATTTTTATCAAGTGTCGTCTGCTATTTGGGTTGGGTAAAGAGTCAAATAGTTTCTGCACGCTTTTCCCAGCAAATGTTTTTTTTTTTTTTCATTGGAGTTTAACGACACTTTCGTCAACCAGATTCACCCTGTGTCGGACAGTTTTTCGGGTGGAGGAAGCCGGAGTACCCGGAGAGAACCACCAAGCAGCGCCAAGCAACTGTTAGACTCCCCAACGTATACTAATTAGCAAATGTTAGTATTCAGTCAATATGCTACATGACGTCCAAAATACACTATCACGTCAAAGACTGAGTTTCTATGAGCGTTTTATGTTCCCGACTGCTGAAAATAAAAGAATATGCATTAAAACGCATATTAGAGCACAGTGCCCCATTAGTCTTTCCGAGCAATTGCTGTCTGTATAATCCTTATGACATCATAACAGCTGACGTTTTAGATGTTTGGTGTATTCTTCTTTGAATGTATTATGGAAGAGAAAACCTTCGTATTAATTATACTTTTAACACTTCTACCCAGGAATCCCAGAATAGCATCGTCTCATACACTTCTGTCAACAGGAAGATAGACAGTTTTTTTTTCATTTGCCACAAGGTTCAGCAATAGTTTAATCCTTCAGCCAGGGGCACCGGAAGCACTTCAGGGCAAGGGTAAAGAGCATTTGCTCACATTAGCAGCGCCGCCAAGACATGCCGAAGCATGCATGTCCCGAAGGCCAAAGGCCTGAGATGGGAGAGTTTGATAGGAAGTTTACTCATCCCATTCGGAGGGGGCACCTCCTCCCAAACTCCACCATTGAATTTTGAAAGCTTCCAGAACGGATTTGGAGTGTATTTTAGCTTTACTTCGAGAATGAATCACTGACAAAAATTGAGTGACGAAGCTGGGAAGGGCATTGTCTGCGCTTCTCACTCTCGTGGTCCGAAGATAGGGAGGGCAACTGCCCCCTCTGCCCACATCCTTCCGGCGTCCCTGCCTACATCCCAATTTGGCTGTAGGCTTGAATAATTGCCGACCCAATTTGGTGATTATTTCTCACCCGTTTGTGGACGGCCGACCTTTTTTCACAAAAATAACGCACAGCGGGTTGAAAGAGTTAAGTGCCCTAAAATGAACGTTTTCCTCATTAGTTGTACACGAAAGTCTGTCTAGACACTGTACAGAGGCCACAGTGTCATTTCTGTTATTGTAACGAACGTTTGTAGAGTATATACACAGAACGACACACGCGTGTGAATGGGTTAATCGCGGGAACGAGAGGCCACAGGCCACAAGTATTATCCTTCCGCGATGGCACAAGTGCCATATCGATTAACCCATTCACACGCGTGTGTCGTTCTGTGTTTATTACACGCCTTTGCAACTATAAAAACAATTATTAGAAGAACACTCAGCAATTCATTTGACAACTGTCAACAAAAAGAACACATTTTATCGCCAACCAAATTCGCGAAGGGAACCCGTGTTATTATTTCGTCCCCTGGGTTCCAATGTGTTCTATGTGCCTCAAGGGATGATTTTTATTGTAATTGCGGCACACGATTTGTAGATTTATTTATTTATTGGTGTTTAATGTCACATACTTATGCACAATGGCTAATCGTGACCATGACAGTTTTACGGGTGGAGGAAACCGGAGTACCCGGAGAGAACCACCGAGCATACGAGCAACTGTCAGCTCCTCAACATTTTAACTCTGTTCAATCTCCGCTCAAGCAGGGTTACAGCGGTTGAAGACATATGCACCACCGACGTGCAGTACGCCTTCTTAGTACACGGCGTCATCGTGCCCCCATGTAGGCAACCGGGATAAAGTGCCCTGCCCGGACGGGGATCGAACTCGGGACCTCTAGCATAGAAGTCCATCAGTCTACCACTGAGGCACCGCTCTCGCAGGATTTGTAGAAAATTCCTGTAAAATTTCGCTTCTATTTAAAAATAGCCCGTCAACAATTTCCGTTCCGCACATATGTGCGGAACAGATTTTCATTTTCCGCATGGTTTAGTGTTGCTGTAGATGGGGATGACATAGAACAGGCGTGCAAAAATAGTTGGGACTTAGAGGAACTCAGACCAGCAAGATTCATCTTTCCGCTATATTTTCCGCTTTCATATGTTTCCATTTTACAACATATTGCAACGAAGGGTCAGAAAAAAACAAGTTGTGGGATAAATTATGCTTGAGGCGTCTGGAAGTCCTGATATGTCCTATGCGTTATCAAAATCTGTACCCTTAAAATGAATACTAAAAAACGAAGTTTGTGGGCAACAATTTTTTATTGCTGCTGCCATGTATTAATCGTATTAGGTAAATTCATAATTTTAATTATCCGATCGTTTGAAATTACAACAAACAACAAATAACCGAAGGTTAATACGAGTAGCTTTCCCAGCCTGTCTTCTTTGCAGTTAAATCTATTCCCATTAACGAAAATAAGAGAGAGAGAGAGAGAGAGAGAGAGAGAGAGAGAGAGAGAGAGAGAGAGAGAGAGAGAGAGAGAGAGAGAGAGAGAAGAATAAATTTTCACAAAATCACACGCACAAGTAAACTTTTCTGTTACATAGTATGCACAAGTGATTAGATGATGATGCGTTGATACCCGAAGCTAAAAAAAAGTATAACAAGCGCCGGTAATTGACTTAACTTCTGGGAACACACGGATAACTGCTTCCAGGTATCGTCGCATTCTGTATACCGGATCTTGATCTGATGTTGGAAGATTCTCTGTCATTCCCGGTGTACGCTGCCCTACGAAAGATCCTGGATCCGTGTTGGCGATAGGGGTGTTTTGACAGCATTCAGATGTGAAGAATCATCAACATTACAAGAACAGCTTGGTTCACATTATCGTCAGCATGGGTCGAATTATCAGAATGTGGAATGACGGGAAATATTAAAAATTCTCCCCACAGCATGTATTGCTGGTATCCCTCTTGATGTTATATGATTAAAACAGTGTTATATATAATCTGAGACGTACCAAAAATACTCACTTTTTGATTGCCAAAACTAGCTTATCTGAAGCAACCAACAGAACTGCAGCGACTTTCGTTCTTATATATGCATCCTGCATAAGGCAATTAAAACCATACTCCTCCAGTTCTGTTAGGCAAACTGAAAAAGAGATATCAATTCACGAGCTACAAAAATGGCACTGGCCACACGCTAAAAACTAAAGTGTTAAAAACTACACTTGAAGTGCTGTATTTAACACTTACTAAGTGCTGAACTAGCACTTTGTTCAAGTGTAGATATCCCAGAACTTGACAGGTGTTACAATAATACCACTCGTCAAGTGTAATGTCGCGACACTTAAAAGGAAACAACGCAGATGACGCGGATCAGGCTCGAACTCTCGAGCCTGATCCGCGTCATCTGCGTTGTGTCCTTTTAATTATGTACCCACCAAGCGCAAATCAAATCATGGACGATTCTGGAAGAACCACCAATGCTAGACACATGAGAAGTGCCATCCATTCAAGTTTCAGATGTCTGACGATTGTAATGTCTAAGTGATTAAAGCATTGTACCTTGAGTGTTAAAATCAAACCCTAAGAGTTAGAATGGGTTTAACACCTTGAAAGTGTCAGTTTTAACACTTTAGTTTTCACTGTGCATTTGATTAGGTAATTTTTAAGTTTTCAGAAGTTGTAACAAGAAAAGGAAAATAAAAAGAAAGAAAGGAAGAAATAAACAAATAAAAAAACAACAAAAAAACAGCAACAAAACATTAGTAAACACGAAATGAACAACACCTACACTCTTTGGAGGTAAGATTTGCAATCATTACTATCAAAAAGATCTTGCAACATTTGGAGCCTAAATAATATGCCACTATGGTTGATTCTAAATTGATTTCCGATTGCACTTGATTGATGTTCTTGTGCATATTAAATCAGTTAGCTTTATTGACAAAATTAATATTAGGCTATTAAAAAACATTCTTGTTTATAGGGCACCTCCCACGACATAGAAAATCTGCCTCATCACATTTTCTCATCTCCTCTATGAGACTGGTTTTCACTTATGGGACAAATATTTATTTAACCAACTCTATCTTGTTTGGCAGAACTCACAGAGTTCTGCCAAACAAGATAGAGTTGGTTAAATTTTCAACTGTATTATGGTAAATTCCCACTGCTGAAAACATTGGTTTGCCACCTAATAGTGTGAGTTGTTAAGTTTCTGATTCCAACTATTTTCATAACTTTTTTGTGAATAAATAATAAAACCCCCACAAAAAACAAAAATCCTCCTTCCCTCATCATAAAATTGCAGATAAATTGCCTGACAAACAAGAATTTTTGTATAGGCCTTACCGAAAACGGTGAGTGAAGCAGCTGTACAAATTGAAGTATTTGATTACTTTTGTGATTGAGTACAGCTTCAAGAATATCCTTTCATTAGTTGGCTGGAGCATGGGGTATTGCTATCCTCAGTACAGATTTGTATTTAGTCCAGACGTTTTTACGTGGATTGGAGAAAAAAATTGGTGTAAGATAAATTTCCAGGCCACGTAGTTGGTAGCACTAAAACAGAACACACTGAGGTTGTAGTACCGGACACGGGAAGCAACGACTCTGGTTGGGTGTTTCACGAGCGAGTGAAGGATCGAAACAACTCCAACAAGGGTAATTGATTCCTTTCTCCCTGTACTCTACCCGAGTTATGGTCTGTATTTATACCACAATTAAACTTGAATTAACCGAATGAAGCATAGACAAATATCGCCTTCAGCGGTCTGTTTGCATTATTGCGGGACACTGTTTTGTTTTAAGACAACTCATTCTCTCAATCAGATGCGTGACAACCAATCAGATGTATTCTACTAACGCTGAATAAGCACAGTTCTCTGGTTTAAATATCATTGTTTACATATCCGACCCGATCCGCAACCCGTTCAGTGTCATAAGTGTCAGAAATTTGGGCACTTTTCACACAAATGCAACGGGGAGCAACGATGTATGAAATACGGTGACAAACACATCGCGAAAGCATGTAATGCTACAAGTCTGAAATGCCCCAATTGCGGTGGTCGACACCCCAGCAACTACCGGGGGTGTAGCCACTTCAAAAAAGGAAAAATAAACATCCAGCTAAAAGCTCTAAATGTAAGTAACGACGAGAACTCATCTCCCCCTTATTCCACATGTACTCTAAAGGTTGGCTCTATTTTCAGCATAATGAAGAAACACATGGACACCAGTCTTTCGGACGTTTGCAAAGAGATTAGTAAAACAGCCTCTAAGTTATTTAATACTCAAATATCTCACACGCTATTAGAAGCGGCCGTCAACAAAATATAATTATGTAACAATATTACAATTAGTAATTAAACTTAAATGAACTTAGTACTGTTATTCCTAAACCATTCATGGATACACTAAAAATAGTCCAGTGGAACGCTCGAAGCGTTAATCAGAAAAACTTGCAAATGTCACATTATTTCAAAAATACGGACGTAATTGGAATTAGCGAAAAATGGCTTAAACCAAACAAAAAATTCTCGTTATGTGGTTTTGATATTATTAGAAGAGATCGCCCTGTCCAAAAAGGTGGCGGTGTCGCTCTGCTAATAAGGCAGGAGATTAAATACAAAACAATACCATGCGACCACCTTAATGCTGAAGTGCTTGCGGCTGAAATTGAACTTGACCACAAACACGTGGCCATCATATCATATTATAACAAGCCGCAAGCAACAGTGGACAGTAAAGTAGTTGAATTCTTTACCAAAAAGTACAAGCACTGCATATTCTTGGGTGATTTCAATTCCAAACACCAGGTATTTGGTTGTCATAAGACTGAGCCTAATGGTGACGCCCTTTTCCACATCATTGAAGAACTCGATCTATTCGTGGGAAATAACGATCAAGACGTAACATACAGAAGCAACAACCCACTCCATCAATCAGATATCCTAGACTTGATTATACCCAGCAAATCACTAACCAGCCAAATGCAAGACATATTTGAAGGGGATGATGAGCTAGGCAGTGATCACCTGCCGGTTCACGCCACTTTGAAATGTAATACTGGTCCCGCAAGGTATCCTCCTGCGAATAGGAGGAACCTATCAAAAATTGACTGGAACCTCTTCAGAAACATTATCGAAGTTAAAATAAAGGCAAATGACCCCTTAAATGCTCATGAACTAGAAAAAGCCTGCACCCATCTTAACGAGCTTATCAACAGTACACTAGATGATTTAATCTCACTTTGCCAGCACACCTAATTCACACCTTCAGTATAGTCAGTACCAGTAATTAGTGTTGACTAGTCACAGTTTATGATTCTTAGTTTACGGATGAAAATATTCGAATGCTTGCTTCGGCGGATACTTACTACTGTGATGGAACTTTCAGTATGTGCCCAACACTCTTTTATCAAATTTATACCATTCATTCGTTTGTGGAGGGAAAAATGTTCCCCCTTGTGTATGGCCTATTGCCAAATAAAAAACAGACAACTTATCAACAGTTTTTTGAGATAGTGAAAGAGAAAGCACAGCACTTAAACAGTGAATTGTCACCATCTACTATCATGACTGACTTCGAGACAGCAGCACAAAATGCAGCCAGAAATGTGTTTCAGACCAACATTAAAGGCTGCATGTTTCATTATCGACAGGCAATTTGGAAAAATGCACAACGGTTTGGTCTTCAAGTGGTGTTTAACAATGACCAAAGTGTAAAAATGTTCGTGAAACGGGCTTCAGCACTTCCTCTTTTGCGACCTGGTGACATATCAGACTACTGGTGGTACGCAATTGAGAATGTGGATATGGATATTCCAGGAGTCCGTAGTTTTGCGGATTATGTGACGGAACAATGGGTAGAAGGTGGTGACAGTTTAATGTGGAACCATTTTGAAACGACAGGTCCAAGGACCACAAATCATGTTGAAGGATGGCACAACAAGCTATCCAAACTTGGAGCTTGTCATCCAAACATTTATAAATTCATAAACTTAATCAAAGACGAACAAGGCTTCAACGAAGCCACTATTCTACAGCTTCAGAATGGTGGTAGCTTAAGGCCACGCAAAAAGAAATATCGACGCATTGACCATATGTTGGACAATGAAAAAAGGCAGCTGTTGGATGGTAGCAAAACATTATATGAATATGGCAACTCTGTAGCACACCTTGTTGGGTTGTGAAAAATTGTGATAGTACAAGTGTCTAATGGCATCCATATTTGTGTGATTTTATTAAAAATTGTGACTTTTTCAAACTATTAAATTTATTTTCTGTGTGGATGTACAATTATTTTCAATGGATGTAAAATGTCGTATCTATATTCTGACTTGGTATATGTATATGTAATGTTTAAGATAACACTATAAAACAATCAATGATTAAAGAATGTTTGCACAGTTTCAATGTTGGTTGGTATTCTGTTTCTCAAATTCACACCAATTTATAGAACAGACTATACTATTTATCCCTATTGTTTAACCTGTTATCACCTTTTTAGGAAAACAATACCTGCTGGCAAAGTGAGAACCCCCCACCCCCCACTAGATGAAATTTGTCCCAAGCAAACAGTAAAGACGCGGATAAACAGAATAACCCAAACAACTCTTCAAATAATCAAACAAAAAAGAAAAGCCTTCCGGGCTTACCAATCAGAGAATGACCAACTGAAAAGAACAGAACTTAAAACCGCGAATAATCGCCTACATGGAGAAGTAAAAAAAGCCATAGCTAACGACAATCGCGCGAGATGGGAAAAAGCAACAGAAAACCTAAATGGGCTGAGAGAACCTAAGAGGTTCTGGGATACATTTAAAACTCTTACTGGCCAAAAGAGCAAAATTGCCAATAATAATGCGCTGAAGACTATATAGCGACGGAACTATGGCCATGGACGACAAGGCAAAGGCCAGCGCTTTTGCCGAACTTCTAAAGAAAGCGCATCGTCCGCAAGAAGGGAACAGATATGACAACGATTTTAAGGTAAAAGTTAATAAATTTGTACAAGATAACAACTCAATTTTCAATGAACCGAACTTCGACCAAAGGCATGAAGACGGGGACGACCATGAATTAACCGAACCAATAAGCGTAGAAGAGGTCATGGGTATAATCAGAAAATGCAAGTCATCGTTGTCCCCAGGAGAAGACGAAGTCTCTTACAAAATAATGAAACAGTGTCCAAACATCTTCTACTGCAGACTTACCAAGCTCCTAAACTGCTGTCTCTCCTGTGGGTACTTCCCAAAATGCTGGAAAGTGGCCACAGGAGTCATGATACCTAAACCCGACAAAGACCTTAACAACCCTTCTAACTACCGCCCAATCAGCTTGCTTAGCTGTGTTGGAAAAATATTTGAGCGGATTCTCACTACGAGACTTCGCAGCTATCTCGAATCAATCAACTTTTTCAACAAATGACAAAGAGCGTATAGGAGTCAGAAAGAGGGAATCGAACACGAAAATAGACTGGTCGATTATATGAAAACAGCCTTCAGTCAAAACGAAATCGGAACCGCGCTTTTCTTGGATGTAGAAAAAACGTTCTACTCGGTATGGCACAATGGCGTGAGATATAAACTAGCGAAAATGGGATTACCCTCTAAAATTCTGAGGATCATATCATCATTTCTAACTGACCGAAAATTCAAGGTGAGGGTTAATCGCGAGATGTCAGAGGAAGTACTACTCGAAGCGGGAACACCACAAGGGTCGGTTCTAAGTCCGCTTCTTTTCATAATATACGTGAATGACATAGAAAAAGTAGGGAAAAACTGTGTTGAACTATCGCAGTTCTCAGACGACAAAGGCATTTGGACGGCCAGCAAGTCCCGAAACATAATTAAAAATCGTCTACAGGATACCATTCGCAATCTTGAGAGCTGGTGCGCCCTGTGGCGCATCAAACTCAATGCCGCCAAAACTCAAAAAGTTACGTTCTTCAAGAAGCAAAGGAAAAAACCAGTCCCCAGTATCGATCTCCAGTTATACGATAACAAACTAGAAGCAAACAAAGAGGCCAAATTTTTGGGATTTATCCTAGATAGCAATCTCAGTCTAAACAGTCACGTAAACTCCATTACGGTTAGAGCTAGTAAACGTATCAATTTTCCGAAGATGATCAGAGGTAGAACTTGGGGAGCAAACAAAGATGTGCTTCTCAAGCTCTACAAAACATTTATACGTCCGGTGCTAGAATACGGTGCCATAATAACAAGTGACCTGAGCAAAACCAACATTCAGAAGCTACAGAGGGTTCAAAATTATGCCCTGCGTGTGGCACTATGCAAACCGAAATGGACACCGATAAAGGAACTTCACGAGCTAGCAAAAATAGAAACTATTGATACGCGATTAAAAGACCTACAAAACAAACCCCTCAACAGACTCCAAGATAGTGAATTAATGGTTGAGCTGAACGAACACCGATCCCTTAACAGAAAAACAAAATAAGTTTTCGGGAAAAAAAAAAATAAACTGAAATAAAAATTATACAATATAACTAAGTAGCGTGGAGTCAGTGAGGATTGCCTCGCTACTCATTGAGAACTTTAGGATAGAATCTGTGAGGATTGCCTCGCAACTCTGCTGAAGCGCGATTGAAATGCGTTTAATAAGATCTTAAAAACAAAACCCTTCACATACTCCAGGATAGTGAATCAATGGTGAAGCTGAACGAACACCGAACCCTTAACAGAAAAACAAAATAAGCCACAGTAAATTAAAATTACTCAATAGAATTAAACTGCTTGGAGTCAGTGAGGATTGCCTCGCTACTCATTGAGATCTTTAGAATTGAGTCTGTGAGGATTGCCTCGCAACTCTGCGTGTGGGGAGTGGGCTCAGAAGAAACACACCCCTTATCCCATCCGTAGCAACAATCACACAACAGTCACATTATACAACAGCGGATATCTATCTTTCTCTCTACCTATAACTTTTCTAATTGAACATTCTCAAATTTTCTTGCAACACTCTTATCAAGAAGACGCATGGAAATGGTAGACAAAGCGTAGGAGGAATTGGTGGAACCTACCTTTCTGCAGCATACACAAGAAACCACCAAATACCAGGCAAGGATTGAAACAAGCTTGTCTGACTGGGGACGAGTGTACATTTTATATAAATCAGCATTTGAATAAAGATTTAACAGCCCTTTTAAGGGTCTGAGGGTGTGTGTCTATGAGAGAGTTTTTGTTTTTGTTTTTTTTTGTGGGGGGGGGGGGGGGGGGTGAGGGAGGTCATTTGGAATTCTCGAAGGATAACCAGATACCTCATAATCACATACGGCATCCTATCTCCCAGAAGGCTTGATGGATGACTCCCGGTTTTTCAAAACTAAACTGTTGGAGCTTTCTCCACTCCTTTTTTTGTAACCGCTATTGTCATATACCGGGGCCGCTACCAAACCGGCGTTGCTGTTTAGTTTTCTTCTCTCTTCTTCCCTTAAATTTGCCATCGCACAACATTATATTCTGGCTCGCCACCATGGTGGGACTGAAACCTCTACCATCGCCGAGTTGGAACCGAATAGAGCCCACTCTCTAATAGTCTCAATGGCGTTGAGGGATTGAGTATTGACAATCTATCACTCCAACGTAAACTGCCGGGAATTCTAACCGCGTGCATACCCCCTTAGATCCCATTTGAGGCAATAGGAAAGCTAGGCCTGTGTGATCCAAGTGAAATAAAATAAGGTTAACCGGGTTGCAAGGGATCTGAAAATGTAAATCCCACATCGTCCCTGCGTGCCTTCGGCGCGCTAAAACCTTTCATTCATTCATTCCGACCCGAAATAGTTGATGAAAAAAATCATCAGACGAGGTCGTAAGAGGACCGTTGTTGATGATGACAAAGAGACATAGCAGCAACCAGGTTCGCCCCCATGCTTCAGATGTGGACATCTATTGGTGGCGCGAGACAGGAGTCATCATGGTGGCCAACATGTGTGGACGTGGCCCCGTATGGTTGGGATGATAAAAGGACATATCAGGAACCAGGTTCGCCCCCATGCTTCAGGTGTGGAAATCTATTGGTGGTGCGAGACAGGAGGAGTCATGATGACCCTACCTGCGTATGATGATGATAAAGGGACACAGTAGCAACCATATTTGCCACCATGCTTCAGGTGTGGACATCTATTGGTGCTGCGAGACAGGAAGAGTCATGGCGACTCTAGCTGTGGTGTGGAGGAACCAAGGTGGCCCTTCCTGTGCGGACGTGGCCCCGGATGATGGGGGCGGGGACTATATTATGGCATTGCTATGGAGTTGGTGTGTTGAATGCTTGTGTCAAGGTTGATGGTCCACGTGTTTTGGTATCCTCGTACGAATGATCCTGCATGGGCAGGGGCGGGGGGGGGGGGGTAGGGTTCCGTATTAATGTGGAAGTCATTATGGTAGTGTGGTTCGTTATATTGCTTCTGCGTAGAATTCGCCTCGGTCGGTGTGCAAATCAAAGCCAGGGGGTCCGGAATGCACGGCACGTCGAGAGGGTGGTGTCGGGTTGGGTACCACCGAAATTATTTTACAAAACAGTTATTTTCTATGACGGAACACTTCTGTGGATGAAAAAATGCTAATCGCTTTGTTCGCAAAGCATCCGTTTCGACAAGTAATATAATTTAGAGAAAAGTGGTTCGCAGCCGCTCAAAAAACTGTCTCGTCAGAGAATGTGTGGGTGAGGGAGATTTTGGAGGGGTGGGTTGGAGAGGGTTAACCAATGTTTGCACGATTATGACATGAATTTATATTCTACAGTAACTGTTCTTACGCACACATACCTATACTCTTATCGGCAAACTATTCAGAAAACGACTCTATTATCACCGAAATTAGCCGAGACAATCGATAATATCGAGATAAGAAGCAGTGGAAAACTTCATGTCTTTTAAACACGGTCCAGCCGATTATGTGGTCGTTTACCAGGACTTGACCAGCTCACTTATCACCAAACTTGTGGCAATTTTGAACCTATGTGGAAAATTATTACCATCAAGCATGGAAATAAGCAATCTGTCATTTAATTTAAACAATATTTATTTTCAATAATATCTGGTAGTAATGTACAATAGTTTGTGGATTGGATTCGACAGTAAGCCGCAGGCTGATTGTTGTCGTTTCCATATATATAGAGAGTAATCGTTTGACTGGACTGGTTACGTGAAATAATTCATGAGAGGTGAGGGACGTTGTACAAACACGAGTGCGTGAATGCGCGCGAGTGTTTTACAATATAGTCCCTCGCCGCGAATGAATTATTTCACATAACCAGCCCAGTCAAGCGATTACTCTGTTTATTACTTTTCATTATTAACGATAATTGTATTATTTAACCCTTTACCTAACGTAACGGCCCAAACCGGCCAGCGCTATTCTCAAAAACCGCCAATTAATTTTCATTATTTTTTCATTTTTTGTCTCTAAAACATAGGTTATGACCCCTCATTGGAACGAGCTCGACGAGCTCGTTCCAATGAGGGGTCATAACCTATGTTTTTGAGACAAAAATTAAAATAATAGCTATTCAAGATTTTTTTTTTTGCAAGTGTCGTCTGCTTTTCATATTAGGTAAAGGGTTAAAAAAACAAAAACAATGAAGTCCCCATTACATCCACGGCAAAGCGACTTCTATTGCGCGCACGGATACATGACACAATTGTTGATTGCATAATTCACTTGTGAGGTTATCGTTTATAATCAAACCCGGAAATCCCATTAAATCACACTTTGGAAAGTAATAAATAATAATATTACAAACAGATTAGATCAGATATGAAGTGAATACTAACCATTGTGTTTGTCAAGGAGCTGGGACACTATGCATTTGTTCGAGTATATATTGGAAATATGGGTTTAAGAGAGAGAGAGAAAGTAAATGTTATTGATAATAGTGCATAGAAAAGAAATACAAAACCACCAAAAGATGTATGATAGTTGAACTAGTTTGGGTAGCCGGCACTGACGCAATGGGTTAGTCTCGAAGTGCCGACGACCTTCAATTAATTAACAGTGACCAGCAGGAGGTAGTGTTGTTATAGTTTGTTTCGATTAAGTAGATGAGTTGTGTTTAGTTTGCTCTGCCGACAACTCTCAAATAATTAGCACTTATCAGTGAGTAGAAAGTTGCATATACAACTTCGATAACGTTGTTAACTCTGTTAAATATGTTTGTCCAAACAAAATGCGGCATCCTTTGGACAACTAAAATTCACTGTATCGGTAGGCCCTATATATGTCCCCCCACCCAGCAACTTCTACAGTCAAACCGAGGAATATCGTGTTCTTTCGCAACCCGTTCAGTGTCACAAGTGTCAGAAATTTGGACACTTGTCACACAAATGCAGCGGGGAGCAACGATGTATGAAATGCGGTGACAAACACATCACGAAGGCATGTAGTGCTAAAACTCTGAAATGCCCCAATTGCGGTGGTCAACACCCCAGCAGCTACCGGGGTGTAGCCACTTCAAAAAAGTTAAAACAAACATCCAGCTTAAAGCTCTAAATGTAAGTAATGTCGAGAACTCATCTTCCCCTTATTCCACGTGTACTCTAATGGCTGGCTCTATTTTAAATGAAGAAACACTTGGACACCAGTCTTTCGGACGTTTGCAAAGAGATTCGTAAAACAGCCTCTAAGTTATATAATACTCAAATATCTCACACGCTATTTGAAACGGCCGTCAACAGAATATAATTATGTAACAATATTACAAATAGTAATTAAACTTAAATAAACTTAGTACAGTTATTCCTAAACCATTCAAGGATAGACTAAAAATAGTCCAGTGGAACGCTCGAAGCGTTAATCAGAAAAAATTGCAAATGTCACATTATTTAAAAAAATACGGACGTAATTGGAATTAGCCAAACATGGATTAAACCAAACAAAAAATTCTCGTTATGTGGTTTTGATATTATTAGAAGAGGTCGCCCCGCCCAAAAAGGTGGCGACGTCGCTCTGCTAATAAGGCAGGAGATTAAATACAAATCAATACCATGCGACCACCTCAATGCTGAAGTGATTGCAGCTGAAATTGAACTTGACCACAAACACGTGGCCAACATATCATATTATAACAAACCACGAGCAACAGTAGACAGTAAAGTATTTGAATTTTTTACCAAAAAGTACAAGCCCTGCATATTCTTGGGTGATTTCAATTCCAAACACCTGGTATTCGGTTGTCATAAGACTGCGCCTAATGGTGACGCCCTTTTCTACATCATTGAAGAACTCGACCTATTCGTGGTAAATAACGATCAAGACGTAACATACATAAGCAACAACCCACTCCATCAATCAGATATCCTAGACTTGATTATCACCAGCAAATCACTAACTAGCCAAATGCAAGGCATATTTGTAGGGGTTGATGAGCTAGGCAGTGATCACCTGCCGGTTCACGCCACTTTGAAATGTAATACTGGTCCCGCAAGGTATCCTCCCGTGAATAGGAGGAACCTATCAAAAATTGACTGGAACCTCTTCAGAAACATTATCGAAGTAAAAATAAAGGCAAATGACCCCTTAAATAATCATGAACTAGACAAAGCCTGCACCCATCTTAACGAGGTTATCAACAGTACACTAGATGAAATTTGTCCCAAGCAAACAATAAAGACGCGGATAAACAGAATAACCCAAACAACTCTTCAAATAATCAAACAAAAAAGAAAAGCCTTCCGGGCTTATCAATCAGAGAATGATCAAATGAAAAGAGCAGAACTTAAAACCGCGTATAATCGCCTACATGGAGAAGTAAAAAGGGCCACAGCTAACGACAATCGCGTGAGATGGGAAAAAGCAACAAAAAACCTAAATGGGCTGAGAGAACCTAAGAGGTTCTGGGATACATTTAAAACTCTTACTGGCCAAAAGAGCAAAATTGCCAATAATAATGCGCTGAAGACTAGCGACGGAACTATGGCCATGGACGACAAGGCAAAGGCCAGCGCTTTTGCCGAACTTCTAAAGAAAGCGCATCGTCCACAAGAAGGGAACAGATATGACAACGATTTTAAAGTAAAAGTAAATAAATTTGTCCAAGATAACAACTCAATTTTCAATGAACCGAACTTCGACCAAAGGCATGAAGACAGGGACGACCATGAATTAACCGAACCAATAAGCGTAGAAGAGGTCATGGGTATAATCAGAAAATGCAAGTCATCTTCGTCCCCAGGAGAAGACGAAGTCTCTTACAAAATAATGAAACAGTGCCCCAACATCTTCTACTGCAGACTTACCAAACTCCTAAACTGCTGTCTCTCCTGTGGGTACTTCCCAAAATGCTGGAAAGTGGCCAGAGGAGTCATGATACCTAAACCCGACAAAGAAGTTAACAACCCTTCTAACTACCGCCCAATCAGCTTGTTTAGCTGTGTTGGAAAAATATTTGAGCGGATTCTCACTACGAGACTTCGCAGCTATCTCGAATCAATCAACTTTTTCAACAAATGACAAAGAGCGTATAGGAGGCAGAAAGAGGGAATCGAACACGAAAATAGACTGGTCGATTATATGAAAACAGCCTTTAGTCAAAACGAAATCGGAACCGCGCTTTTCTTGGATGTAGAATAAGCGTTCGACTCGGTATGGCACAATGACGTGAGATATAAACTAGCGAAAATGGGATTACCCACTAAAATTCTGAGGATCATATCATCATTTCTAACTGACCGAAAAATCAAGGTGAGGGTTAATCGCGAGGTGTCAGAGGATGTAATACTCGAAGCGGGAACACCGCAAGGGTCGTTCTAAGTCCGCTTCTTTTCATAATATATGTGAATGATATAGAAAAAGTAGGGAAAAACTGTGTTGAACTATCGCAGTTCTCAGACGACAAAGGCATTTGGACGGCCAGCAAGTCCCGAAACATAATTAAAAATCGTCTACAGGATACCATTCGCGATCTTGAGAGCTGGTGCGCCCCGTGGCGCATCAAACTTAATGCCACCAAAACTCAAAAAGTTACGTTCTTCAAAAAGCAAAGGAAAAAAACCAGTCCCCAGTATCGATCTCCAGTTATACGATCACAAACTAGAAGCAAACAAAGAGGCCAAATTTTTGGGATTCATCCTAGATAGCAATCTCAGTCTAAACAGTCACGTAAACTCCATTACGGTTAGAGCTACTAAACGTATCAATTTTCTGAAGATGATCAGAGGTAGAAATTGAGGAGCAAACAAAGATGTGCTTCTCGAGCTCTACAAAACATTTATATGTCCGGTACTAGAATACGGTGCCATAATAACAAGTGACCTGAGCAAAACCAACATTCTGAAGCTACAGAGGGTTCAAAATTGTGCCCTGCGAGTGGCACTATGCAAACCGAAATGGACACCGATAAAGGAACTTCACGAGCTAGCAAATATAGAAAGTATTGATACGCGATTAAAAGACCTACAAAACAAACCCCTCAACAGACTCCAAGATAGTGAATTAATGGTTGAGCTGAACGAACACCGATCCCTTAACAGAAAACAAAATAAGTTTCCGGAAAAAAAAAATAAAATGAAATAAAAATTATACAATATAACTAAGTAGCGTGGAGTCAGTGAGGATTGCCTCGCAACTCATTGAGAACTTTAGGATAGAGTCTGTGAGGACTGCCTCGCAACTCTGCTGAAGCGCGATTGAAATGCGTTTAATAAGATCTGTATAACAAAACCCTCCACATACTCCAGGATAGTGAATCTATTATAAGGCCGTTCTCATGGCGAGATTTGCACACGTGTGCACAGTTGCATATGTATGTAAATTTACATACGTATGCAATCATGTCATGAGAACGGTTCTGCATACGTGTGCAAATTTGCCCATAGTGTAAACTTTACATCTCACAAAACCAGGTGTAATTGTAAATTTGCACACCTTTCAATTTGCCCTGGTGTGCAATTTTTACTACCGGGGTAATGGGCCTGTCATGAGAACGCATTTTTCAATTTGCATATGTATGCAAACCAGAGGGTCATCCTTAAAAAACAACCGGAACGGGTTAATATATTACAATCAGCTAGAAAATTTACCAAAATATGTGTCCCACAGACCAAAATATCTTGAAAAGTTGTCGATGAAACCATACAATATGGGTATCATTAGAACTGGCTCGATGAGCCTGTTCTAATTATATCCATATCTGTACGGCTTTATTGACATTTTATGGAAATCTTTTCTTAACAAATGTGAAATTTAATTTATTTTTTTTTAAAAGCCGTGTTCGGTAATGGGTTAACAATTTCCCCTAGATGAAATCCTGGTTACTATTTTACGTCCACTCAGAGACGAAGCTACACACGATCACATTATTAGTTTTGACGGTAGGAGATAAACATTGCATATGCCTATTTCACCTTGATACATTTTCCATCATGAAAGTAGAAACCAGTCAACTGGGTCAGTTATCAGTTACGTGCCAATAGTATTGGCGCGTAACTGATAACTGACCCTGGTAACCAATTCTGGCGCTATGTCCGAAGTGTCATCGATGTGATTAGAATCACCGGCAAAGACATTGCGGGACCACTCGCCGGCTTGGGAGCACCTACCTGGCTGAATCAGAGCCTCTGAGGCGCCTTAGTTTACCGAACATCGTGGCCAAAACGGCCGGAAAACTAACCAGTATATGATTATCATGATGTGAAATAGCTTGAAACGTTATCAGTTAAACCATTCAATTTTGGATGTCATTGGAACCAATCAATGAGCTGGTTCCAATGACGGCCATATTTGTATGATTTCATTCAAATCAAGTGATTTTTTTCTCCAGAAAACCTGTTTTGGTTGACGGGTTGACCCTCTACCAAATCCGGAAAATAATATACACTAACAAGACTTGAAATATCTTGGACTTACTCAATAAAACCATACAAATATGGATATCAGTGGAACCGGTTAACCCTTTCACTAATGAATTCACCAGACTTTTGATTTTCTGAGTTCATCGTCAATTTAAGTCATGGCTGCTTTACAGCAACCATGACTTAATTTGACAAGGAACTCAAGAAATAATATTCACTGCTATGTTATGAACATATTTCATTCAAATTGTTTTTGTCAAAGTCACTGCACAAAAATTTATTTAGCTGACAAAGTTGTCGTCTGCTCACAGAAATTGATACGATCTTTGCAATGTTAGGCATGTGTTTTGCATTTGGCTGACAGAAAATATAGACCAGGTTGAGAACTTCCAAAAAAATGCATTATATGCAAGATAAACGGAAAGAGGAACAGAATCAATCTAAGGATCGCCTCTTCAGTCTATTTGAGTCGAAATAAGTTGCGAGCTTCTCGCGTATCTCATGTCCATTGTGATCACCACCCGCGTCACTGATTTTCCAACGATGTTCTGAATTCCTCTTTGTTCAGTTCGCATATGTTATGGAGAACTACACACACATTAACAAGCTTCAGGCAAACTGTACATCCACATCTAATCTTTTAATCAGACATGTCCATCGACCTTTTCGCCTCCCAAATGCATTCTCGGTGGTCATGCGTGCGCGGCTGGGGCGGAAGTTGAAATACTGCCGATTGTCAGACAAACCATTCCTGTTTGTAAAGGGCTTCAAAAGCCAAGTCTTTAAAGGATATGCCGCTTCCGCTAATATGACAATCAGTGTCTCAGTTTTCTTTCCCGCAACATCCAGTTGTGTTGATCTGCCTCCAAAAAGGGTGCACGATTCTTCCAAGTGGTATACCTTTGAGTTGGCAAAAACACGAGCATCGTGTACTCACCCAGGCCAGCCTATGTTCACATTCCTGAAGATATAGTTGTGATCACATACTCCTTGCAGGATTATTGAATACCACCCTTTCCGGTTGAGGTAATCTCCATGTGACTCACCAGCGGAAATAATAGGAATGTGACATCTATCAATGGCCCCCGCCACAGCCCGGAAAGTCCCACCATTTTTCTTTATATCCTCTGATAACGGCACCAAACTCACTATCTTCAGGAAACTGCACATACTTTGTCATAATCTTTTCGGATAAAACATCACATACAATGTGCACACAAGTGTGTACAGTGGTCTTTCCAACTCCAAAGAGATTGGCAATTGTCTGATACTCAGTCGAAGTAGCCATCCAGTACAGAGCTATGGCAACCTTCTTCTTAGTATCTAGTGGCTCGCGTACGCATCCGGGTCCAGATGAAATGTGTGGCTCAATTTCTGAGCATAAGTCCAGGAATGTTGCCTTCCTCATCCGGAAATTCTGGATCCATTGCTTGTTGTCGAACGTCTTTAGGACTATGTTCTCCCACCAATCTGACGACCACTCTCTCTTTCACATTCTCTTCTCCTGGCACAATCCAACAACTAATCCTGCACTCACAACGTAGGATAGGACTCGCCTTTTTCGTCTATACAAAGCACTCAATCTATCCATTATGACTGGTCTGTGAGTGCAATGAATGAACTTCTGAGAAGCCCACTTGTTCATTGGTAAATGCCCACGCAAATGCACACCCTGCTTAACTTCATGTGAACGCGTTGTAAAATTTGCTAATGCACACCATGCAAATTTTACATACATGCAAATATTACATATGTGCAAACTCTGTCATGAGAATTGGCCTAATGGTGAAGCTGAACGAACACCGAACCCTTAACAGAAAAACAAAATAATCCACAGTAAATTAAAATTACTCAATGGAATTGAACTGCGTGGAGTCAGTGAGGATTGCCTCGCTACTCATTGAGATCTTTAGGATTGAGTCTGTGAGGATTGCCTCGCAACTCTGCGTGTGGGGAGTGGGCTCCGAAGAAACACACAGCTTACCCCATCCATAGCAACAATCACACAACAGGGACACTATACAATAGCGGATACCTATCTTTCTCTCTACCTATAACTTTTCTAATTGAACATTCTCAAATTTTCTTGCAACACTCTTATAAAGAAGATGCATGGAAATGGAAGACAAAGTGTAGGAGGAATTGGTGCAACCTACGTTTCTGCAACATGCACAAGAAACCACCAAACACTAGGCAAGGATTGGAACAAGCTTGACTGACTGGGGACGAGTGTACATTTTATATAAATAAACATTTGAATAAAGATTTAACAGCCCTTTTAAGGGCTTGAGGGTGTGTGTCTGTGAGAGGGTGTTTTTGTGGGGGGGGGGGGGGGGTGGGGTGGGGTGGAGGAGGTCATTTGGAATTCCCGAAGGATAACCAGATACCTCATAATCACATACGGCATCCTATCTCCCAGAAGGCTTGATGGATGACTCCCGGTTTTTCAAAACTAAACTGTTGGAGCTTTCTCCACTCCTTTTTTGTAACCGCTATGGTCATATACCGGGGCCGCTACCAAACCGGCGTTGCTGTTTGGTTTTCTTTTCTCTTCTTCCCTTAAATTTGCCATCGCACAACATTACATTCTGGCTCGCCACCATGGTGGTGGGACTCAAACCTCTACCATCGCCGAGCTGGAAACGAATAGAGACCACTCTCTAATAGTTTTAATGGCGTTGAAGGATTGAGTATTGACAATCTAACACTCCAACGGAAACTGCCGGGAATTCTAACCGCGTGCATACCTCCCTCAGACTCCATTTGAGGCAATAGGACAGCTAGGCCTGTGTGATCCAAGTGAAATAAAATAAGGTTAACCGGGTCACACGGGATTTGTAAATCCCACATCGTCCCTGCGCGCCTTCGGCGCACTAAAACCTTTCATTCATTCATTCTACAGTCAAAATGGCAAACGTTCAGTCAGTGCGACATACATTCCAAATGGTAGAGGTGGAAATAATCTAGTATTTAATGACTATAAATACAGAATAAAATAAAGGTCCGACGCAACACACTGGATATGCTGTAAAAATGGCTGTGGTGCAACATTAAACACGAAGAATGATATAGTTTCCTCTGTTGGTGCTCAACACAATCATCCAGCAGACTTCGACCAGATTAAAGTTGATACGTTTTTGACAAATATGAAAAAAATGTGAGTTGTGAGTGACACTAAGCCCGTGGCTTCCATATATCAGTATCTAGTATCTTCACTCAGAAATGACCAAACCGAATCAAGTGTTGTTGAAAAAGTTCCCACGTATTATAGTGTAAGATCGGCCTTATATCGATCTCGTGCAAAGACCAGGTCGCCTCTCCCATAGACACGGTCATCCATAGATCTGCCGGACACATACAAAGGCAGCAACGGACACTTTTTGTTGTGATGGCACGTTTGACAAGTGTCCAAAAGTATTTGTGCAACTGTACACCATTCATGCATTTGTTGAAAACAAGATGGTTCCCTTAGTGTACGGATTTCTACCACACAAAACCCAGGCAACATACACGAGATTCTTTCGGATTATAAGTGAGAAGGCACAGGAGATAGGTTTTCCGCTAACCCCAAGTTGTGTATTCACGGATTTTGAAAGTGCTGCACAGAATGCCATCAGAACAGTGTTTCCATCTATTAGCATGAAAGGCTGTTTCTTTCATTATACTTAAAGTGTGAGGACATATGCGAATAATTGTGGCTTGAAAACGGATTACCAACAGGATACAAACATTCAGCTTCTCATTCGAAGGTTCCTGTAGATCAGATAAGTGACACTTGGCTTATGGTGCTAGAAGAATGGGAGGATGTTCTTGAATCAACAGACAGACAAGTGGATCCCCGAGTAACCCGGTTCACTGACTATGAAAACCGCTATTCATTTGTTGCGAAAAATATTTTATCAATCAAAAATACTATTTATGTTCTCCCTCGTCCATAAATATCGGTTCTTGATTTATCAAAATATTTCTCGTTATTGCCGAAATCTCTCCTATAAATTATGAATAAACTATAATCTCCTTCCCTTTGAAGTAGAGGATTAATCACACCTTCTTGTCCTACCTTTGGAAACAATAGCCGTCGGCACTTCGAGACTACCCCGACGCAGTGGGGGTGGATGGATTTGGAGTTTGGGGGTATATATATATATATATATATATATATATATATCTATATAAGAAAAAAATATTAAAGTTCAAAACAAATACACCGACATCACTGACTATATTCCTGCTAGCGCTTTCACCGCTCTGTATGCGGATCTTCAGGCATTTTTATTTTTATAAAATACGTTATACAAATATTTACAAAATAACGTTATGACGTAAACCACTGGGTGTGGTGTATCGATTTTGGAGACGTTGTTCCAGAAACTGCATATGCAATAATTATTTCATACATTTGAACAGAGGCGTGTTGATCCTTTATCGAAAGAAATTATAACGAAATTAACATAACAAATAAAATAATGATGTTTCTTTTATCCTAGAAATTAAGTTATAAATGTTGTGGGCTCCGAAAAAACCCGGTATATTTATTTCCCACAGATGCTTCCCACTCCAACTCTCTATATATTACTATGTTGGTAATACCCATATTTCTGCATAATGTAAGGGAATGAACTCCTTACTCCCGACTCTAGCTCGAACCCCCGAGAGTGTTTGTCATTCTCGGGGAGTCGAGCCGGACTCGGGGCAAGCGCCACTGTACATGTAACTCTCTGGCTAAGGGAGAAGAAAAGGTTGGGTAAGTAGGGGGCTATACACAAAGACTCACTGTGCCAATCGTGTTATTTCTATGAAACATAACATATAATACTATGATATGGCCTTTATACTAGAAGTAAAGTTTATGAACTCAGAATATATGTGTTTTTCCACGAATTTTCCTATGTTAACCATCTATTTATATTTATTTTCACGATACCAATATTTCCGCATAATTTAAATTAATGGCTGTGAGCGCCTTACTCAGACTCCAGCTCGACACCTCCTGGAGTCGAGCTGGATCCGATGCAAGCTTTCTTGAACAGAGAACTAATCCGACGTAAACGGAGTCAAGCATGATATTCCGATAAATAAAGTCAAGTTATCCGTAGAGAGACTATACTTTTGTAACTCCGTGGTTTAAACCCCCCCCCCCCCCGGGAATCCGTAGCCATTATGTGTCCCGTTGACGCCACTCCTGTAATAAGGAAAAATTGTACGATTAGATAAAGAATTAAAATAGGAATTATAAGGATGAACAAATAAATAATTCTTAATGAGCTGGTCATCCAACCCACCCACCCCCCTCCCGTCACCCCCTACACCAAACTAATGCTTACAGTCATGCCCATTATATTACATTACTTAAACTCATCCTCAGTCTCAACAAAGGAAGACCCCCCCCCCCCCCAAGTGAACATGGACAAAAGCCTTATAAAAACAAGCAGGTGTAGGTAATTACTATTATAAAAAGAGCCATCCCAAACGATTTAAAATGGATTAATTATCTATACCCCCCCCCTTTTCTCCAAAGTTAAGACTATAAAAATAATAATATAGCGCATAATTTGAAAACCTTGGGTGCCCACCCTACTACCACCACCACCCATCTAAAGCTTTAAACTACAGGCATTACATTACGTTTGGGTTGTAATAGCGCCACCCAGTAGCATTAAATTGACCGTTGCATGAATGAAATATATAAATATCTTGGTCATTTGCAAAATGAGGTCCCCCAGAGGGTGCATTTGCATTACGTTTGGGTTGTAATAGCGCCACCCAGTAGCATTAAATTGACCGTTGCATGAATGAAATATATAAATATCTTGGTCATTTGCAAAATGAGGTCCCCCAGAGGGTGCATTTGCTGATGCTATCCCCCATACAGTGGGCTAGAATTCCCCAATTTATCTTCTGGATACCTCTTTCTATTTGGACCTGAGACCTTGCCTTGATTCAGATTGAGGTTCACAGGGGATAAATTTAGTAATGCTACCCCGCTGTGCAGGGCAGCATCGCCAAATTCACCCTCTGAGGACCTCATTTTGCGGCTGACAGTCTGCTTATTTCCAGGCCTGATAACCATTTCAATTATCGGACAATAGTACTCGGCCCAACTACTGTAAGGGGAGGAGAAAATGAGGGTGGACGATAACCCCATACTCCATCCCCCCGATTTATGCATCCAAGTAGAAATATTCTCTGACGACTCCAATATTTATCGAGCAATTTCCCGAAAGCGTTACGTCTGACAGGACTCTTCGATTCATCTTGGAAAAGAAAGAGATTCCGTACTCAGTCCCACAACCAGCTCTTTATAATTTTCCTTTCTGCTGCCACTTGCCACTACCAGTCTTATCATCCTTTGTCTACAGGCGCACTTTCAGCTGCGGTAGTAACCAACCAAACAGCTGATAGTGCACTTTTAGTCGCTTCCAAAAGTACTGTTCGGTTCCACCAAAAGTCCAGATAATGAGGCCCGATTTGCCACTTCTATGCCACTTAAGCAGTAAACCACCCGAAATGCTCCTCGCAACAGCTCGCAATACAAAATACACATACCTTTCTTGCTAAGAAACGTCTTTGAAACATGAGTAGTATACTTTGTCAATGACTTGTTTCTTTTTCTTTCACATTTACTCACAGCCTGTGCTATCGTTGAAATTAGATTAATAAATCTGCAAAAGAAAAATAATGTGAGAACTCGTATACGGGAGAGAGAGAGAGAGAGAGAGAGAGAGAGAGAGAGAGAGAGGAGGAGGTTAAACATGGAAGATCTGTGAAGATGCAATTGCGAGAACTTAATTTTATATTGCCTAGTCATAAAAGCTCTGCATCCATGGGCTAGTCGATTGGGTGCCAGAGACCCGGGGCCAACTTCGAAAACATTTTGCAGTTTTCAGTTCAGTAGCTTGGGCCCAGCAGTTTGGTTGGTGGATTTCCTGCTTGATGTAGGCTATGTAAAATTAAATTCAAACAGTTGCATCTTCACACAGCTTCCATTAATTGCGATTGCTGACTTTATAGGCTTAGACCATACACCATTATAACAGTAATCTGTTCCAGTTGCATCGAATGTTAAGCCAAACGACTCGAGATAAATCTCACGATAAATACAGACGTTATGAAGACATTCTGTAATTGTCAATTCTCTAATATCAGTCTGGAGTCGGGTTGTTAAAAACAATCTTTGGGGTGATAAGCAACAAACGGCTTCCTCGGTAACTGGGTTACTGCACAATTCGGTTATCAATGTATAATGATAAGACTGGTTGGTCATTAAATACGAGTAGTTGGACATATATCCGAACCGGCCTCATTGTATGGAGGGAAAGGTGGCAGGACAGTGAAGTAATAGTCACGTGATCTGGTTACGTCATGTTTGCTGGCCATGGTATCCGCATGAGCGGCCATCTTGTAACGTCTTCCCATAGCGATACGTAGTCTTACATGTAGCGCATGCACAGCGCGTGTTGTAAGGGTGGCGCGTGTTTTCGTCTTCCATTTTGTATACTGGATTAGTCAGCTTGGTTTCTTTGGAAGCACGTAGTTGCTATGAGCCTTTGAAGGCTTCTAATGAAGCGGGGGTATGTTTGGAGGGGGTGTTCAATTGAATAGCAGTAAAATAGCAGTAAAATCTATCTAATTACCCAAATAGTCCCGACAAATCACCAAAAAACACCCCCAAATCACCGAAACGGACTCGGATTTCCCCAGAATCCTCGATTTTGTCTAACAATAAGACGCGATCCTTTGTATAAGGGTATATCTAATTACCACAGCTGAAACTGTTTATTTGGCGCGGATTTCTAACTAAATCCTCGGTTTTCATCTCTTCATTTGGTTCAGATTCCTACACAATCCCCCTCATAAGAGTAGCAAGAGGTTCTATAGGACCGAGGCCCCCCTCGTTGTTCCGGAATATACTCCAGTAGCGTAGAATAGCCTTTAAGTGTGAACTATTTTAGCATACTAATGGTATTACCTCATTTTGTAGTTCTGGGGTACTCTCTTTTGTTCGAAGAACCTGTAACAGTTTTACAATCCAAGCCTATTCCTTCACTACCTACTATTACAAATCCTACTCTCGCTGCTCTCGCTACTCAAACCCTAACAGTCTATCTAGTCCTTGCTCTCTCTGGTTCCTACATTTACCCTTGTCCAATCTCAGAATGTCTAATCAGATTGCTTTATTACCCGCAATCTTTACGAAATCTCCCATGTGTATAACGAAGTCTTATATGATTCTTAAACCCGAAAGACAATCGAGAAGGCACAGGTATTGCTCGAACGACTCGAATCTTATCGAGCAAATAAATTATCAAGTAACTGCTCGAACGAGTGACTCCTTTTTCGACTCTTTTTCTCCATCTGGGTATTGGAGGATACCAATGGCATGGTGATATACTATTGGAGGATACCTTTTGAGGCTACCTTTTAGATGACACTTATCGGACGATATCTATCTGAAGATAGTTATGACGCATAGCATCTGTTCAGTTCCTTGCTTCTGGACCACCCACACTTCTTCATCGATCCTTGGCCATTACTGCTAATTTGCCCATTGCCACCACCAATGATTAACATCCACTCTTTACTTCCACTACGATGGTCTGTACCGCTACTATTGACTATCCCTATCTGTCCTGTATTAGAGTCTTCCACACTTACTACTGACTACAATGCCCCCCAGCACCAATATCACTACACCATAATCCCTACGGGTTCATATCACTATCATACTTAGCGTCCGCTACTGCAAGGAGTCGAATACAATCTGCTTGCTCTAACAACTCGAATCTCGAATCTTAACGAACAAATAAGCAATCGGGTAGGGTCTTGAACAGGCATTGCTCGAACGACTCGAATCTTATCGGGCCAATAAGCTATCGAGTAATTATGATCATCTTATACCAATCAAGGCCCAAATATCATACCTGCATTTGATCCAACATTAGACCCAACAGAAGCCCCACAAATAGAAGATTTCGTAGATGGATGAGCATTTCTCCGACAACTGAACATAGCTCGTCCGCCGGCCGACCGTTACCACTGCCCCCCCCCCCCTAACAGCAATACCCTAGACATCAGTCTGACTAAGATTGATTCTAACAAAAGCGAGCCACAAAAAAACAGCCATACTACAAACTGCTTACAGTAGAAAGCCCAGAGCAGCACCGCGGTGGAAAATGAAATCCAACTGGAAGGTTTGCCCGAAAGAGTGCCCGAGATGGTAGCAGATGGTGGCAGCCAATACCTTATTTAAACAAAAACCATCCATGTTACAAGACACAGCATCGCAAACAGCAGTTTGATGTATAGACGACCATTCCCGCACGCAACGGTACTTTCCAGGTCCACCCACGCTGGACAAAAACAATACTTTTCACACAAAGCCCTACATTTTGTTACAATAAATAAATCGATAGCATTAGCTGCTCCCTTCTTCAAGCACTGTCTTTACCCACCCGATGTCGCTGGATCTTCTCAGTAACTCAACTGTCATACTAAATAAATAAATGAACCAATAAAATAGCTTATACCAACACGGGACACAGAAGTCGGACAACAATTCCTCGACCCTCCCCCCCCCCCCCCCCCACACACACTATGACTACTGCGACTAGCGACGTTCCGGATCCTAGAGAATTGAAATCGGAAGATAAGAATCTCATGATTTTCGACGATCTGCTTTTGGAGAGACAGAACCGATGAGAATCGTATTACGTTAGGGGTCGACACAGCAACGTGGACTGTTTCTACCTGTCGCAGAATTATTTTCGATTGCCCAGACAGACGATAAGGGAGAACGCTAATTTTCTATGTCTCTTTCGCCAAGATCTCAAGAATCTCAATCACATCTATGTCGCAAACGACATGAGCGTGGCGGAATTCAGGAGATTCTGCAAGAGGGTTTGGGATGGAGGACTTTACAATTCGTCGTGATCGATTTGACAAGCGAATTTAATCGCGGAAAATATCGGTGCGGATTCGACAAGTTTTATGTTTCTGATGATAATAAGATAGAGCGTGAAAATAAAAAAAAAATTAGAAAATAATAAATCTTCAAATAATTAATTTTGAAAAAATAAAATTAAAATATAATGTTCGAACATGGAGAATTGTTAGAACGGATAGCCGAGAATACGGCTGCAAAACAATCCATTCAAATCGTGGTGAGTGGCGATTCGACTCGATTCGCTACGAAATTCGAACCTTCCATCGAATTGAATAGAGAGAAAAGATACGAGATGGCGTTGGTGAATCTGAAGACTTATTATTCCTTTCCCAACGTCACCGAAAAGAATAACTCGTTCAAGTATTCCGACGGAGTGGATTGGTTGGAGATTCGAATTCCCAAAGGGAGTTACGACATAGACGATTTGAACAATTATAATCAGACGCGAATGAAAATGGATGGAAAGGGAAGCAACAAGATCAGACTCGCTCCCAATCCTAATACCTTACAGACGATGTTGGATTTGGAAGATAATTTTCGAGTGGATTTCAACACGGACGATTCTATAGGCAAGGTGTTGGGATTCGATCGAAAGATGTATCGAGGCCAGGCGGCATCTGAAAATACGGTCGACATTCTCGCAGTCAATAGCATTCTGGTGAACGTGGACGTGATTGCTGGAAGCTACGTGAATGGTAGCGATCAACCGACGATCTATTCCTTCTTTCCAAACGTGTCGCCGGGTTATAAGATCGTGGAGCGACCTCGAAATTTAGTTTATCTACCAGTGATTTTAGACACGTTGTATAGTCTCAAAACCACGTTGACGGATCAAAATGGTGAACTGTTAGATCTTCGCGGAGAGAGGGTGACGATACGATTTCACATAAGAGAAATATAAAAGCAAAAAAAAAATATTGTGTATATATATAGATAACAAAAATAAAATAAACGCAATATTAATTTTACAAAATTATTTTAATATAAATAATTATTATTAAACAAGAAACAATTGAAGTAAATATATTTAAAAAAAAAAGAATTATGACAGAATACGTGATTAAAAACGTGAACATATCCACAGGACAGAGGAAGAAACTTAAGAGAGCGTTAACAACTCGAGGCGAGGCGGTGAGATTCAAATTCACTCACGAAGATGTGACGAGAGGCGGTCAGGATTCGATCGCCTGGACCAGAAGTCAAATCAAAAGGATGGAGAAAGCGATTCGCGATGGAAGGGGGTTGACGGTGAGAATGAGTCCCGCTCAATTGAGATACAATTTGAGAATGAAAGGTGGTTTCATACCGCTATTGGCAGGAATCGCCACAAAAGCATTACCTTTCGCCGCAAAGGCACTACCCTTTCTCGGAAAGACTCTCGGCGTGGGAGCTCTCATGGGACTCGCTAGTTCGGCAGTTGAGAAATTAATGGGTGGCAGCGGACTGTTTTTGAAGAAGGGAGGAGCCGTGTGTCGCGTCCACGTAGACGACAGCGGTAAAGGATTGTATCTAGAACCCGTTAGAGGTGATAACTCTTTGAGAGGAAACGGTCTCTATCTGAAGAGTGGACAGAACGTTGAGCGACTCGGCAAGGGTTTGTTGCTCGGTGAGAATTCGCCGTTTAAGAATATACCGATTTTGAATATGTTATTATAATATAAAATTATATGATTATATAAAATATAAATCATAGAAAGTATAAAATAATATATAAAATGGATAAAAAGGTGGAGAAACAATTAGATGATAATGATGAATATCGCGAGACAAAGTGCGAAAAAAAAGATGTGAAAAAATGGTTAGACACTAATGATGGATATCTAAGGAAAGAACTGATGAAAGAGTTAGATAAACAGCGGGATAGACGGTTGGAAATGAAAAGAATGAGACGCTTTCCACCGTCACCACTACCTTCTGATCAGTGTTTTAAATGGGCAGTCACCTCCGCTTTATACCCTGTCAAAATGAACATCGAAAGAGTTTCTTCTTACGAGGTGACTTCTAAAAATCTCGATTGGACCGGAGTGACTTTTCCAACGCAGTTAAAACACATCGAACGTTTCGAGGTTCAAAATCCCACCGTAGCGGTGAACGTCTTGGGATACGACGACGAAAAACAAATGATCTATCCTCTCAGACAGACTTCGTATCTCGAAAGAGAAAAGACGATTATTTTATTATTGATTTCGAATGGTGTCAATCGTCATTATTGTTGGGTTAAACATCCGAGCCAATTACTGTCGAGACAAAATAATAAACATAAAGGAAATATATCTTTATGTTGCAACTGCATGAACGCGTTTCACAGTGAAAAATCGTTAGCGAAACATCAGGAATATTGCAACGAAAATCAAGGTGTCGCCATCGAAATGCCCAAACCTAACACCATCGTGAAGTTTGAAAATCACAATAGAAGGTTAAAAGTACCATTTGTTGTGTACACCGATTTCGAATGTTTCACCACGAAAATGAGTTCCTGTCAACCCAACGCTCTTCAAAGTTATGTCGAAAGATATCAAAAACACATACCTTCGGGTTATTGCATTTATGTGAAATGCGCTTTCGACTCGCAACATGACATGGGTCCCTTCACCTACACGAAACAGTATGAAGACGACGACGTGGCCCAAAGGTTCATGGAAGAGTTAGAATCGAAAATTCAAATGTTATACGACAAATTTAAAACTCCGGCAAAAATGATCATCACGCGAAAGCAGCAGGATGAAAATAACAGAGCCACCGAATGTCACATATGCAGACAATCGTTTGACGAGAATTCGGAGGAAAATAAGAAGGTCAGAAACCACGATCATTACACGGGTCTGTATCACGGTCCGGCTCACAGCAAGTGTAATTTAAAATATCGAGACACCGTTTTCTATCCGGTGATGTTTCACAATCTCTCGGGTTATGACAGTAATCTGTTCGTGAAAAATCTCGGCACCTCACACGAAGAATTAAATTGCATCGCGAACAGCGAAGAAAGATACATTTCCTTCACGAAATGGAAGCTCATGGAGAAGAAAAGAGTAATCAACGGAAATGCGTTGGAAGAAAAAACGAAATCCATTCGTAGAGGCATACGTTTCATCGACAGTTTTAAATTCATGTCGACCGCTCTGGAAAAATTAGTCGATAACATGAGCAAGGATAAATTTAAAATCACGAGCGAACATTTCGGAGAATGAGTAGACGTCATGTTGAGGAAAGGAGTCTATCCTTATGATTACATGAACGATCTAAAGAGATTCGAAGACACCGCACTACCTTCGAAAGAAGATTTTTATTCGAAATTATACGAATCCGACATTTCCGACGAGAATTACGAACACGCCAAAAACGTGTGGAAATCATTCGATATGAAAACCATGAGAGATTATCACGATCTCTATCTGAAGACCGACGTTCTGCTCTTGGCAGACATGTTCGAAAATTTTCGAGACGTCTGTCGTCGAAATTATGATCTGGATCCCGCTTGGTATTTCACCACACCCGGTCTGGAGTGGGACGCTCTGTTGAAGACCACCGAAGTCCAATTGGAATTATTATCCAACGTGAACATGTTGCTCATGTTCGAAAGGGCTGCGAGAGGTGGCGTCTCGATGATCTCTCACAGATATTCTAAAGCTAACAATCCCTACATGAAAGAAGGTTTCGATTCGAAACGGTTGACTAAATACATACAGTATTGGGACGCTAATAATCTGTACGGTTGGGCTATGAGTCATCCTTTACCCATTGGGAATTTCGAATGGGTGACGGAACTGGAAGAGATGCAAAAATGGAGAGACTATCCTTGCATTTTAGAAGTCGATTTGAACTATCCGGAAGAATTACACGATCCACACAACGATTATCCGCTGGCTCCCGAACGAATGGAACCGAACGAAGGAGATGAGGAGAAACTCATTCCCAATTTATTTAACAAACGTAACTATGTTGTCTACAGTGAGAATTTGAAACAATACGTCGATTATGGGATGAAATTAGTCAACATACATCGCATCATTCGATTCGACGAAGAGCCTTGGATGAAAAAATACATCGATCTCAACACGAATCTCAGAATTCGAGCTGAGAACGATTTCGAAAAAGATTTCTTCAAACTCATGAACAACTGCGTGTATGGTAAATCGATGGAAAACATCAGGAAGGGAACCGACGTTCGACTCGTCACGTCTGAGAAAAGAGCTAAAAAATTAGTGGCGAAACCCAATTACAAACACCGAACCATATTCGACGAAAATCTAGTGGCCGTTCACATGCAAAAGACGCACCTGAAGTTCGACAAACCGTATTATCTCAGACCGATCATCTTAGATATCAGCAAGCGATTGATGTACGAGTTTCACTATGATTACGTCAAACGAAAATTTGGCGATAAAGCCAAACTACTGTTCACCGACACGGACAGTTTAGTTTATGAGATAGAGACGAAAGACGTCTACCGAGATATATCTCAGGACGTGGCCGAGTGGTTCGACACGAGCAATTATCCTGTTGATCACCCGTCCAACATTCAATCAAACGACAACAAGAAGGTGTTGGGTAAATTTAAGGACGAGAGCGGCGGTAAACAAATCGTTGAATTTGTGGGCTTGAGACCCAAACTGTATGCTTATCGTCTAGAAGATGAAGAGATCAAGAAGTGCAAAGGAGTTAAAGCGTGCGTGGTGAAGAAAAACATCTCTTTCCAAGAGTATAAAGATTGTCTGTTAGGAAGGGGTCCGGTGTATAAGACTATTAAATCGAATCGAAGTGAAAATCACGACTTGTATACCGAAATAGTCAACAAGATTTCGCTGACGGCCGACGACGATAAGAGATTCGTGTTAGACGATAAAATAAACACTTTGGCACTCGGACATTGGGCTGTGGATCTAATTGGAGACGATATGAATGTGGATGATTGGATTCCAGATATGATTGTGGATGATAAGATTCCAGATATGATTGTGGATGATACGATTCCAGAAAATCAAGTGGAATTAGATGGATTCAAAATTATAGAAATCGATAGAGACATCGAGAGAGTTAGTTTAAAAAGAAAAAGAAAGAAAAAAAAAATAACGTCATTTTTAGTGAATTATAATAAAATAAATTAAAAAAAAAAAATATATATACGCATTTATGAATAAGAAAATAAAGATATCCGTAGAAGGTGTCGTCTTACCTAACGAACCCCTATCCAACATCGATCTGTTGAATGTGGCAAAAGATTTGAAAATCAAAGATTTTCTAGGTGTGTTTTCCAGAGATGCCTTGCCGAAGAGAAAACCTCGACAATCGGAATGCGGAATTTTAAATCTAGACGATTCATTGGGTGAAGGCACTCACTGGGTGACGTGGATCAAGAACGGGAAGAAGAAAAATTATTATTTTGACAGCAACGGAATCTCACCCCCAAAAGAAATAAAGAACTATTTCAACAAATGGATGGTTCGTTACAACACGGAACAAGTGCAATCACCAGATCAAGTGTTTTGCGGTCACCTGTGTCTCTACATTCTCAAGAGATGGTCTGAAGGACATTGGTTTCAAGACATTCTCAATGATTTACATTAGAGAGAGATTTTTTTTTGATAGTATATATAAAGATAAAAAAATTATTTTAAAAAATTTTAATCGAATAAAAACGAAAAATAAAAATAACATAGTTCATTTTTAATAAACTGTGTTTTGAATATATTTTTTCTAAAAACAAAAAAATCCCACAACAACATGCCAGTCGATAAATTTGGTAGAAGTGACGACGAAAAAGTCAACCTGAGAAAGAAGAGGAAGACGTTCGAAGTCGACGATGGTTACGACATTGCCAACTTGGATGAACGTTATGTTCGGAGATACGAACCTCGAGAAGAACCTTTGAACATGAACAATAAGAAGCTCTACAATCTTCCCGAGCCGATAGATCTTGCAGATGCTGCGACTAAAAAACACGTCGACAGGGGGAACGCCGATTTCGAACGAATCATGCTAGATAATTACGTGGATAAAACCATGACCGACGATCTCGATCTGAAATCCAAACATTTGGTGAACGTCGCGAATCCCATAGATCCCACTGATGCCGCGACCAAGAAATACGTGGACGACTCTCATGCGAGATTCAGTGAACACCTGAGAAATAGATACGTTCAGAAAACGATGCACTCGGAATTGAACGCTAATTCTAACAAGATAACGAACGTGGCCACTCCCACAAATCCCAAGGACGTGGCGACCAAACACTACATAGATCTGGAACAGAGAAAGTCTGACAGACGAGAAATGAAATCGGATCTGAATGCGGGATTCAACAAGATATTGAATCTGTCGAACATCGACGACACGGATGCGGACTCAACCACAGTCAACAAGGGCTACGTGGATTCTGCCGTGATACGATCACAAGAATACCTAGAATCGCAAGTGGACGATCTCTACCTGAACAAACAATCTGGCGGAACCATGGAGGGTGGTATCGACATGAACGGTAAGAATTTATTCAGACTTAGTCACGATCCCGAATTCGATTCCAGCGTGGTCAGCAGAAAGTACGTGGACGACAACTCGGTCTGGAGAAAGGGTGACATAATGGAAGGTAAACTAGACATGGGTGGACACGCGCTCACGAATCTACCGGATCCCGTGAACATGACGGATGCCTGCACCCTGATTTCGGTGGTGGAGAAAGTCAAATATGCTAGACAATTGATCACTGTGTGGGCCGAGGAGGCCGGCACCTTAGATGAAGGAAAATTTAAGTGGTCTTCCGGAAATGGAGGTAGCGGATCGAAACATGGTCAGGTGGGATATCCAATGCCGCTGGGAGGTGAAATCCTTCAAATGAGTCTGGCTTCCTCGGATTTAATAACAGAGCGGTCGTCAATCTCATGGTGAATGGAGTAGAGAACGATAAGAGATACAGCGTCGAAAAGACTGAGAATCAACACACGAATGTTAGCACGCCTCTCAAAGTGAACGCCGGAGACAGGATTAATTTCGTTACGAAAACCAATAATCCTGAAGCCGCCACTTCTGTGGTGAGTCTACTGATCGAACTAGTTCCTTTGAACAAACAGTGAATGCGTGGAAAATAATGAATTAAAAAAAAATAATGTCTGATTTATTAAAAACAAAAAAAAAACAAAAAAAAAAGTAATGAGATTTAGAAAGATGTTCAATCTCTCTAGATCACATTACTTTTTTTTTTTTTTTTAGGTTTTGTTTTAATACGTTATTTCTCATAATGTTTCATCTCGTGAAATTGGATCACCTATCTCAAAACACGCGTCAACATCTATTTTAGCATTTCGAAGAGCTTTTATAAATTCTCGAAAAGCAGTCGGTCCTCTATACATCAACGTGTCTAAAAGTTTTCTGGTCTTATCTTCTATCAAGATTTTACTTTCGATTTCACATCTCATATAATCAGTCAATATCAAAGGTTCTGTTTCGACTAAAGTGTCTAGAATTATTGCTAACGAATCTTGCAAAATATTTTTAATCAAAACACGTCTGTTTCTCTTAAGTATTCTCTTTCTTTATCATTCATTTTTATAATAATTTTTTAAATTTTTATTTATATATATTTTTTTTTTCACACTCGTCTCTCATCAAATGGTCAACATCTTATTTCTATCCGATTCGAATTGTAATTCTCTGTCCGACAGGACCAGGGCGAAGGCTTCGGTTTTTCTCGGAACGTTCCTATCGAATTGCATCTTGATCTGAATGTCTAAGACGCTACTCTTGAGTCATTCACTCTGTTTACTGACGTCGAATATGAACATGGGATACATCGACTTGTATTCGCCGGGAGATATGTTAGGGTTGCTCATCAATTCATCTAGACTGTGATACTTCTTTCTAAAATCAGCGGCGTCGCCATACAGTCTGCAGAAATCGTTCTTGACGAACGACGCGTTGCAATCGATTGCTGGATATCTCGTGGCGTTCAGAAACACTTGCATGTTTCTCAAATGGCAGTGATCGAACAGTGACACATTCTTTTCCTGAGACCCGTCCCTATCAGTCTGAAACGCAACCACGATGAAACACGGTCTCTCGGAAGTGGATTTCACAGTCAATCTCCAATCGAAGTGATTCGTGGAGGGAGGAATGCTAGCCATGTTGCACTGTCTCATTCTAAATCCCACGGGTAATTTACTCTTGGATTCTATGATCTTGTAGAGACGCGCTTTCTCCACGATCGAAGGCTCCACGTGCGGAACGAACCATGATATCTTGTGTAGAGTTATCTTACCCGCATCGGTCGCAGTGAGTCTCACTATTGCGTCGTCATTTCCTTTTCGAATCAACGTCAGATTGTGTTTGAATCCGTACATGATCTTGTTGTAATCGTCCGCAAATCCGAAGATGTGTTTCAAAGGTATCCTGAATGAAAACGTTCCTTTAGGTCTGGACATCTTGACCACATAGTCGAATATCAATGTGGTGCCGGCGCTAGCAGGGCCTATGGTGTCTTTCACCCACAATTGATTAAGTCCTCTAGATTTCGAAAAATCATCAGGATACGTCAAGAGTCCGAACATCGTGGTGGCCTGACCAGGATGAAACACAGATTCTATCTCTTGTCCGGATAGCATGTATTTTATATTACTGAATAGATGCATGATGCCATTATTGGCTAGAGTAACCGTGTCGTCGTCGGCGTAGTCGCTCCCATCTTCCTTGGTGAGACGTCCCTGCACCACTATGTAACTTTCGCTAGGATGTACGAATAGATCTTGAGTTTCAACGTTGATTCTTATCTCTCCCGCATTGTTCAAACTCGTTCCAGTTACCGGTTCGTATTCGTGAACCTCATAGTTTTGAATACTTTCATCTTTCACTATGCTTTGTGCTATATCTAGTATATTTGTCATTTTAAAGGATTTTTAGTTTTTTGTTTATTAATTAACTTGCTTTTTTTATCTTTTTCTCTCTTATATATATGTGTGTAAACAAGAAAATGTTAAAGAGAGTAAATAAAAAAAAAATTTGTTTTCTTCATCAAAACTTTGTCTTCTGGAATTGTTGTTCGTAAAACTTTCTGATGATCTCTTCTCCATCCAAAGCTTCGATTTCGTAAGTCACCGGATGGGTGTGAAATATTTTGATTATCACGAAGATTTCTGAGGTCCATCGAGGAGTATAACCCTTTTCGAAGTGCTTCTTATAAGCGTAAATTCTCACTCGATCACCGACCGCAAATTTCGACGTTCTAGACTTCTTCCTGATCTTAGATCTCTCAGGATATAGATTCGCGTAGACCCGTTTTTCGTTTCGAAGGTCGCTAGCTTCCGCGGGAGTCATCTTGATCGTTCCGTGTCGCGTGCTGTTGTAATCTTTGACCAGACCGTTCAGAGCATATATGTATTTCTTAGTCGAATTTGCCGTGAAGTATCTGTGCATCTTTTCCTTCATCGTTCGATTCCAACGTTCCACCACACTGGCTTTCTCTTCATTTTCGATCGAGTAGAGGTCTACCAATCGATGAACGTGCTTGTTGTAGAATTCCTTTCCCTTATCCACCCACAATTTACTCAGTTTTCGAGAAGACGAGTCGAACACGCTCTTCAGAGCCTCGGCGACGCAAGGTCCCGATTTATTCTTCAAAGCTCTGATCAAACCGTATTTGGAAAACATGTCGATGATCGTCAATAGATATTTGACGCCCTCGTTCCACCTCGAAAACGATCTCATGTCGACCAAGTCGGCAGACCAAATATCATCCAGACCCTTCACGAACACCCTTCTCTTTCGAAATTTACGCACTATGGGTTTGTGTAACTCCTCGACCAATTCGCTTGTCAATAATCGTTTCTTCTTCTTTTCAGATGCGCTTTTTTTTTGGAACGCCCCATCCAATGCAATTCGATAGGAACGTGCTGAGAAAAACCTAAGCCTTCGCCCTGGTCCTGTCGGACAGAGAATTACAATTCGAATCAGATGGAAATAAGATGTCGATCATTCGATGAGAGACGAGTGTGAAAAAAAATTAAAAAAAAAAAAAAATAATGAGTAATTATTAAAAAAAAAAATAAAGTAATGTGATCTAGAGAGATTGAACATCTTTCTAAATCTCATTACTTTTTTTTGTTTTTTTTTGTTTTTAATAATCACACATTATTTTTTTTTAATTCATTATTTTCCACACGTTCACTGTTTATTCAAAGGAACTAGTTCGATCAGTAGACTCGCCACGGAAGTGGTGGCTTCAGGATTATTGGTTTTCATAACGAAATTAATCCTGTCTTTGGCGTTCACTTTGAGAGGCGTGCCGAACATGCTAACATTCGCGTGTTGATTCTCAGTCTTTTCGACGCTGTATCTCTTATCGCTCTCCACACCATTCACCATGAGATTGATGACCGCTCTGTTATTCAAATCCGAGGAAGCCAGACTCATTCGAAGGATTTCACCTCCCAGCGGCATAGGATATCCCACCTGACCATGTTTCGATCCGCTACCTCCATTTCCGAAAGACCACTCAGCTTTTCCCTCATCTAAGGTGCCGGCCTCTTCGGCCCACACAGTGATCAATTGTCTAGCATATTTGACTTTCTCCACCACCGAAATCAGGGTGCAGGCATCCGACATGTTCACGGGATCCGGTAGATTCGTGAGCGCGTGTCCACCCATGTCTAGTTTACCTTCCATGATGTCATCCTTTCTCCAGACCGAGTTGTCGTCCACGTACTTCCTGCTGACTGTGCTGGAATCAAATTCGGGATCGTGACTGAGTCCGAATAAATTCTTACCGTTCATGTCGATACCACCCTCCATGGTTCCGCCAGATTGTTTATTCAGGTAAAGATCGTCCACTTGCGATTCTAGGTATTCTTGTGATCGTATCATGGCAGAATCTACATAGCCCTTGTTGACCGCGGTTGAGTCCGCATCCGTGTCGTCAGATTCAATATCTTGTTGAATCCCGCATTCAGATCCGATTTCATTTCTCGTCTGTCAGATTTTCTCTGTTCCAGATCTACATAGTGTTTGGTCGCCACGTCCTTGGGATTCATGGGAGTGGCCACGTTCGTTATCTTGTTAGAATTAGCGTTCAATTCCGAGTGCATCGTTTTCTGAACGTATCTATTTCTCAGGTGTTCGCTGAATCTCGCATGAGAGTTGTCCGCATATTTCTTGGTCGCGGCATCGGTGGGATCTATGGGATTCGTGACGTTCACCAAACGTTTGGATTTCAGATTGAGATCATCGGTCATTGTTTTATCCACATAATTATCTAGCAGGATTCGTTCGAAATCGGCGTTCCCCGTGTCGAAGTATTTTTTAGTCGCAGCATCTGCGAGATCTATCGGCTCGGGAAGATTGTAGAGCTTCTTATCGTTCATGTTCAAAGGTTCTTCTCGAGGTTCGTATCTCCGAACATAACGTTCATCCAAGTTGGCAATGTCGTAACCATGGTCAACTTCGAACGTCTTCCTCTTCTTTCTCAGGTTGACTTTTTCGTCGTCACTTCTACCAAATTTATTGATTGGCATGTTGTTGTGGGATTTTTTTGTTTTTAGAAAAATATATTCAAAACGCAGTTTATTAAAAATGAACTATGTTATTTTATTTTTCGTTTTTATTCGATTAAAATTTTTTTTAAATAATTTTTTATCTTTATATATACTATAAAAAAATCTCTCTCTAATGTAAATCATTGAGAATATCTTGAAATCGATCTCCTTCAGACCATCTCTTGAGAACGTAGAGACACAGGTGACCGCAAAACACTTGATCTGGTGATTGCACTTGTTCCGTGTTGTAACGAACCATCGAATTTGTTGAAACAGTTCTTTATTTCTTTTGGCGGCGAGATTCCATAGCTGTCAAAATAATAATTTTTCTTCTTCCCGTTCTTGATCCACGCCACCCAGTGAGTGCCTTCACCCGATGAATCATCTAGATTTAAAATTCCGCATTCCGATTGTCGAGGTCTTCTCTTCGGCAAGGCATCTCTGGAAAACACGCCTAGAAAATCTTTGATTTTCAAATCTTTTGCTGCATTCAACAGATCGATGTTGGATAGGGGTTCGTTAGGTAAGACGACACCTTCTACGGATATCTTTATTTTCTTATTCATAAATGTATATATAATTTTTTTATTTATTTTATTATAATTAACTAAAAAATGACGTTATTTTTTTTTGTTTTTTTCTCTTTTTTTTTTAAACTAGCTCTCTCGATGTCACTATCGATTTCTATAATTTTGATTCCATCTAATTCTTCTTGATTTTCTGGGCCCTCGATGTCTCTATCGATTTCTATAATTTTGATTCCATCTAATTCTTCTTGATTTTCTGGACTCTCGATGTCTCTATCGATTTCTATAATTTTGAATCCATCTAATTCTTCTTGATTTTCTGGACTCTCAATGTCTCTATCGATTTCTATAATTTTGAATCCATCTAATTCCTCTTGATTTTCTGGAATCCTATCATCTACAATCGTATCTGGAATCCAATCATCCACATTCATATCATCTCTAATTAGATCCACAGTCCAATGTCCGAGTGCCAAAGTGCTTATTTTATCATCTAACACGAATCTCTTATCGTCGTCGGCTGTCAGCGAAATCTTGTTGACTATTTTAGTATACAAGTCGTGATTTTCACTTCGAATCGATTTCATAGTCTTATACACCGGACCACTTCCTAACAGACAATCTTTATACTCTTGGAAAGAGATGTTTTTCTTCACCACGCACGCTTTAACTCCTTTGCACTTGTTGATCTCTTCATCTTCTAGACGATAAGCATACAGTTTGGGTCTCAAGCCCATGAATTCGACGATTTGTTTACTGCCGCTCTCGTCCTCAAATTTACCCAACACCTTCTTGTTGTCGTTCGATTGAATGTTGGATGGGTGATCGACGGGATAATTGCTCGTGTCGAACCACTCAGCCATGTCCTGAGATATATCTCGGTAGACGTCTTTCGTCTCTATCTCATAAACTAAACTGTCCATGTCGGTGAACAGTAGTTTGGCTTTATCACCAAATTTTCGTTTGACGTAATCGTAGTGAACTCGTACATCAATCACTTGCTGATATCTAAGATGATCGGTCTGAGATAATACGGTTTGTCGAACTTCAGGTGCGTCTTTTGCATGTGAACGGCCACTAGATTTTCGTTGAATATGGTTCGGTGTTTGTAATTGGGTTTCGCCACTAATATTTTAGCTCTTTTCTCAGACGTGACGAGTCGAACATCGGTTCTCTTCCTGATGTTTTCCATCGATTTACCGTACACGCAGTTGTTCATGAGTTTGAAGAAATCTTTTTCGAAATTGTTCTCGGCTCGAATTCTGAGATTCGTGTTGAGATCGATGTATTTTTTCATCCAAGGCTCTTCGTCGAATCGAATGATACTATGTATGTCTACTAATTTCATCCCGTAATCGACGTACTGTTTCAAACTCTCGCTGTAGATGACGTAGTTACGTTTGTTAAATAAATTGGGAATGAGTTTTTCCTCGTCTCCTTCGTTTGGTTCCATTCGTTCGGGAGCCAGCGGATAATCATTGTGTGGATCGTGTAATTCTTCCGGATAGTTCAAATTGACTTCTAAAATGCAAGGATAGTCTCTCCATTTTTGCATCTCTTCCGGTTCCTTCGCCCATTCGAAATTTCCAATCGGTAAAGGATGACTCATAGCCCAACCGTACAGATTATTGGCGTCCCAATACTGTATGTATTTAGTCGACCGTTTCGAATCGAAACCTTCTTTCAGGTAGGGATTGTTAGCTTCAGAATATCTGTGAGAGATCATCGAGATGCCACCTCTCGCAGCCCTTTCGAACATGAGCAACATGTTCACGTCGGATAATAATTCCAATTGGACTTCAGTGGTCTTCAACAGAGCGTCCCACGCTAGACCGGGTGCGGTGAAATACCAAGCGGCATCCAGATCGTAATTTCGACAACAGACGTCTCGAAAATTTTCAAACACGTCTGCCAAGAGCAGAACATCGGTTTTCAGATAGAGATCGTGATAATCTCTCATGGTTTTCATATCGAATGATTTCCACACGTTTTTAGTGTGTTCGTAATTCTCGTCGGAAATGTTGGATTCGTATAATTTCGAATAAAAATTTTCTTTCGAAGGTAGTGCGGTGTCTTTGAATCTCTTTAGATCATTCATGTAATCATAAGGATAGACTCCTTTCCTCAACATGACGTCTACTCGCTCTCCGAAATGTTCGCTCGTGATTTTAAATTTATCCTTGCTCATGTTATCGACTAATTTTTCCAGAGCGGTTGACATGAATTTAAAACTGTCGATGAAGCGTATGGCTCTACGAATGAATTTCGTTTTTTCTTCCAACGTCTCTCCGTCGATTACTCTTTTCTCCTCCATGAGCTTCCATTTTGTGAAGGAAATGTATCTTTCTTCACTGTTCGCGATGCAATTTAATTCTTCGTATGAGGTGCCGAGATTTTTCACGAACAGATGACTGTCGTAACCCGAGAGATTGTGAAATATCACCGGATAGAAAACAGCGTCTCGATATTTTAAATTACACTTGCTGTGAGCCGGACTGTGATACAGACCCATGTAATGATTGTGGTCTTTGATCTTCTTATTTTCCTTCGAATTCTCGTCGAATGATTGTCTGCATATGTGACATTCGGTGGCTCTGTTATTTTCATCCTGCTGCTCTCGCGTGATGATCATTGTCGCTGGAGTTTTGAATTTGTCGTATAACATTTGAATTTTCGATTCTAACTCTTCCACGAACCTTTGAGCCACGTCGTTGTCTTCATACTGTTTCGTGTAGGTGAAGGGACCCATGTCGTGTTGCGAGTCGAAAGCGCATTTCACGTAAATGCAGTAGCCAGAAGGTATGTTTTTGATATCTTTCAACGTAACTTTGAAGAGCATTGGGTTGACAGGAACTCATTTTCGCGGTGAAACATTCGAAATCGGCGTACACGACGAATGGTACTTTTAACCTTCTATTGTGATTTTCAAACTTCATGATGGTGTTGGGTTTGGGCATTTCGACGGCGACACCTTGATTTTCGTTGCAATATTCCTGATGTTTCGCCAATGAGTCTTCGCTGTGAAACACGTTCATGCAATTGCAACATAAAGATATCTTTCCGTTATGTTTATTATTTTGTTTCGACAGTAATCGGCTCGGATTTGGAACCCAACAATAATGATGATTGTTACCGTTCAAAATCAATAATAAAATAATCGTCTTTTCTCTTCCGAGATACGAAGTTTGTCTGAGAGGATAGATCATTCGTTTTTCCCAATCGTATCCCAAGACGTTCACCGCTACGGTGGGATTTTGAGCCTCAAAACGTTTGATGCATTGGAAAAGTCACTCTGCTTCATTTTGTAAGAATATATTTTTTCGAATTTTGTATTTTAAATAATTTGTTTATAAAGTTTTTTTTTTCATATTAAAGAAAAAAATATTTTTTTGATGAAATTAATCAATTTTTTAGGTTCCTTAACGTAAAAAAATTGATTAATTTCATCAAAAAAATATTTTTTTTTTCATATTAAAGAAAAACAAAACTTTTTAAACAAATTATTTAAAATACAAAAATTTAAAATATACATTATTTGCAAGAATTCGTAAAACAAAAAAACCCAAATAATCGATCATGACGACAACATCCATGACGGAATCTCGACATAAACGTCAACGTTGTTTAATAAATAGTTATTCTCCAAAAAAGCATGAAGAAAGAAATCGTAATTTATATTTACGCGTTTCGAAAGAAAACGATACGATTTGCGATAGAAAATCGAATCGTAATACTATTAGCGAACAAAAATTAATCGACAATGTCGTTCGAACTATTAAAAAAGAAGGTTCAAGACAAATAGAACTCTTACGACTTTTACGCGAAGTCTCGCACGAGGTTCAAAACAAATTTCCGCGAAGCAGATGCGTGTTCATGTCACCCGATTCCTTCTCAATAGATGATGATAACTGCAAGATGCGAAGGCCAATTTTTTAAACGTTCGAAGTCTTGCATGTTCTAAAAACTCGTGAAAAAAAATTGAATTAATACGAAAAAAGGATGTTAAAATTTAACTTTATTTATATATAAAGAGAAACTTTTTTAACAAATTATTATTTAAAATACAAAATTTAAAATATATATTATTTGCAAGAATTCATAAAAAACAAATAATCGATCATGACAGCAACACCTAAAAGATGCGAATTGAAATTGAAACAAGTCGAAGCGTGTACGAAATTAGGTTTTAAAATCTATACACTACAACAACACGATCCCATCGAATTGAACGAGGTCGAGACGATGGGCTTAGAGCGCTACTACAACAAATATCATATGTATTTGAAATTGGATGAAGCCATGCTCGATTTGTTTTGCGAGTACCAAAGCCATCTGGTGAATAATATCATCGTCGCCGAAGACAGAAAATTCGACAACGACAATTTGTTGTTGTTCTTTAGAAATTACATATATCCAATAATCTCACTCAAACTCTTGGACAAACTGGGTGGTGAGAGCGCGTTCACCAATGTAAAAAAACTTAAAAGAGCAAAAATAAACATACAAGACATTTTCATAAGTGAAAAAATGATGCATGTCAACATGCTAATAACGGACTTGGAAATATAAACAATAGAGAGATTGATTTTAGCAAAGAAGAAGGAAAAAAAGTAATGAGATCTAAAGGTGATCTCATTACTTTTTACAAAAAAAAAAATTTCACATTAAAGAAATTAAAAAGAAACAACTTTTTTTTTTATATATATAAGGAGCAAAAAAAAAAACAAAACTTTTTTTAAACAAATTATTAAAATACAAAATTTAAAATATACATTATTTGCAAGAATTCATAAAAACAAAAAAAACAAATAATCAATCATGAGGACAACAACACCTAAAAGATGCGAATTGAAATTCAAACGAGTCGAAACGTATAAGAAATTCGGTCATAAAATCTATAGATTACAATGACACGATCCCATCGAATTGAACGAGGTCAAGACGAAGGGCTTAGAGCACAAATACGACAGATATAAGATGCCTTTGAAATTGGACGAAGCCGCGCTCGATTTGATTTATGAGTACCAAAGCGATCTGCAGAACATCGTCATCGCCGAAGATAGAGAATTCGACAAGGACGATTTGTCGTTGCCCTATAGAAATTACATATTTCCAAACATCTCATTCGAACTCGTGGAGAAATTGGGTGGTGAGAGCGAGTTGACCGATGTAAAAAAACTCAAAAGAGTAAAGATAAACATTCAACACGTTTTCGAAAAAAGAGAAGACACGAGTGTCAACATGCTAATAAGGGACTTGGAAATATAAACAATAGAGAGATTGATTTTTTTTTGCGAAGAAGAAAGAAAAAAAAACGTGATGAGATCATCTTGAAAACATGAGTGTCAACATGCTAATAACGAGCTTGGAAATATAAACAATAGAGAGATTGATTTTTAGCGAAGAAAAATGAAAAAAAAAAAGTAATGAGATCATCTTTAGATCTCATTTTTTTTGTTTTCCTTCTTCTTCACTATTACCATATATTATAATAATGTTTCCTTTTTTCTCAATTTTCAGCGCCGATTCTTCTTTTTCTTTTTTTTGTGATATGATACGTTTATAACAACATTTTTGTTTATCCGAATCATAACTATGAACGAATGTTGTGCATCTCTTAGTAACACTCGCATCATTACCATTCTCTTCAGAAGGTAGTGGTGACGGTGGAAAGCGTCTCATTCTCAACCGTCTATCCCGTGCTTTATCTATCTCTTTCATCAGTTCTTTCCTTAGATATCCATCATTAGCGTCTAACCATTTTTTTATTTTTTCGCTCTCTGTCTTGCTATATTCGTCATTATCGTCAAATTGTTTCTCCACCTTTTCATCCAAGTGATAAATTTTCCACCTTGTCATCCTGATGATAAAATTATTTCTCCACCTTTTAACTAATTTTAAATATATTATTTTATACTTTCTATGATTTATATTTTATACAGTTTTATATTATAATAACATATTCAAAATCGGTATATTCTTAAACGGCGAATTCTCACCGAGCAGCAAACCCTTGCCGAGTCGCTCAACGTTCTGTCCACTCTTCAGATAGAGACCGTTTCCTCTCAAAGAGTTGCCACCTCTAACGGGTTCTAGATACAATCCTTTACCGCTGTCGTCTACGTGGACGCGACACACGGCTCCTCCCTTCTTCAAAAACAGTCCACTGCCACCCATTAATTTCTCAACTGCCGAACTAGCGAGTCCCGTGAGAGCTCCCACGCTGAGAGTCTTTCCGAGAAAGGGTAGTGCCTTTGCGGCGAAGGGTAATGCTTTTGCGGCTATTCCTGCCAATAGCGGTAGGAAACCACCTTTCATTCTCAAATTGTATCTCAATTGAGCGGGACTCATTCTCACCAACAACCCACTTCCATCGTGAATCGCTTTCTCCATCCTTTTGATTTGACTTCTGGTCCAGGCGATTGAATCCTGACCGCCTCTCGTCAGATCTTCGTGAGTGAATTTGAATCTCACCGCCCCGCCTCGAGTTGTTAACACTCTCTTAAGTTTCTTCCTCTGTCCTGTGGATATGTTCACGTTTTTAATCACGTATTCTGTCATAATTCTTTTTTTAAAATATATTTACTTCAATTGTTTCTTGTTTAATAATTATATTAAAATAATTTTGTAAAATTAATATTGCGTTTATTTTATTTTTGTTATCTATATATATACACAATATTTTTTTTTTGCTTTTATATTTCTCTTATGTGAAATCATATCGTCACCCTTTCTCTGCGAAGATCTAACAGTTCACCATTTTGATCCATCAACGTGGTTTTGAGACTAAACGTGTCTAAAATCACTGGTAGATAAACTAAATTTCGAGGTCGCTCCATGATCTTATAACCCGGCGACACGTTTGGAAAGAAGGAATAGATCGTCGGTTGAGTGCTACCATTCACGTAGCTTCCAGCAATCACGTCCACGTTCACCAGAATGCTATTGACTGCGAGAGTGTCGACCATATTTTCAGATGCCGCGTGGCTTCGATACATCTTTCGATCAAATCCCAACATCTTGCCTATAGAATCGTCCTTTTTGAAATCCACTCGAAAATTATCTTCCAAATCCAACATCGTCCGTAAGGTATTAGGATTGGGAGCGAGTCTGATCTTGTTGCTTCCCTTTCCATCCGCCTTCATTCGCGTCTGAATGTAATTGTTCAAATCGTCTATGTCATAACTCCCTTTGGGAATTCGAATCTCCAACCAATCCACTCCATCGGAATACTTGAACGAGTTATTCTTTTCGGTGACGTTGGGAATGGAATAATAAGTCTCCAGATTCACCAACGCCATCTCGTATCTTTTCTCTCTATTCAATTCGATGGAAGGTTCAAGTTTCGTAGCGAATCGAGTTGAATCGCCACTCACCAAGATTTGAATGGATTGTTTTGCAGCCGTATTCTCGGCTATCCGTTCTAACAATTCTCCATGTTCGAACATTATATTTAATTTTATTTTTTTTATTCAAAACTAATTATTTGAAGATTTATTATTTTCTAAATTTTATTTTCACACTCTATCTTATTATCATCAGAAACATAAAACTTGTCAAATCCGCACTGATATTTTCCACGATTAAATTCGCTTGTCAAATCGATCACGACGAAATTGTAAAGTCCACTATCCCAAACCCTCTTGCAGAATCTCCTGAATTCCGCCACGCTCATGTCGTTTGCGACGTGATCGCCGTAGATGTGATTGAGATTCTTGAGATCTTGGCGAAAGAGACATAGAAAATTAGCGTTCTCCCTTATCGTCTGTCTGGGCAATCGAAAATAATTCTGCGACAGGTAGAAACAGTCCACGTTGCTGTGTCGACCCCTAACGTAATACGATTCGCATCGGTTCTGTCTCTCCAAAAGCAGATTGTCGAAAATCATGAGATTCTTATCTTCCGATTTCAGTTCTCTAGGATCCGGAACGTCGCTAGCGTTCTCATAAAATCGACACTCGACGTTCGAAGATGCATTTCTCTTCATCAGTTCCATCGCCGCACCGTCCAAAATGGTTGAAAGTGGAGCTTCGCTCTTGTCGAATTCCTCCCTACTGTCAAAGATTCTGGCTATGACGTCCTTGGGCAATCTACGATCCATGCACCCTCGAAGCAATCTGTATTCAGGTTGAAACAAGCTCTTGCCAAACACACACAATCTGTTGTAATCCAACCAGTCGGGTCGGGACAACAGATTCATCAACAGATTGGTCTTTCCACAATTCGATTTTCCCACTATCAAGCCTCTTATGCTTTTGGGAAAGAACTCGTTATTCGACCTCTTGGTCGCGGCGTCATTCCAAGACATATCTTTAATGATCATCTTTATTTTATTTTGTTTGTTTGTTATTTTAGATTCTTTTCAAACGCAAATTTTTTATGTTTTTCAAACTCAGTTTTTAATGTTATTATTTATTTATATCACACCGTCGCGAGTTCTATTCAATCCAGATCCACTCGTCATTTTGGCTAAATCTTGTATGGGTACCACAGCATCCTTAAAATCTTTCCAACTTTTCGGCGTTCGCTCTAACGCAGCTCGCTTCACCGGCGGACTGATCAACTTGTCGATCAATGCGTCGGCTGCCCTCTTGCCAGCCACAGAAGTATCCTACCACTGGCTTCGGAAGCGGCTTTCTTACCAGCATCCAAAGCCGTCTTCTTACCGACCTCAAACGCGGTTGATGCGAGTTTTCTACCCGCATCACTCGTGAACGCTCTCATTATAGAATCGACGATGCCAGAACCGCCTTGAACGTAAGTTCTGACGTATCCCCTGTTCTTTATCACCAACATATTTTATTTTTATAATATATTTTGTTTTTTCACTGGTAAATCGTTTTGCTGTTTAAATACTTTTATTATTCTAGTGTAAAAATTTACTGTTTTATTTTTGTTTGTTTGTTTGTTTCTCTCTACTTATTATATACACATCAATCCTTCAATTCGTTCATCAGCCTTTTATAGTAGTTTTTATTCAATACCTTCTGTCTTAACAATTCGTCAGATATAGTAACTATCTGATTATCTAATCCTGTGTTACCAGCCCGTCTGCTCGCCATCAACAAACTCAATCTCTGAGACAGAGCGTCAGAATCGCTCGGAAGAAAAGTGGTTTTCACCCCTTTGCCAGTCACCGATTCGATGAACTTCTTGTTCATATCCCATATGGGTTTCACCACTTTCGTCCACTTGTAACCTCTGTTGGCTTAGGGTCTCGTCTTTCTGGCATCGTTATTTCTCTTCATGGCGTGAGTCTGAACCAGAATGTCACCGTAATTGTCGAAATCCTGATCCGTGTAATCGCTAGGCTTGTCGTAAAGGAGCAATCTGCGCAGTCCATCAGTCAATTCGTATCTGTTCGAACCCACGATCAATTCATCATCGCCAGTATCTACTTCTGTGTCTCCTACAAAAATCCTTCCCTCCTAATCCTTATAAAATCCATACAACTGATCTCTCTTACCGCCATCATCATCAGACGATGCGATGCTACTAGTGGTGATAGTCGAAGCTGTATCATCAGACTCGCTCTCTGTTTGAATTCCCGTGGGAACGTAATCCGGTGTAGATTGAACGGAATACCGATTTCCAAAACTAAGAGGCAACGAACCCATTCTCAAAGAACTCTCCTTTGTAGGTCTCAATTCTTCGACTATCTCCTTCCTGCTTCGCTCTTGACCCTCTGTCATGGGTTTAAATATTTTTGTGGCTTCACGTTTGAGTTCCATCTCACCAAGACGTCTACTTCTATCAGCTGACTGAATGCCCTTCTTAGCACGCTCAAACTCTTCTAAAATTCGATCTTGGTGTCTGGAATCCATCTGTAAAAACATCTTTCGTTTTTAATTGTTTTATTATTTTCAAAATTAAATGTTTAATTATATTTTTATGTTTTTAAGTAATAAAAATCTTTCCGTCTTTAATATAAATAAACTAAAAATATTCACATCTCAACTGACTGTTAATTGAATTGGAGAAGTTTAAAAATACGTTTAAGCAGTACATGACAAACCGGTTTCTGATTTAACGCATTTTAATAGTAGTTTTACGTTTTGTCAAAAGATTTCCATTCACATATCAAAGAACCATTCACTCATTATCGAATTAAGAGAGAATCCCTTTGATGACTGTTAAAACATTTCAACAGACAAAAGAAAACTAGTTTTCTAATTTTTAACGTTGAGAACTTATTCATTTCAAATCTCTCTCTGATTGCTATCGTGAATATATTAAAAATTTTACCACTCAAAACCTAATTGAGCGGAAAATGCGTTTAAACATTCCGCCAAGTGTTTGACTCTTTTGAACGAACGCTTAAAAGTCAATTTCTCTTCTTTACATCAAGACAAAACACGAATATCTATTACAGATCATATTTTTATCGACTCTTTTGAACAATATCCCTAAACTCAATTTCTCTTCGTCACATCAAGACAAAACACGAATGTCTATAATACAGACCATATTCATAATCGACTCTTTTTGAACGAAAACCTGGGTTTGCGGATTTCTAACACACCGACAACACTCTTCATTCAAAACATTTCCATCAAGTGCTTGTTGAGATCACCTCGCAATAACGTGCGCTAGTCCTACTTCGAGAAACGCGACAGTGGGTTTGCGAATTCAAACACAACGTCTGTACACGAGTCGATTTCCGACCTAAAATCCGCAAGTGGATCTCCGTGTACGCCTCCATAGGGTTTCAGTGTTAAAATCGTGTACATGTACAAGATTTTTTAACGTTTTTTAGGGTGTGTTAGAATATATTTAACACTGAATCCGATGGGAGAAATCCATTTGTCGATTTCAATCAAAACGGTACATGTACGTGTACGTAAAACTACGGGCGTCTAGGATACAATTCAGTGTTAACTATATTCTAACACACCCTAAAAAACGTTAAAAATCTTGTACATGTACACGATTTTAACACTAAATCCTATGGAGGTGTACATGTACACGTACACGTACATGTACAGGTGTGTTTGAACTCTCAATTATCACCTACTAACGAGAAACTTAGACGTATGCTTCATTGAACAATAATTTTATGACGCATCCCTTATCTTCTAAAGTCAGACTTTTACGCGCCAATTTCAGTTCTTCCGAAACTGTGGGCTTGCTTTGATCCTTACAGAAGAGTAATCTCTTCCAAAACGCGATCACTTCATCGATTTGAACGCGTTCGAACGCCGGTTCGAAATACTTGACGACCCTATCTTCCCTTTCCATCCACAGACACGAATGATTCTCGTGATCGAAGTCTAGGTGATCCCGACATCCGACGCATCGTTCTAACAAGAGACGACCTAGTTGTTCGTTCACGCAGAATGCGTAGGCTCTCATCAGCATTTTAAAAAGAAACCTTACTCTAATAGTCTGAGAATCGCTCATGATTTACGTATTTATTTTTTTTATTATCTATTCGATTTGATATATTTATTTTTTAAATAACTATTTATTTATATATTTTTTTCTCTCCTATATATCAATCAAAAACGTGGATGTGGGTTTGCGGATTCAATTCACCTCTTTTCCGTGTACCGTACACGATTCGATTTCCGACCTAAAATCCGCAAATGGATTACCGTGTACGCCTCCATAGGGATTCAGTGTTAAAATCGTGTACAGACGCGGATTATTTAGAATCAGCAAGATGATGATTTAGAAACGACAACACGTTTTTTGCTCGCGATTTAACTCTGAATCCTATGGGGGAAACCCATTTGCCGATTTCAATCAAAACGGTACATGTACGTGTACGTAAAACTACAGGCGTTTTTTCACTCTTGGATACAATTCAGTGATGTTTGAATCGGAAAAACCGATTCTAACATCACCCTAAAAACGTTAAAATCGTGTACCTGTACACGATTTTAACACTAAATCCTATGGAGGTGTACATCGATGTACGTGTACACGTACATGTACGTTGATGCTTGAATTCTCAATTATCACCTACTCACCGACATGGAATAGATAACGTGTGCTAACCAATTACCCTCTTCCAACCATTCTCAAATTACGCCCATTTCCGTTGTGGGCCATCAGTAGTTAGGGATGTCACTTGGGCGAACTGATTTAACACTGAAATTCCGATAGACATTTGTTCTCCAGAGAAAATCCACGGTCTTATGTACTTGGACGAACTGATTTTACAATGAACATTCCCATAGACATTTTTTTCGCCAGAGTGCCATCTTTTCGTGTGTACTCTGGCGAACTGATTTAACACTGAAAATTCCCATAGACATTTCTTCGCCAGAGTGCCATCGGCCGATGGCACTCTGGCGAAAAAATGTCTATGGGAACTTTCAGTGTAAAATCAGTTCGCCCAAGTACACACGATCGTGGATTTTCTCTGGCGAACAAATGCCTATAGGAATTTCAGCGTTAAATCAGTTCGCCCAAGTGGCATCCCTTACTACTACCATCCTGTATATCAAGTTATAAGACTCGGCAATGGATTACACGATGTATATATATGTAAGAGCACGTTAGGAAAGGCGTTTGGACCTCCGTCGATGAATTGTATTGTATATGCATGTAGATATCTGATATGCTTGGTTGTTGTTTGTGTCGGGTACAAAGTTGGAGCAGAATACCGGTGCTAATTAGAATGGAATCGGAGATGAAGGTTAGTGTTGTGAACTGGCGTGGGAGAAATGAGACGATGCAACTGATGTGGAGTCAGCATGAGAGATGCTACTCCTCTATTGGTGTCGGGCTTCTTGGCCTCGCGTTTTTTAGTGGTTCAGGCATTTATTATGAGAACTTCATTAGGAAAACACCACCATAAATTGGATGGACACTGGGCGGGTGTTATGCTATAAAAAGGGTGTCAGAAATTGGCCACTTTTGTTTAAAAATGTGTAACTGGACTTGCAGGATAGTTTGTGTAGTTGGCAGGTGGATGGTGTGAGTAGCAAGCTAAAATACATGAAGGTACAGGAAACATAAATTAACTCCAACTAGGAATTTTAATACAATTCGGGTCACTGCTCTGTTCTGGTACCTTATCGAAAGCCAGTGTTGAAATGCGAACATGACACCGTTTTAGATTTAACTATGATTCTGAAATAATCCTGGTCAGTGTTCAGTAATGTAAGCTATTGAGTAGTTCAGCTCTCCTGGCCGTGGGAAAGTGTCGGCGAATTGCGAAGATAGGTGCTATTGAAGGGTTGGAAGGGAGAGAAACGCCATGAAGGCACCAAATAAGATTGGATCAGCCCTGTTGTCGTCCAGACGCACGGCGTGTAGTTTGTAGAGGACAGTTAGCTGGAATAATGTGTTATGTGTGATGGAAATAAATGAATTACGAGCGAATCACGACCAGCACTTACGTCTCAGAACCCTTCACCTTCAGGCTTGTTAAGTCAGAACCGATCACAGACTCTGTGCTATACGTTTTGTGACAGGATAAAGTGATCTACGAATCAGACTCGATGGTACACGTTACGCAATGGTGAACTACAATTCAGAAGACTCAGTATAGTGTTAGATCCGAATCATGAATAGTGATATAGACTTCGCTCAAAGCTACCAGTTAATAAATCTCCGAAAGTGCAAGGGACGCGGTCTATGATGTGTTAAGTAAACAGTGAGGACGTTTTCTTGACCGGTGTCAAAATGCCGTAATCGAACCAAGGCTTCAGGACCAGCATATGACGACAAACAATTCTTCAAATCATCGACAAACCGAGTGGGAATACCGTGACAATCCCGTAATAGGGAGGAGTATGCAGCGCTGCATAGAAAACAAATGACTTCTGCGGAGCGGGTAACACAACGTATTGTTCCATATTTTGTATGTATCATTTACTCTATAGCAATATACTCATCATATCATTTTTATATGTAAAACGAGTCTTTTCTTGATTTGCCAGAATAAATTCACAGAAACCGAAGAGACCAAGACCCAACCACCCCTTTTAGTCGTCCACGCTCTACCCCGTGATAAGCAATGCAAGTCTCGGGGGACAGGCCTGGTCAACTCGAAGGGTTAACGCTGTCTTTCACCTGACAAAGGTCAAAGCTAATACTGTCAATTTGTTTATTGCACCACTTTGGGTAGCGTTTTGTATGAACAGTACTTTCTTGTCTAATGCAGATGGTCCTGAAAACTAACGTTGATGATAGGGTTTAGCGTCCTAACATGACGTCAAAAACGGCCAGAACTAATCACAAACAACCCCATGCAGTTAAATGACTGACCTCTTCCCTTAAGAGGTAATGCGCTATGTTATAAGAGAAAAAAACTTGAAGAAAATGTTTAGCTGTTCAACCGTAACGGAGACTCTTGCAGCCAAGTCTTCCCAGTTCGGTCTCACTTTCTATTGTGGGGGCTGCTCTGACATTCCGCGCATGTCTATGGTGTAGTATGGTATGTATGTTCGTGTGGTGTCACGTATGTTAGAGGCAAGCTCCTCCAGTTTGGGGTCTGTGAGACAAGTGCTTACGAGTAGCCTGTCAGGATACGTCCAACTGTCTATCAACCCCCCCCCCCCCCCCCCCCCCCGCAGCGAGGTCTACGTGGCCAGTTCACCCACTTGGCGCGTTCACTATCGTATTATCTAGTTCGCATATGCATTGTGGATACGCTTAACATACCGAAGTTATCACTTCAAGAAATGATGTCGAGTTTTAAAAGGATTCCCGAGAATCTTTACTAAGAAATGCTAAGAGACAAACTCCCCAAGCTTGCACAGATGGCTGCAATATTGTCAATAACTAACACGCGTGGTAGTATTGAGGTCACTAAATTACACATCGCTTTTCATTAATATAGAACCAGTCTTTTCAATTTAAAATAATATTATGAAAAAAAAGAAATGGAAAAGCAAAGAAACAAAATCTTACTTGGTAAGGAGTATGTGGGCTTTCTTTGGGTTGAAATAGAACATCCGTCGGTGCAAGAACTCTTTCCTTTTTTGTTCTTCCATTTTTGTATGTGCTTGAATGGTACAATCTGGTTTCTCGACTTGTGATATGAATACGTATTTTATTAATTTTTACTATCTTTCAGCTTCCGATCTTCTAAAAAATCTCTCACTGAAAAAAACCCATTATCCTGCCAGGCACAATCCACTCTAACAACTTGTATCAGTTGCCCGCACCGCGCTTCCTCATGTGGTGGATAATGGTGGTGCGGCTTTGTCGACTTTGTTTCATTCCATATTATCACAAGGTATCGGCTTGTAATGAAAAGCTTCAGAACGTCATGCACTACGTTACAGCTTTCCGATTTTACGTCAGCGCTGCTGACGTTGTTGAAAAAAATGAATGAGCACCATTTATCCTTTGACTCTGGTAGTATCTTCCAAGTCAGTTCAATGGCAGAAATAGGAAGAGCCCATATTCATTATTTGGGGGTAGACCAATCAATATTTTCAACGTGCAGTCTTGGGGCTGCGCGTTGAAAATATTGATTGGTCTATCTCAGACATGCACTGAGCACCCATCCTTTAATAATGACGTATCATGTTCCTGGTCCGAAAAGCGGCCTCACGAATTCAATGGTTAAGACGGAACACAATGAGGGTGGAGTACGGGGGGGGGGGGGGGGGGGGCGGAGGGGGGGGGGGGGCACCGAAAGCGCGCCTGAAATACAGGAAAGTCTCCAACAAGAGTCCTCGATTCCTGTGCCTCGTACCCTATACCAGAGTTATGTTCCCAATTTATACCACGATTCAACTTTAATTAATGAACGAGGCTTTTAATTGTAAAGACAAATATCACCTTCGGAGGTCTGTTCACATTCTTTTTTCCTTTACGTCATAACGCCACTCAGATGCGTAACGACCAATCAGCTGTGTTCTTACACGACATTCTTACAAGTAGGCCCGTTTTCACGTGTGGTGTATCTAGCGCATTTCTCAATGTCTGTATTGTATCGGGTAATGTTGAATACGCACATCATGCAGTCGTGGTATAATAATAAGGAATTGTTCTCCTCCGCTTTTAAACTTTCACCGAAGATGAATGGCAACATCTAGAACACTTGCAAACAAATTTCTTGAATTACGAATGATTTTATTTTTGACTCAAAACATACCTCATGACCGAGCTGAACGGAACTAGCTGAACAAGATCGTCCCAGAAAGGGAGCATATGGTATGTTTTTTGGGGAAAAATAACATTTGAAAGACGATTTCTGTGAATAGCGCCGGCGGTTATTACCGTTATGATATGTAGTGGCTTAAAAACCATTTAATAGGGGGTGCCCTAGCTATTTTTGGGGGCCAAACATATTAGAAAGCCGTTGGGCGGGGGGGGGGGGGGGTAAGAGGTTATGGTCTCTATCCCCTCATCCCACTTCCCTTCAGGGAAGTCGTCGGAGAAGTAAAGACCGGAGATCCTAATTTTGATTAGAACTCCCCCCCCCCCCCCCCCCCCCGAGAACATTTCACAGAGTTCAGTGTGCTAAGAGCGAATCTGAGGCATTTGTAGCCTTATATCCCTATGTTGTGGACCATCTTAGTTCTATATGCTATGTCAAAATTGTATTGGGCCATTGTTTTTGGGAGGGGGTAGCGAAAATCTTAGGTGTGCACCCCCCCCCCCCCCCCCACACACACACACTCCGCCACTGGCCGCTAATCTCTTTACTAGAAGAATTTAAGAATTTTCAAATTCTATCCTCAGTTCACAAACACTGCTACAATTCTCAGCCTGAAACGAGCTTAATCAGTTTGTTTCTACGTTGTGTCTTTGAGCAAGACACTTAATCCCAATTGCCAACTTCTACTGTGTACTTAGACGTACTGCACATCGATAGTGCACGTGTCTTTAGCAGCCGCTGCTAACTCTGCTTATGCTAGATTAGTACGTTGGAGAGTCTGAAAATTGCTCGCCACTGCTCTATGGTTCTCTCAGAGCTCTCGGGTTTCCCCCATTTTCAACAACACGACGCGACCCTGGTTGTTAAAAGTGTCAAACAAACAAACAAACGAACAAACAATTTGCTATGCCTCGTTTCAGTAATGCCCCGTAAGCCATGCTTTTTTAAAAAAAAAAACAAAAACAAATGTAAAATACTTTTTTGATTTGTGTTGGTTGAAGATATGTTATCTTCCGTCGTCACTTGTGAAATAAATTTGGTATCCCCCTTACAGCTGTCTGTCCTGGAGATGGGTCTTATAATATATGGTTGCATCGACTTACATATTTACATATACACGCTAAAAACTAAAGTGTTAAAAACTACATTTGAAGTGCTGTATTTAACACTTACTAAGTGTTGAACTAGCACTTTGTTCAAGTGTAGATATCCCAGAACTTGACAGATGTTGACAATAATACCACTTGACAAGTGTAATGTCGCGACACTAAAAAGGAAACAACGCAGATAACGCGGATCAGGCTCGAACTCTCGAGCCTGATCCGCGTCATCTGCGTTGTGTCCTTTTAATTATGTACCCACCAAGCACAAATCAAATTATGGACGATTCTGGAAGAACCACCAATGCTAGACACATGGGAAGTGCCATCCATTCAAGTTTCAGATGTCTGACGATTGTAATGTCTAAGTGCTTAAAGCATTGCACTTTGAGTGTTAAAATCAAACCCTAAGAGTTAGAATGGGTTTAACACCTTGAAAGTGTCAGTTTTAACACTTTAGTTTTTAGTGTGTATAGACGTGTATGTGGTCTAGCGTAACAATGATCTCGTCTCCAGTGACATGCATTGTGTTTTACGACGCAATATGTTGGTAATCACGTGTTCTTGCTCAAAATGTCCGGCTTGTTGTCCGGTTTCTTTCTGTGAAGCATCAACACTTTCAAGGTGGATGGTCTCCTAGTGATTAATGAGAGATGTTTTAGTGCTTTCCATGAATCAAGTCTAACGCGTTTTTATTTTCGATACTTTTTATTTGGGTGGGGCTGGGGGTAGGGAAGAAAACCCGCCATTAACTGTCGAGGACACAAAGTTAACTTTGATGCGACGGGGGAGGGTGCATTAGTCGCAATGGTCCAGTGATGCTGTTTTGAAGTTTTCTGACTTCGGCGCGTGGACTATATTTTCTTCCAGATGGTTCCAATTTACTGCTATTCGGACGAAGAGAGAGTTTCTATATTGTTCTGTTCTGCTTGATGGAATTTCCACTGGTCTGCTGTTGTTTCTTGCAGATGAACTTACAATGTTTGATGTTTGACAGTTTGTGTATTGTTTAGCTTTAATTTGACGTTTTGATTTTTGGAATTTTATAAGACTGTTGGTTGGAATTGCTGGTATCTGCCCCACAACCACTTTATAAAAGATTATTAGACGATTTTGTTGGCGTCTGGTTTGTAAGGTTGGTAGTTTTAAGTCCTCCAGCATTCTCGTCTACAGCCGTCTTCCCTAGATTTGTAGTCTTTGGTGATGAATCTCGCACCCCTTCTTTGGATGTTTTCCAGTTTGGTTATTTCATTTTTAGTGTATGGGTCCCAGATGATTGCTAACTAGAGCGATATATGCTGTTTTGCGACATTCCCTTGGGCAGTGTTGGAGATTTCTGCGAAGGAACCCAAGGGTTGCACTGGCCTTTTTGCTGATGTTGTTTATATGTTCTTTCCATTGTATAACCTCGGATATTTGCAGACCTAGGTACGGATTTGATGTTACTTATTCTAGAATGTGGTTGTTAAGGGTGTAGAATCTGTGGCTTTTCTTCTTCAGACTTAGGATATGGCATTTCTTCGCATTGAATCTCATTCCGCAGTCGAAAGCCCAGTTTTCCAGTTGTTTGATGTCTCTTTGCAGCGTGTCGTGGTCTTTGCTAGTTGTTATATCTCTATAGAGCAGGCATTCGTCTGCAAAGAGTCTAACTGATGATGTAACTGTACTTAGCAGGTCGTTTATGTGGCATAGAAATAGGATGGGCCCTAAGATTGTTCCTTGGAGGACTCCGGATTCTACAGGCGCTTCATCCGAGTATTCTCCTTCAAGTTGGACTTTCATTTTTCTTTCTGTTATAAAGGTGGTGAGCCACTCGTGGATTTCTACTCTTATCCCGTACTGATCGATTTTGTGCAGGAGCCTGTCATGGGGTACTTTATCGAAGGCCTTTGAGAAATCGAGGATTGCAATATCTCCTTGTTTCCCCTTGTCGAAGAATTGGCGCATGTCATGTATGGTGGTGGCGAGCTGGATTTCACATGAATATCCAGACCTGAATCCATGGTTTGGAGTAGTTAATACCTTATGGTTCTACAGGTGTTTAAGCATATGTCTGCAAATTATGTGCTCTAGGAGTTTGCAGGGTACTGAAGTTAGGGAGACTGTTCTATCATTTTCTGGTGCGTGTTTATCGTCTTGTTTGAAAATGGATGATATATTTGCATTCAGCCAATCCCTGGGGAGTTTACCACTGTCGATAAAGCGCTGGAATATAATATACATAGCGGATGCTAGGTGTTCTGCACATTGCTTTAGGAGTCTGTTAGGTATGTTGTCTGGTCCTGATGCCTTTGCTGGGTTGATGTTTTTGAGTAGGTTCTTTACTCATTCCTGTCTGATTATGATTTCCAATATGGTCTCTCGCACTTTTATGTGTGTTTTTGGCATCTGTTGGACTTTCTCTTGTGAAGGCTGATGAGAAGTGTTTAAGTAGTAGTTATGCCTTCCCTTTGCTGTCATTCAGAAGTTGTCCTTTATCTTTTAGGGGAGCTACACCTATGTTGTTCTGTTTTCTAGATTTTACGTATTTCCAGAATGGTTTCGAGTTGTTTTTCTCCATTCCTCTAGTATTGCTGTGTTTATGTAGTTCCATTCAGCTCTCCTTATTTTTATTCTACATTCTTTCTGGAAGTGTTTGTAGTTTGACCACTGTTTTGCTTTTTTTGCTTGGTTTTCGAGGTTTTGTTTTTTCTTGAGCATTTTCTTGATTTTGCGGTTTATCCATGGAAGTCGGTTGTTAGATTTAATGAGTTTGGATGGTACATTCTTATCGAGTGAAGTAAAAAGATCTTCCACATGTTATCTATTTCTGCGTTCAGTTTTCCCATTCTAACCATATTTGATGCTATTATGTCCAGGTCATTGTTTATTTCTTCCCAGTTTGCCTTCGGCCAAATATAGGTTTTGCGAGCGATGGTTTTTATGATGGTATGGTTTTATGTCTATATCTGTCACTACTATGGCATGTTGATTTGACTAGAGATGGGTTTGTTGTGAATATCAGATCTAGTAGATTGTTTTCTCCAGTTGGTTCTTCGTGCATTTGTGTAAGTCCAGTTTGAGATGTGATTTCCACTAGTGACCTTTGTACTTCTTTGTCAGTTGACTCTTGTCCGAGTGTCAGCGTATCCCATTTTATGTCAGGGCAGTTGAAGTCTCCTGCTAGGAAGATGTTATCGTTTTCCTCACATATTTTCTTTGGTGATTTTCCAAGTTCTTCGATGTCATTCATGTTTTCTATGTGCAATGTAAAATGTTCCAATGAGCAGGCTTTTGGTATCCTTAAGTTGAATTTTTACCCAGTCAGTTTTGCACGAGGTGACATATTGCGGTTGTTCCGTGGCTATGATGTTACTTTGTACCAATATAAAGACTCCCCCTCCTAGTGCCCCTCGGTCGTTTCTGAGAACTGGGTAGTTATCGGGGAAGATCTCAGATGATTTGATGGCATCTTTTGTTGAGTTCCGACCTGGTTTCATTCCTTTTAACCACGATTCAGTTCCTACCACTATGTCTGGTTTTGTATAGTTGATGATTGCTTTAAGTTCAGATGCTTTGCCTCGGACACTTCTGCAGTTTACGGTTAGTATTCTAACATTTCGTTTCTTCGGTAGGTTATGTGCTCTTTTTGCTGTTGTGTCGTTGTTGGTGGAGTGTGATTTATTTGGATTTCTAGATTTTACTTCGGTGTGTCCCTTTTCGATTTTTGGGCTGCTGGTTTTAAGCGGGCTGAAACTTGGTGTACAGATAAACAAGTCCAAAAAAGCTTACCTCGGTGGTAAGTGGTTCATAGTAGCTATTATTTTGGATCTCGTATGAGTGGTATGTGAACGATGAGGCGTTTCGGCTGTCGCATTTACAGCACATGCATTGCACATTTGGTCATTGTAATAGCTCAGAGTCAATTGTATAAAGCTCGATGCATGATTTGTGGTGCCATATACTACAACAGTCGCAACACACTCCTTCGTTAGGCCACATGACTGGTATTTCACACAAACCGCATGGGAAGATGTTTGCTGCCCTTGGGCCTGGGTTTAACTCTATATCACCTGATTGGATCATGATTAGTAAGATGATTGTTTTGTATGTCGCATTTTTTGTGGGTATTCTAATTGATCTTCGCCCACTGGTTGGAAGAAGTGGTTTTATTAAGAGTTGAAAGTTTTGTTGTGTAATCCACGGTTTGTACCGGTTATATATAGAATAAAGATATAGTGTTTTCAAGTAAAAAAATTATTCTACGAGTAGGATTAAGAATGAAACCGACGAGCCTCTGGCGAGTCGGTTTCATTCTTAATTCTACGAGTAGAATAAATTTTTTACTTGAAAACACTATACGTTTATTTTGTTTATCCCACAAATCTTCTACAGGGCAGTCGCGGCAAAATCGTGCTATAATTCTCTACAAAACACAACGAGAAGTGAGGAGCACATTGGTCCAATTCGCTCGACCAGCAAAATTGGCAAAAATAAACAAGGCGAAATAATACATTTCTGTCTAAAAATAATTCCCCTACAAACTTGAGCTAAACTTGCAAAAATACTTTATTATATGAGCAGTGGGTGGTGTTTTCTACTGGCATTGTGTAATACTTTCAAAAAGATTTAAAGAAATCAACAAACGAACTATTAATTATGCTAGACAAATGTGGTAGAGGCCAGAGGTCAAGAAGTCCGTCTCTACAAGGGGAATAAACTTTTTCAGTGTTGAACCAACGAGGAAAATTTATCACCCTACTAGGTGAATAAAGCAAAAATTTATCCAAGGCCTTTATTGTTCAAATAAACGGCCATTTATGGGATAAAGTTATGTTTCAGCTGTATGTTTCTTTGTTTTAATTTTCAGGTTTAACACACGGTAGGCCTATAAATATATCATCATGGCAAAACACGACCTGGTGTAATTTATTTCGCTGAGTCGGTGATTTGTCTATCATTCAATCATTTTTATCAACAAACGGCGGCCTCGATGTGTGTAATCAGTTTTCGATATGCAGATAAATAGAGGATATCTTGTGTTTTTGAGTGGATACCGAAAAGTATCTGATGAGTGACCGAAACAAATGTTTATTTAGCCCTTTGTCTCGGTCACGAGTGAGATAATTTTTGGTATCCACTCAAAAACACTAGATTTTCTTTTTATTATACGCTTTTCATAAGAATCTGATCATTCCTATCGATAATTCCACTAGTTTCAACCTTGAATTGATGCTTGAAAGTAAACAGCTGATGCGCATTGATACGCGTAAGTGATGTTCGATACTCGGAGCAGGTAGCGTCTTGCGATCTGATTCAGCTGGCGAGCTTCATGCTTCAATTCAAGTTGAATACGGGTTGAATCTTGCTGGAAATGATCAGTATCCACTCAAAACCACAAGATTTTCTTTTTATTATGCTTTTTTAGAACAAATTGATCATTTCCAGTGATACTTTGACTCGTATTCACCTTAAAGTGATGCTTTGAAAGCCGCCATTTTCATTGATACCGTGAAAGTGAAAATATCTATGTCTTCACAGTAGGGGATACGATTTATATCTTTCCGCAATTTTTTCGATAATCTTTCGTATAATATAATAAAAAAAACCACTCTCCTTCTGATCGAATGATCGCAAGTGCAGTTGATACCTGCAATACAGACTTGTATTTTGTCTCGACATTGTTACTTGTATTGGATGAAAATAACTTCTTGTTGCAGGATGTCACAAGTCTCTTCGATATGTTTTTTTTCCTTTGTTTCTTGATTTGTGCTTTACCTAACATGAAAAGCAGACGACACTTGCAAAAAAAATTCTTGAATAACTAATTTTTTTCATTTTTTTGTTTCAAAAACATAGGTTATGAAGCCTCGTTGAAACGAGCGCAACGAACTCGTTCCAACGAGGGGTCATAACCTATGTTTTTGAGACAAAAAATGAAAAAAATAATGAAAATTAATTGGCGATTTTTAAGAATAGCGCTGACCGGTTTTGGCCGTTACGTTGGGTAAAGGGTTAACAAAAGGTTCATCAACTTGGGTCTCATTGTGTTGGACAATTTTACGGATGGGGAAGCCGGAGTACCGGGCGAGAACCACCGAGCATCGGCGAGCCACTGTCAGACTCTAAGTTTCCAAACTCTGCACAAGCAGCGTTAACAGGTTGAGTGCTAGCGTACTTGAACAAAAGCCATCATCTTCCTTGCTCATGTTTCATATTCAGTCAAACACAAATAAGTTTTTGTTTATATAAATTTGTTCTATTACAAATTATTGGGGAGTGTCTCTCCAATAATTTGTAATAAAACAAATTTTGATGAATAAATTCAGTTCACCAAAAAAATACAGCTCTCAACCAGTTAACAACTGTTGATGGCAAGTGCACAATTGACGTTCAGTACGCGTTAGTACACAGCTTACCCCTTCAAGATTAAATGGCTTGACCAAGGATACGGGGCGCGGTGGCTCAGTAGGTAGAGGTGCAGGCTGCAAGCCGAGAGGTCCTCGATTCGAATCCCTCCTGCGGCAACCGCGTTGTGCCCTTGGGCAAGACACTTCACCCCCATTGCCTACGTGGAGGCACGGTGACGTTGTGTACTAAGGCGTACTGCACGTCGATGGTGCACCAGTCTTCAACCAACGCTAACCCTGCTTGTGTGGAGTTCGTATGTTGGGGAGCTGACAGTTGCTCGCCGTTGCTCGGTGGTTCTCTCCGGGTACTCCGGCTTCCTCCTCCCGTAAAACTGTCGCGGTCATGATTAGCCATTGTGCAGAAATATGTGACCTTAAACACCAATAAATAAATAAATTGACCAAGGATACAAAGCAGTACCACTAATCGGTATCAAACCGCCGACCTTTCAGTTTAAAGTCCAATGTTCTAACCACTGAACTATCCGGCTCCTAGCTACCTCGAATTACTCTGTGTAAATACAGGGTTAAATACAGAGGCGGTGGAACCAGAGGGGCACAGAGTACACGTACCCCTCCTCTTTTTTCCACAGACATGTTGCGTGGTTACACAATGTGTTAAAATGGGCGCATGCAAACGTGCCAATATACAGGCATTCCTGTGATATATTATTTGCAAATCCAAACAATATTTGGCCAAAGAATCCCACCTTCGGTCCGTTTCTTCTTCTTCGACAATCTTCCCACCCAAAGGCTAGCCTTCGGGTTGGACACCACGGCATGCTCGTCAAAACGAGACTCTAATGTGTCACGGTGCATTTATCGAATTTCGATTATAACTTTTTCTCCCACCGGGCCGGACCACGGTAGCCTTGAAAATTTGTTCCCGTCCACTTTTATCGAGTTTCCGCCGACTCCAGTTAAATACATTGCATATATAATCGGTTTGTCGGTATGTAAATTTGTTGAAATTGAGACGTCGATCGCTGTTCCGAAGTGTAATTTAGACGTTCATGATTATATTTTGAAAAAAGGAGATATGATTTGCAATTCAGTCTGTGGATTTGTTGAAATATTAATTAAGTGAATGATGCCTACATAAAGTGGGTAGTTTTTGTTCGGCGCTCAACTCATGGGACCAAAGTGCCATATTCATAAATGTTTAAATTGTTATTATCCATAAATGCGTAACAATTTGACAACTGTCTGAATATATTGTACTTGGCGGTGCATTTCTTGTTTTCCATAATCTGAAAAACAACTTTAACCCCTTGACACAGCCTGTTCATCTGTGTATCTTCACGTGACATTGATAACTTTTTCTGGTAGATGCGAAGCCTCTGACGGTGCGGGTGACCGTAACCATGTCTGTCAGAATCTATACACTGTAAAAAATACGATAAAAGCACTGGCAACAAGCTGTCGGTACTAAAATATGACTGGGAAAATATCGTATAAATCCCTGTGTCATCAGACAGCCATAAATTACCCCTTTGAGAGAGTGGCGGACGAGTGGACAAGTGCGCTAGTCTCTCGAGTCAGAGGTCCCGGGCAGTAACGTAGCTAGAAGGTTTTCAAAGGAGGAGGGGGGGGGGGGGGGGGGTGTGTAGATCTATGAAAATTGCAACTAGAGATAGATACTTAAAGGGGGTATCCCATATCTTAACCCCCGGCCCCTCTCTCACCCCCCTCCCCCAGGGGAAAATTGTTCAAAATGTTGAACCAGTGTGACTGCACCGGCAGGTTTTTGGGCATTCTGAGAATATTTCCATGTAGTTTAACCCTTTACCCAACGTAACGGCCAAAACCGGCCAGCGCTATTCACAAAAATCGCCAATTAATTTTCATTATTTTTAAAATTTTTTTGTCTCAAATACATAGGTTATGACCCCTCTTTGGAACGAGCTCGTCGAGTTCGTTCCAATGAGGGTTCATAACCTAAGTTTTTGAGACAAAAAATGAAAAAAAATAGTTATTCAAGTGTTTGCAAGTGCCGTCTGCTTTTCATGTTAGGCAAAGGGTTAAGAGACAGCTTAATGTCTATGTACATAATTTGAGGTTTTAAGACAGCACAAAATGAGAATTTCAACCAATAATTTATGAGTTGGTGATGAGCAGTGAGCACACTAATCTTGAAATGAACTCAGTGACTAACAACCATTTATTATGCTCACGACAGAGCTGTTGGATAAAATTGTTATTAAACCTCCCAACAAACCAGGATGGGTTCGCCCATTTCGCCGTTGACAGTATTGACTGAAATGATACCTTCCAGGGAGCCAGGGTTGAAAGGGTGAAAACAAACCTACCCGTTTTATATTGCACTGAAAAGGTTGCCCCAAGTGTATTCTTCCTTATTTATGACCCTGACAGTTTTACGGGTGGAGAAAGCCGGAGTTCCCGAAGAGCATCGACGAAAGTAGTGTAGCAGGAGGTTTTCGACCCTCATTACCCGGAGCTTTGATGAAGCAGCTAGAGTTAAATTCCCATAGGAACCGGAGCTTTGGTTGAGCAACTTTTTCCTGTGCAAAGGTACGGCCCCTTACAGCTAGATCCGCCAAATGGTGTACCTACTGCCTACATGGTATGTATAGTGATACAGGTAAACACTGGGCTATGGGTATTTATTATGGGTAAGTGGTGGGCAGATGATTGGAAAGTTTGGTTTTCTTGAAAGTTTTTTTCCGCGAAACGGTTGACGTTGCTATTGACGTCGTGACGTCATGATAGCACGCGACGTCATAGAGATTCTGACCACTGTTATTGTCCAGTGTACAATCTGACATAACGTTATTCGGGTCAGGGGGTGTCTGACTTCTCGTACGCGGGGGGGGGGGGGGGGGGGGGGGAGTCTGATAGTGGTGGTATATATCTATGTTGGTATACTATTAGCCCTTGGGTTTTCATATTATCCTATGTCTACTATAGCTAGGTCAAGCAGTATTGTGGGGATGGGGGTAATTCATGGTCGCCCAGTGTGGTATTGCGAAATAGTTCTTGATGGTTTAGACTGGCAGTATAGGATGAATGGTCTGTTGGCCTATTACCCCCTTAGTACTATTTACCTACCGAATCCTTTGTATTATCTTATGGTTGGTATTGGTAGTTCGTAATTCTAGGTCAGGCAGTATTATATTCGTTTGTTTAGAAGTGGGGCTTAGGATGCCTTGTATATACCGCTGTAGGTCCCCTGCTAGTCCTCAGTATTATTAACCAACCGATTGCTTTGTATTATTCTATGACTGGCATAGGTAGTTCGTTATAGCAGGTCAAGTGGTATTTTGGAGTGGGGTGGGGGTAATGCCTGGCAGTATAGAACGGCAGTATAGTATGAAAGATATATACCTCTGTGCCACCCCCCCCCCCGAAAGTCATTAGTACTACTAATCGACCTAATGCTTTATGTGACTGGTCTAGGTAGTATGTAAGACCAGACGTTATTGTGGGGGGGGGGGGGGGGGAGGGGGTGTAATGCATGGTAGTCTGGTGTGGTAGTATAGGGTGTACGCGCTGTACCCCTACAGGCCCCATGTTAGCCCTTAGTACTATTAATCCCCCTAATTCTTCATGTTATCCTATGACTGGTATAGTAGTATGCAATGCTAGGCATAGTGGTATTGTGGGTACGGGTAATGCCTGGTAATTTAGAACGGTAGTTTAGTATGGGCGGTATATACCCCTATAAGCCCCCTGTTAGTGCTTGGTACTATTAACCAACCGATTGCTTTGTTTTATTATGTGGCTGGTATATGTAGTACGTTATGGTAGATCTAGTGATATTGTGGGGGTAGGGGTAATGCTTGGTGGTTTAGAATGGTAGTATAGCATAGGCTGTACACACCTCTGTAGGTATCTTGTTGGCCCTTGGTACTACTGATCCACCGGGTGCTTCATATTATCAAGCGGTATTGTGGGGGTGGGGTCAATGCCTGGTAATACAGAACGGCAACAGAGTATGATTGGTATATTCCCCTGAATGTCCCATCTTCACCGTTGATAGTATTAACGTACCAAATGCTTTGTATCATCCTGTTACTGGTAAGGTGGTACGTAATACCAGTAGTTCTTACCCTATCCCGAGTACTCTTGTTGTTTCATTTATCTAGATCACCCAATCAGTTCACTTTCCTGACGCTAACTAACCAATCGGATTGCTTCATCCCCCGTAATCTTTATGTAGAGTTATCTACCCTAATAAAAATGAAGCCCTATCCGAGTCTCATCATCTCTATATCCAATGGCCACGTCCCATGGAATCCCTTTTGGTGAAACGTCTCTGCTTATGGGATCCCTTTTTTGTCGTATGATGCCATGAGGGCCATAAAAAAATCCCCCAATGAGGCCTCAATTACTACGACTCTTAGTCTCATTTCAGTATTTGAGGACACCTATGGCCTGGTGTTGTATTATTTGAGGATACCTATCGAGGATACTTTCTGGAGAATCCATTAGGGCCATTAGAAATCCCTCAATGAGGCCTCATTTACTCTCCCCACATGCCCTCAAAATGATTGAGAGCATGAGGGCCATGAAAAAATCCCCCAACGAGGCCTCATTTACTATCCCCCACAGCCTCATTTTCTATCGAGGGCATGAGGGATAGTAAATGAGCCTCATTGAGGGATCTTTTCATGGCCCTCATGGCCTCATTTACTATCTATCCCTCATGCCCTCAAAAGAAAATGAGGCTATCATCCTGTAGTAGTAGAGGTAGTAGTGTCTCTTCCCTTTCGCCCCCCCCCCCCCCCTGTTCGATTCGAGGGACGATATATACCGGCCATATATATCTGTGGTGGCGCTTTATTGGCATGGTGGGATTGTAATACACATAGTTATGTTTGGGACTCGCGTACTTCATTTTGAATCAATATCTGAGTCCATATTTAATATTTGGGATTAGACCAATTAATATTTTCAACGTGCAGCCCTAAGGCTACACGTTGAAAATATTGATTGGTCAACTCACACATTTACCTTGTAGCCATCCCACTTATTGAAATTAGAATAGAATAGAACTTTATGGCAATAAATCACCTGCACTAGGGCAGATTGCATGTATAATATACTACTCAAAGTTTGCTAAGCACCAAGTACATCCATCTACCTGTTTTACGTTTTAGTTGAAATATTGTAATGAAAAGTGTATATATTTTTTATTTAATTCTATCTTTATTGATTTAAGTACAGAAATTAAGATTTTATTTGTGTTTGACTTTTATTTTTTAGCTTTTGAATACGATAACCATGGAAAATGGATATTTTTGGTGGAAGAGGAAATTTTTCATTATGCCAAAAAGTTGACGGAGCGATTCCGAGCGAACTGGTATGGCTTCAATATCAAGTATGAGACCCATTACTGTTAATTACAGCTTGACAAGACCTCCTCATGCTCCCAATCAGCTTCCTGTTGGTCCTTTTTGGGATGTTGTTCCATTCTTGGACCAGCATGGCACCAAGCTCCTGGACACTTCTTGGCAAGACTGGACGGGCTGAAATTGAAAGCTGCAACTCATTCCAGACATGTTCGATTGCATTAAGGTCAGGGGATCTTGCTGGCCAGTCCATGCGATCAATCCCCTCCCTCTGTCGGTACTCCCGGGCAGCGTTGGCAATATGAGGATGGGCATTATCGTCCATCAGAATGAATCTATCACTCACTGCACCTGCATACCTGCACCTGCATACAATCTAACGTGGGCATCCAGGATCTCATCAATATACCGCCGTGCAGTCAATGTACCACGGTCAAGGACACAGAACTCCGTACATCCATCACAGCTGATGCCGCCCCACACCGTTATTGGCCCTCAATCATAGTGGTAATTTTCAGCAATGTTGGCTGCATGGATTCGCTCTCCTGGTCTTCTCCATACCCTAGAACTCCTATATGCGTAGTCTAGACAGTGCCTTGACTCATCGGTAAAAGTACAGGTCGCCAATCTTCTCTGGTCCATCCAACATGGTCCATGGTCATTCATATCGTGCCTAGAGGTGGTTCTGAATGCGAATACATGGTCTTCTCGATCGGAGACCACCTTCGTGTAACCTTGCCCGGATAGTCTGCGTCGAAACATTTACCCCGGATGCATTCTGAAGGTAACTGCGAAGCTGGGTTGCTGTGGCAAAACAGTTCCTACGGGCCTGAATGATCAAAAACCGGTCTTCAGCTGCAGATGTTGCCCTGTCTCTGACACCATCATGCCGACCTACTGATGTGCCATACTGCTGAAATCTTGCCCAGGCTCTGGTGATCACCGCATGGTGCACACCAAGGACTCTACCAACCTGACGGTAGGTAGCCCCTTGCTCCACCATCCCTACAGCCCCACCCCCTCCCACATTTCTGTTTCAGACAAATGTCTTCTTACATTTACATTCGCCATATTCAATCATTAAATCTCAAGGGTTTGTGTTGAAATGAAGACTGAATACCCTACACATCTCATGTACATGTGGACAATACTAGAAAACATCATGAAAATCAAGGGGTACATGCTTTGCATGACTGTCACGAAATGTCTGCCTGTCAAGAGGGCTAATGTAAACACTGGGGACCATCTCAATACATTCCTCAATCATATCCACCAAAACTATCGCAAATATGTCACAAGCAAATTTCACAATGTGTGTCAAATATTTGGTGCTTAGGAAACTTTGAGTAGTATATAATGTACCATAGATAATATAGGACCATACTACCGTGGTCGCAAAAACGGCCTCTTTATCAATTCGATCAGACTGGCACACAGTCATACCAGTGGGTCGAGTAGGAACATTCCTCAAATAGGCTGGTTAGTGATGTTAGTAGAAGTAGTGATAGTGGGTGACAATCACATAACTGATAAGATCTTGCAGAGGTGGGAATTACAAACAGTTCCTAGTAGCTTAGCAAATGATAGGTTATTAGTGGTGTGGCGTCAGCAGTAATAAGACGCATTATTATGCCTCAAGTTTATAACATCAGCCGTGATTGGTTAATTTGACACCATCTAAAAGTCATAGTACTGGAGTTTTGGGGCAAAACACGGGTACTATCGGAACGTTTTTTCCCTGGAGACAGGAGAACGAAGAAAATGTAAGCGCCATTTCCATTGATCAGCGTCGATTGGAATTTCTCAGAACCAAACACTGGCTCCGTGTCCGTTTAACTTTTTTCAACACCGGTAGACACAAACTTACCAACAAATATATCATCTTCAGTGGGTGTGTTTTCAATTTTAACTGCAAACAATGAATTCAAAAGAAACAGAAATATTAAAAAACTCACTCACGTGTTATTCACCACTTCAGTGAATCCTAAATATGAGTCTCAGTTATGACTTCAATCAATTATATTTCCACAAGTTTAGTACTCCTCGACCTTACTGAGCCTCCGCCTCAAGTTCAAAATAAATTGTTTCACTCCGCTTAATTATATCAACTGTTGTCGTCCGAGAAACATGAATTTATATTCCTTTAATTTAAATCACTTTTCAGACAAGCATTAACAATGAATTATAACATAAACAGCATGATGCAGTTGTAAACATTGGCATTTGGTGGTATAGGAACTCCCAAAGCGACGGCACTTGTGACAAGTCATTTTCGAAGAGACGTCATTCGTTCGAAATGACGTCATATTTTTGGATTCGACTACATTGTTGTATGTTGTTACAAGATTGATGGCATGTTGCAGTTAACGATTAACAATGAAAGTCATATTTTGTTCGGCATAATAAAATAATTAGAACGTTTCTTTTCATGTTATATCGGTCGATAGTACCTTAGTTTGTGTGATTTCTGAAATAAAACATGAAAAGGAACGTTCTAATATTATAATGGTAGTGACAGGAGAAAATGGTAACCATAGAAGCTGTAGTAATCAACGGAGACAATGCAGTGGATTGGAAAGTACAAACAAGTAGAAGGCATCGGTTGTGTTAGTGCACTTGAAGACCAGCGATGACAAGACTGGAAGTAGCCGACAATAGTTAAATTACAGAGGCCATTAGTGCTAGAAGTCGAGTGATAAGTTTGGAGAGAATAGTATTGAAGGAGGTCGGAAACTGTAGTACTGTTAGAAGATAGCAGATGTAGAAGATGATCACATGAAAGGTGCTGGCAAAGTAGAGCTAGTAATCAGTAGTATTACCAGTAATAGCGACAGTGAAAGTATTCCAAGCGGAAAGTTCATCCACGCTACCAAATACTCCAGAACCATAACGCACACGTGTAACAATATCTCGGACACGTCAGAACAGACCAGAAAAGCTAAAAATTGTAACACCCCCTCCGATTTTGCTCCAAGATTTGAGTCTCTTCTTCGAATAAAACGAACGAACCCTTTACTACGTGCTATCCGTACCACTCCGTGCTACCGAGAACAACCCACGTTGGTGGGCTTTTGGAATGTTTTGGAGCCGATTTCCTTAATTTTCGTTAATGTTAATTAGATGTACTATCGACTCAAACATACTCCGACTATATTTGAGGCCTCAAGGATCATGACTATCAAGCGCTATATAAAAAACAAGATTCTCGCCTCTAATAACGAACTGGACAACGGAAATACGTGAAAGACAAGCATGTGCGCTGACCCAGAGTATCGCCATGGCAATGACGTCACTATATGACCTCCCACGAGGGTTACGGTGATAAAACAATGGACACCACGGCATACCGCTCCATCCAAGGCCAAAGGATTTATTTCAAGCTCCGATGATTCCTCACAGAATTTGAGTTGTTGTCTTGGTAGGAACTCCGATCTGCGAGGATTTGGAGATAATCCACTCTTTGGGCATTATTCAATCGCTACAGTCTATATTGCCTACACTTGGGGACTAGTCTCCGTTATCCCTTTCATTGTTGGGCTCCATTTCAGCTCCGTGAACCCAGCGTTTGGCCTTCACTGAATCTGTGAACTGGGAAAAGCTACAGTCGTTACAGAAGGCACTCATTTTAAAAATCTAAGGATCGTTGGACTCAATGGTATACCATTAGAGGTTCAATAGCGCGGTATCGCAACCTATGGCTCCTACAGCTTTCCGGAAATCCCTCTATAAGGCAAATGCCCCTTACAGAGAGGTGCGGTAACGGGTACTGCGAATGTATAGTAAAACCCATATCACCATAGACACAAACAATGCCGTCAATTCGTGGCTACCATTACAACTCATGTGATCCAACCATACGTTATGACGAATGTCTCATGTCCGCCGCGAGTAACCTAAATGAAGGACGTGTGCTCCCTGCGACCAAATACTAAGAGGCCAGTAAAGCACAAAAATAAGACAATAGCATTGTCATTTAGAAATGTGGGATACTACTCTTATACTTGGAGCTGTAATAAAATGAATGAAAAAATCCCGAATTTGCACACACACAAATTTAATAAAAAGAAAAATATATCATCAACAACTCTTTTCTTTAACAATCTCAGCCCAGCCAAGTTAACAAACCTTTTTTTTCTAAAATATATATTTTTTACAAATGACAACATTAATTACATCAAATTTATCAAATAAAGTACATCACAATAAAACCAAAGGAGCAGCGACTAATCTGCCGCTGTCAACATTTTTTTAAAGAAGCCGAAATGAAATGCACCGAATGCAAGAAAATTGTTCACGTAATTGACCGAAAAAGCTATGAACTGAAATTATCAAAATTTCTCCTTTGTCACAAGCAATACTGGTCAGCTTGACAATTTTGTTAACAAAACCTGTCTGTCACGAGATCGCAACACGCAGTAATCAAAACCAGTGGCGCAAATATTATAAGCTATTGCGATGAATTAACATGGTCTGAGGTTTGCGGCTCGGAGTTATTTATATTCAATCGTGTTCAACCGATTATCCAAAATAGCCGCTGACCGATTACAGATTATTTGAGCTCACAATCGACCGATTCCGATGACGATTACGATTGTAATACCATGCATTACTAGACAAGTCAAGGCTCGAAAGTACTACATCGAATTGAACATATTTCATAGTGTTAAACTCCGTTGACTCAGGTCCAGTAAATTTAACAGTAGCGCACACTTGGGCGGTAAACGTGACTCTTAGAGCCACGTTTACCACCCAAGTGCGCGCAACTGGCAATTTTTACAGCGACCCTGAGTGGGTCAATGGAGTGCAATCTTCACATTTCCGCTATGAACTGGCTATTTCCGCAAGTGCGCTGAATTGTAAGCTTCACATGTCGTTTAAGTTGTATATCCCGTAAAGGGGCGTCCAGAAAAATTAAGAATCCACATTGTGGTGGTTTTTCAACTTTATTGAATTGTATCATTGACATCATTTTACATTAACAACTGAACAATTGCAGAAGATAATAAGATGTGGTTAATGAATCATCACAAAAATGCTTGGCAACAATCGGTTGAACCGATGCTCCAGGAGCCGTTGCTGTTATCATCCGATTGCCCACAATCGGCAGATGGTGCTGGCCGATTCCGATCATTGTTTGAACACTAATATTCAACCGCGACGCGGTGTGTTTTCTTACTTTTAAATGGGGTTCAACAAAGAATATATTAGTAGTGAAACTTTGAAACTGATTGAATAAAGAAAAATGTAAAAAACACAGCTTCTGTATTTTTCTAGTACTCTACAGGAAAATGCCTTAAGTTTTTGAAATGTTGCGCACATCGATGATACAAATTCGACATTTCGGAATTACAACTGTTATATGCAATTTCCACAAATCCGCATCATGCGACCCCTCGCTCGAACAAGCTCGTTCCATTGAGGGGATCACATAATATGTTTTTTTTAAAAAAAAATAGATTTTTTTGACTACCTAATTTGTAAATTATGCAGAAAGATGCAATCGATTCTTTAGGAAAGAGGTTAAATATATTAAATACATAAAAAAATAAGAGATTCATGTTTTTCAGAGCTCTGGGGCAAATCTTCCATAACAACATTAATGGAAGATGTAGGACTGCTTCATCGTTCAATGAGAAACTTAAAATACCGCAGTAAAGCAAAGACAGGCTGTGGACAAAAAAAAATCCTTCAGTTTTATTCTGATGTAATCGTAAATAAGAAAATATGAAAATTATTAAAAACAGCTATTTACAAAAAAGATCCATTAACAATTACAACAATAGACTATATACATCATGAAATATGAAGAAAAAATGATTTTAGATGGTCAGTCAGTAAATGAAACAACCATCTCCGACACAATCCCACGAATTCAGAATATATAAATCAACAATTCATATATTTCGAAAAATGCTGCACTCTAAAAACTAAAGTGTTAAAACTGACACTTTAAAGGTGTTAAACCCATTCTAACTCTTAGGGTTTGATTTTAACACTCAAAGTGCAATGCTTTAAGCACTTAGACATTACACTCGTCAGACATCTGAAACTTGAATGGATGGCACTTCCCATGTGAAAGGACACAACGCAGATGATGCGGATCAGGCTCGAGAGTTCGAGCCTGATCCGCGTCATCTGCGTTGTTTCCTTTTAAGTGTCGCGACATTACACTTGTCAAGTAGTATTATTGTCAACACCTGTCAAGTGCTGGGATATCTACACTTGAACAAAGTGCTAGTTCAGCACTTAGTATTAAATACAGCACTTCAAGTGTAGCTTTTAACACTTTAGTTTTTAGCGTGTGGAGGAACCAGAAGTGAGTCAGTATTTCAAATCCTGGTGCATTTGTATAGAAATGGGAGGTACGAAACTGCAAAACCACTGTCGTCACCAGAGGATAGTCCACAGGACAGGGTTTGTTTGGTGGATAGCGAACACAATACCCAGACTGTGTGTCGGTGGACTAATATCATATGTTAACAGATATATGAAAGACTTTGGTCTCTTTTTGCTAACAGAAAAAAACTTTGAAAAAATGAAAACGAAAAAGATATCAGGCTTACACCCAAGATCGTATGCTCCAATAGAAACATGTTTTTTGTACCGATAGACACAACATAAACATTATATAATTTAATTTTGTCTCCTTGGTTTTCTCCACTAAAGTCATTACTAAACTTCACAACACCCCCTGAATGGTAACTGCGGCAAGCCCTAGTTCGGATACCAACCTAACGAAGCAGACAAGGAGCTGTTTTGGCACGTCGACTGTTTAGGATCGCAATCCACCATGAAATGTGAAGATGTTTGTCTGTGCAAGTGCTGATAAAATACAACAGTGTATCACACTCGAGGCACAGACACGCGGGTTAGGGGCGACGTGTTGTCGGAAACGTAGCTTTCTTCTCGGAAGTTTTTTGGGCCAGTCCGTTTGGCAGATATGCTATACATGTAAACAAAATTGTAAACCGACGGAGATAATTGGTAGTTTCCGATAAGAATGGGTTTGGTGGGCATATACTCTCAATTGATACGGGGGTCGATGCCATGGCCTTTAATATGAAAATTAACGATGCAATGCCTTTCTGCGCGCCACTTGTCAAAATTGTATGATCTCGCCCAACCATAGACTAAGTTATCAACGCCACTGGCCACGTTGAAAAGGGCATACAATAAGCCAATAAAACAAACTCTGAAAGATGCTGCAGCGTTCTCGGCCAATCATATTGGCCTTGCCCATTAAACGGGTGGACAACTATAATTCATTTTTTTCTCACAATAGTTTAGTCGTTTTTAAATTAAATACTGGGTTATTTAATAAAACTTTATTGTATTGCAGAAATGTCATTTAACCAGTTTAAATTTCATTTATCTTACAATATTGGAATACTCTTAAAATGTTTTTGAAATAACTACCTTTAATCTCCTTTAACCATTTAACCAACGTAACGGCCAAAACCGATCAGCGCTATTCACAAAAATCACCATTCAATTTTCATTATTTTTTTTATTTTTTGTCTCGTTGAGCTCGTTCCAATGAGGGGGTCATAAGCTATGGTTTTGACGCAAAAAGTCAAAAACATTAGTTATTCAAGAATTTTATTTTCAAGTGTCGTCTGCTTTTCGTGTTAGGTAAAGGGTGAACGTCATGCCAGTATATGACACTCGAGTTACACCATTGTCTTGTCTCTTTCAAAGAATATGAAAACGATTACTGAAAATGAAAGGCACCTTCTGTGTTTAGACTATTTACCGAAATAAACAAAAGAATCAAAGAGCTTTGAGAAATCAGAGAGGGCATGTTCTGAGTGTCTTCACAAACTGTGTTGAAGAACTTTTCAACAAATTGTTTTTAAAATTTGATCTGAATGAATGACAAAGTGGAGAAAACTAAAAACAGATTCTCACATACAATTTTGAATCAAAGTAATTCTGTGAATGTTAAAATATCAAAAACATAAAAACTGATTATAATAAACCATGTGTGTGTGTGTGTCTAGGTCTATGTACATCTGCAGCCACACGAGCAGCTTGAATGTTTTCACACCAGTAGTTTTTCTTCTAGTTTGTCAATATCAGTGTAAGGTGGTGGTGTGTTAAAGAAATCTGGGTTCAGTTTCAGATCTACTTTTTCAGGTGCAGCGGTTTCCTCTTCCACTTCTGGTAGCGGTGCCTTTTTCTCGTCACCGATGGTTACCTGATACACACCAAGGGAACTGATGAACTGTCGTTGTTTTTCTCTCTTTTGCTGCAGTTTGGCCATCTGTTGAGATCTCTTGCGGCAGCAAACGGCAGCGACTACTGTTAAAATCAGAATTCCAAACGCTCCAACTCCAACACCAACAATCAGTTCAAGTCTTCTCTTTGTGTGTGCTGGGGATAAGAACATACATCAGCATTAGTACAATGGGGAGCTGGGCGGTATTATACTGTCAGGCTCTGTGTCGAAGGGTCCGAAATTCGATTTGATTCGATTCGAGTCGTCGTTATTCGGAAATTCTCGAATCGACGAGGTGTTTTCAAAATCATATCAAATATCTCCCCTTGAACTGTTCTTCTGCCATCAGGTCTCTTGTACAGGAGACCTGATGATAGAAGAGTCCAAGGATGTTTCGCATCCGGAACAATCTCGATTCCATTTCTGGAATATTCCGCATTTTTGACCGACTCGTACAGGAAGATAACGGATCTCCAGTGAATGGGCTGTGGTCAGACTGGCAATTCTTTGCCATATTCCACGCTGGTAAGAAGGTGCAGTATGCAGTATTTTCATGTTTGACTACTTGAAAAGTGTTCTTGAAAAGTGTTGGAGATTCGATTCGAGATTCGATTCAAAATCCTCAGCCTGATTAGATTCGAAATTCGATTTGATCCGAAATTTGAGATTAGCAAGGACCTCCGAAGAGGATATGGGTATTTTGGCGCTGAATTATTCCGGTATCGGTGCTGTATTTAGTACCGGCAGGATACCGATACCAATACCGAGCGATGTTTTAGATTTATTTATCTACTGGAGTTTGTCAAGACGAAATTTCTTAGTGTTTGTAATTATTTATTTATTTATTGCGGTTTAACCGCACTTTCGACAGCCAGTGTCACTTCGTGTAGGACAGTATTAGGAGTGGAGGAAGCCGGAGTACCCGGAGAGAACCACCGAGCAACGGCGAGCAACTATCAGACTCCTCAGCGTACTAACTCCACACAAGCAGGGTTAGCATTGGTTGGAGACAAGTGCATCGTCGACGTGCAGTACGCCTTAGTACACAACGCCACGGTGCCCCGAATGTAATTTGGGATTAAGTGTCTTGCCCAAGGACACAACGCGGTGGCCGCAGGAGCGATTCGATAAGACGACCTCTTGGCTTGCAGCCTGCATCTCTACCTACTGAGCCACCGTGGTCCTTGTAATTATCTTTGGATAAATTTGATTTATTCTCATGTTTTCAACGAATAACGGAAGAAAGAGGTCAATATTGTTAAGTTTAGAAACACCAGGATATGTGGACGTTTAATAATTTATGCCAATCAGAGTACACTCTTAAATCAACTGGGTTATTCATTTATTTATTGGGTCTTAACGACACTTTCGACAGCCAGGGTCACCTCGTGTCGGACAGTTTTACGGGTGGAGGAAGCCGGAGTACCTGCCACCTGGAGAGAACCACCGAGCAACGGCGAGCTGCTGTCAATCAGTTGCGTTGGAAATTAATCCAAATCAACTGGGCTGAATGAATAGGAACCCAATTGGGTTCATATTCACTCAACTCAGTTGATTTAGGCAGATTTTTTTAACTCAGCGGATTTTAGAGTGCAATCATCTGTCTTAGAGAAGCGTGACGATGATTAGCAAACAGTGCTGTCCCTAAACAATGTAATTTAGCGATCCACAAACACCAATCACAGACATTAATACAGATAAAGCAGGGAGTGTTGAAATCACCTCAAGTTTTAAAAGTCATATCTAACCGATCTCTTTAGTATTGAATATTGTGTCGCCCAAATCAAAGAAACACTCAGTTCTGTATACTTTTCTGTAAATGGATATACTCTAGTAACGTCCATGAGAATCGCCAGTGGACATTTATTTGTCAGATCAAATAAAAAGCGCATACATTACCCTAATAGCACCAGAGACGTGGCTAGAGGTTTCCGATTGGATTGGGGGGGGGGGGGGGGGGGGGTGCGCAGGGTAGTGAATTTCCAACTACGGGAGGGACCAGGAGGAGAACTCCCTCCCGGTCCCTTCCCTAGTGGAAATTCACAACCGAGAAAGATTTTGAAAATGAAGCCACGAAACAGGGCATAAACTTGATTCTAGTAACTGAAATGCCAACACATTTATGATAGAATTATCAAGTTATTATTATTTGGTATTATTCTGGGAAATGAATATGTGCTAAACAAATGCTCAAGCTTAAAACTGTGAGCAATTCACACTGTCCTATATTTATTTATTTATTTATTTATTTAATTAATTTATTTATTGGTGTTTAAGGTCACATACTTATGCACAATGGCTAATCATGACCGTGACAATGTTACGGGTGGAAGAAGCCGGAGTACCCGGAGAGAACCACCGAGAAACGACGAACAGCTGCCAGCTCCCCAACATCGTAACTTCGCACTGCAGCACAGGCAGGGTTAGATTGGTTGAAGACATACGCACCATCGCCGTGCAGTACGCCTTAGAACACGGCGTCATCGTGCCCCCATGTGGACAATCGGGGTAAAGTGCCTTGCCCAAAGGACACAACGCAGGAGTCCGAATCGATCACTCAGACGGTCACCCATCCGAGGACTCAACGTTGCTCAACTTCGGTAATATGGCGAGAAACGGTTACCGAACGCCACCGCGCCCCTCACACTGTCCTAACATTAAATCAGATCTTATGAGTAGTATGTCTCGCACGTTTCACCTCAAGGTTGGATGACCCCGGTGGATGACTCCGGGAGTGGCGCCATGTCACGTGACCCAGTGACGCCATGTTGTGTAGGCATGGTAACCTGCGTGAGCGGCCATCTTGTGACGTCATCTCCATAGTGAAACGTGGTGTTAGTGCGCATGCGCAGAGCGTGTTGTTAGGGTGATAGTGTTTTCGTCGTACATTTTGTATACTGGAGGCCGCCATCTTAATTTCTATGGTAGCACGTGGTTGCTATGTTACCCAAAGGCTTATAACAGGATAGGGGTATGTTCAGAGGGTATGTTCGATTTAATCGGAGTATCACGAATTACCCGAATAAACCCGACAATCCCTCCAAATCACCGAAATTGACTTTATTTACTACAGATTCCCCATTTTATCGGCTTAGCACGTAGTGCTATGGTACTGAGGGGCACAGGGGTGAGCTCTATTGAATAAGAGTATACTCCAGTACAGTAGAAGAGCCTATAAACTGGAACAGCTTTGCTTGTTGTTACTATATTTAACAATTTCTGGTCAATTCTTGTTATTTCTGAACTTCTGACCCTATTCCGAGTACTCTTGTTGTTTCATTTATCTAGATCACCCAATCAGTTCACTCTACTGGCGCTAACTAATCAATCAGATTGCTTGATTTCCTGTAATCTCTATGCAGAGTTATCTCCCCTTATTGCAACGAAGTCCTTTCCGATTCTAATCACCTCTATATCCAATGGCCACATTCCATGGAATCCCATTTTTGGAAAACACCTGTGGCTATGGAATCCCTTTCCCCAAAAGGGCAGAAGAATCCCTGAAGGAATTCGACGCCCTTGTGGCCTAGAATCAGTCTGGCCCTCAATTAGATCTGGAATATTTCAGATTGTCGGAAAACTTAAAGTGAACATAGGTTCGCTTTTCCGACTGTTTGAAATATTTCAGACGATTATATCTAAAATATACCATAAACATTGCTTTTCTTTGACTGGACGCAAGGAACGTTTCTCAATCGAGGCCAGACTTGACAAGATCTTTGTTTGTTTTCAAAATAATTATAAATGAAGAGTCGTCACAGCTGTTTTATAATTACGCCGTGTAGTTCCGTACATGGTGTTCATACCTTGAAGTTTGCAATACCAATTAAATACTCAGTGATTGGAATATCTATGACTGGAGCTCAAAAGAATATTTGTCTATCTTCGGGTGTAAAGGTACGTCACAATAACTCAACGGTAGTCTGCGCGCAAACTCAACGAAAAGTGGGTGAATAAACAGTCCATAATAGCGTCAAATTTCTTACAAAATTAGAGAGCGTCGGATTCCTTAAGTAATATTGCCTGATAAAGATTGGGCAATATGCTGTAAAACTGAACCGATACCTAAATCATAGGGATGAAACCGAACCAATCATTAAATACCGAAACCATCTATATTTTCAAATTTTCTTGCATTTGCTATTTACAAGACTTTGTTGAGTCTTGATAGCAGCTGAAGAGTTAATTTTTATGAAAGAAATGACTGATTTTCTCCTTCAGTTTTCTTAATATTTAAAGGCCTGGGCAATCGTCCCTAGTTCCCACAAGACTACAACCCGCACATGTCTAGTTGCTCAGCAGTGATTTCAAGTCAAGGTCAAGTCTTGGTTGGCTGCCTCAACAGGCAGCCAAGACTTGACTAGAGATCACTTCCCAGGACCTCCTAATGATGCCAGGTTAAGGGCGCATGTTATGAGATGACAAAAGCCTGAAATAGGCCTTTTAAGGCTGAGGTGTGTTGGGAACAAGTCACAAAATTACCGTAGATATGATTTGTGTTGGCAAAAGAAAGCCTGAGATGCGGTCATTGGCAGTGGCATTTCTGGCACTGCGGTAGAATGGTTCAAGAACAACTTTCTCTGTATTTTTCTGATGTGAATTCCCCTTTGGTACTGTCAACAAATCTCAGTCAAGTCAGATACCGAATACCGAACCGATCCCGCAGTATATCCCCTTCAAATACCGATACCGAACATACAATTCTAATATCACCCATCTCTATCGATGATTGCCTGAGCTTGGTGTCCTCCATATCAAAGAAGTGAAGCAAGTGCATGTGGAAGTGATAAAATATTAATACTTACGACAGCGGCGCATTTTCTTTTCAAAGTCAGACATGTGCTCATGGTCATGACAGTCTCTATGTCCGTGGTAATTCTCAAATCGATCCTCGTCAGTACGTTCTTCGCTGCTAGATCCAGATCCATGATGTGGACGGAAAGGACGTCCTCCGTGTTGTGGTCTTTCACCGTGGTGTGGTGGGTGAGGCGGGAAGTGGCGACCTGCTTCTCCGCGAGGGACACTCTTGTACCTAAGTTTGAAATGGTGTCGCATGTCTTGCGGATGCTGGTGGAAACGCAACATGAGGTGCCTTCCGGAACTCCAGGTACAATGATGTGGCTGTTTTCGCACCTCGGCCTCCATCTTCACACAAAGTTGCCTCACTTTCAGAGCCTCGAGAGTTGGTCCTAGAAATAAAAAAAACCCCAAAATCTTGATATCATTTAAGGCATCAAGGGACTCGCTTCAGGATTTTGATTCATCACTTTTCACACCAGTGGCTCCAAAAACATTCACTTTGCAAATTAGAAACTTAGATGAACTGAGCAACTGTTAATATTTTATTTTCTTGAGCAACCATTCTTTCAATTCCTTTATTAAAAAGGGTAAAATTAGAAGATTTGAGAGTCATTTCAACTGTCTAGGAACAATGACTGGGGAGCAAAAATACATCTTATTAGGGTGCCTCCTACTAGCGGGGCCATACAATGATCGCTCTTTGTGTGTGTGCGTCCATTTTGCTTTCTGGACACTAACTTAACAGAGCTTTGGCCTCGGATTCTGAAACGTAGTTGATAAACATCATATACTACCTTGGGGAATGAGATGGCATCTATTGATTTAGAAGTCAAAAGGTCAAAGGTCAAGGCCACGGGGTGCTCTAACCCGAAAAAGGTTTCCGAACTCTAACTAGACAACGTTTTGGCCTAGGATCATGAAACGTGACAGGTACACTGCTTAACCCTTTGAACAATAGCGCCTTTTTTCCGGCCAGGAACATGATACGTCATAACGTCATTATACAGGATGGCTGTTCAGTATTTATTTATTTATTATTTATTTATTTATTTATTTATTTATTTATTTATTTATTTATGTTTAAGGTCACATATTTCTGCACAATGGCTAGCCATGACCGTGACAGTTTTACGGGTGGAGGAAGCCGGAGTACCCGGAGAGAACCACCGAGCAACGGTGAACAACTGTCAGCTCCCCAACATACCAACTCCACACAAGCAGGGTTAGCATTGGTTGAAGACAGGTGCACCATCGACGTGCAGTACGCCTTAGTGCACAACGTCGCCGTGCCCCCACGTGGGCAATGGGGGTGAAGTGTCTTGCAAGGATACAACGCGGTTGCCGCAGGTGGGATTCGAACCGAGGACATCTCGGCTTGCAGCCTGCACCTCTACCAACTGAGCCACCGCGCCCCCTGGCTGTTCAGTAAATGTGTGGATTTGACCAATCAATATTTTCAACGTGCAGCCCCGAGGCTGCACGTTGAAAATATTGATTGGTCTACCCCAAATAATGAATATAGACTCTTCTAATTGCTGCCACTGAAATGGCATGGAGAAGATATCACTAGAGCTCAAAGGGTTAATGAAAAGGGATCACCTTTTCAATTTTATGGTAAAAAACGTCAAGATTATAGGTCACAGGATGTTCTTACCCGAAAACGGTTTCCGTTCGCTTAACTTGACGGCCATTTGGCCTACGATCCTAAACCATCATCTGCATACTGCCCAACGGAAGGAATGAACTCTTGTCAATTTAGTGGATAAAATGTCAAAGGTCAAGATCACCCCTCCAGCCTGAAAACGGTCTATAGGTTCTCTGGCTCTAACCCGAGAATGTTGATCTAGGATTTTACGGGGCCCGAGTGACTGTCCCCATCACAAAAGTATCTAGGTCTATGGGTTTCGCTTTCAAGATCATGACACACTGTCATCGGACGCAAAGTTGCAAAGGGCTGAAAAAGCCCATTCTAACATTATATCATTTTAAAACGCTTCATCGGTGAAAATAAAATTTACACCGCACCAAGATCCATCACCTTGTAAGACAAACGTAAGAATAACAATTAAATGAACGGTTGTTTATCAAAACAATGTGTGTTAAATGAATATCAGGTAAATTCAGGAGTCACGGGATGACACACCAATCGCCAGCCCCACACAACACTTTTTCATCAAGCGTGCATGGGACTTTTTGATTTCATTTTTGACATTTGAATGCTTGACTATCGAGTTTGAATTCTAGCTTTAATGTGAGCGTCGGTACACGTCAACTATTTATGTAGTTCCCTGGGTAAAATTCAAAGGGAGATCAATTTTCGCTTTTTTGCACATTTTCCCCAGTCGATTCAGGGAGGGGGGGGGGGGGGGCACTAAAAATTTGCAAGACGTGACGTCCTATTTTTTATTCAGCTCCTTTTTACACCCACCCACCCCTACGTGCAAATTTTCTACTACCGTTCTCAGACACCCACCCCCAACTCTCCCATTAAAATCCAAAATAAACTTATAAACTTAGTAGGCACAGCTGTCTTTGGGGGGGGGGGGGGGGGGTTCATAATGTTCTTAAACTGGTACCACCAATTTAAACCTCTGTGGACTGCTGTGGGCCCCAACCCAACCTACAAATGACAAGCTGTTCATTATCAGGCTTGGCCAGAGCAGGTGTACATATACGGGAACAAATTTTCATTTGAATTGTTCTGTCAGTATTCTCAGGTGTTTGCTACTTTCCTCTTCTATCCATACAAATTCTATTAATAAATAAATAACTTGGGTTGCATTTAGTGCATCAGAGGGAATTTTCCCAAAATATTGTCTGCACATTTTCTACATTTCGTACAAGACACCCACCCCCTACTAACGTGTGACATTTTCCCAGATTAAGCCCAATATTCTCACATATAAAGCCTCCTGATGTTGTAGTTATGTTAAGAGTGTGATGTACAACATCATCTTTAAGGTTTGAAACACAAATGATGGTATATATTGGCTGATATATTGATATATTTTTGAAAAATTCAAAAAATTGCACAAGTTGGAAATGCACATTTTTGGCGCACTCAAGAGACCCACCCACCCCCACGTCACGTCTTGCAAATTTTGGTCCCCCCCCCCCCCCCTGGTCGATCAGTGTTTTAAACTGGTTTCACCACAAATCACCAGATGGCACTGTTTAGTGTGGTCTGAAGGTCTTTCCTGCCTCCTAATATATGGAGAGGGTGTTTGTTAAAAAGCGGTTGACACGAATACAGAACGAGAGTTGAGAAAAAAATAATCTTGAACTAATTTTTTTTATTTTTTCCCTCCACAAACACAGTATTGGCCTCTCTCATTGGAACAATCTCAACGAGCTTGTTCCACTGAACTGTCATACTCTATGTTTGTGAGTCAAAATATAAACAAAAATGTAAATAGCATTAGATCAAGAGTTATATTTATTTATTTATTGCTGTTTAAGGTCACATATTTCTGCACAACGGCTAATCATGACCGCGACAGTTTTATGGGTGGAGGAAGCCGAAGTACCCGGAGAGAACCACGGAACATCGGCGAGCAACTGTCAGCTCCCCACAATACTAACTCCACACAGGCAGGTTAGCATTGGTTGAAGACAAGTGCACCATCGAAGTGCAGTACGCCATAGTACGTGGGTAATAGAGGTGGAGTGTCTTGACCAAGGGAACAACGCGGTTGCCGCAGGTTTGATTCGAACCGAGGACCTCTCGGCTTGCAGTCTGCAGCTCTACCCACTGAGCCACTGCGCCCCCAGGTAAAGAGGTAGGTAAAAAAATACGTTTTGAGTACGTTAACACTTTAAAACTCTTAGTACAGAAAGACACCGCGATACAAAATACACACTACATCAAATACTAAAACTCGTTTGTATTGGGCCTAACAAAACTAAATAATTGATTCTCAGGCATTTTTTTTTAAAAACGAATGAGGGATAATAAAACAATATCAGATCACCAAAACTAACCTAGCCCCTCAACCAGTTAAATAAATAGAGAGTAATCAATTTGTTTTGAGCGTTACGGTAAATAATTCATCGAGAGACGGGACGTGTGTAAATCACGAGGGCGTAGCCCGAGTGATTTACGAAACAGTCCCGTCTCGAGATGAATTATTTACCGTAACGCTCAAAACAAATTGATTACTCTGTTTATTACATGACATTTGGAATAAAGTGGTCTTTTACTATAATAATTCAACCCAAACTATTGTCAGATATAATCCAATTTAGTGTAAACACGGAAACATTTCTAAAATTAGCAGGAAGGAAATACGAAATAGTCCTGTCTCGAGGCGAATTGTATACCGTAACTTGCCGTAAGAATGGGTCACTCTCTTTAGTAAATGACGTTTTAGACCGAAATGTCTTTCATTAAACATAATTCAGCACAAAATATTCGCAAATGCAACTCTGAAATACTTCTGAAATTAGCGCGTATGAATACATCACTTTCTGTGTCAAATCTTCGATTGGAAATGGCCCAGTTTTATTTTTGTGACTTTCGTTCGATATTTTACTATTTTATGTGGCGTTCCAGTCGCATTTGGGGAATGGCATTCAGCCATAAGATAAAACATTTCTATTTGGATTTTGTCAACTGTGCTAACGAACCTGTTCATAGAGGAAAGAAAGGATTTTTAAAAATATTCAGAAGGAAAATTCATTTTAATTAACTGGTGAGGAACTGGAAAACAAAACATCAACAAATCGGTGGGAGCGTGGCTTATATACGTCAGTCGTTCCAAAGTTACTATTGAAGTGACATAATTCACTCGTGACATTACCACTTTTTAATCAACATTAAATTCAATGCAAAACGAACTGAGGAATGTAATAAATATTTATTTTGTACATATATATGAGAATCATGTCGCATTTCGCGAAGAGAATAACAACATTGTATCAATGTATACGGCATATTGCATCGCAAATCGCGATGTGATACGCTAAAATCACACGCCCTATGATAGTTTTATACATTTTGAATTTTGTCTCCGAAATAAATATGACAAACGCGGGCCGAATAAAGGAATGCGCAGCTGCATGAGAATCAAAAGATTAATTTTCTTTAGCCTTGGTTGGGAATACGACAGCAGTAGCTTTAGCCTTGGTTGGGAATACGTCAGCAGTAGTTTAATCCGACAACCCTTCATGGCGGTAGGATTACTTTATTTATCGTACGCATTAACTTTTTTTGTCGTCGATCTTTTATCGTGTCGAGCAACTGACCCCATAACCCTACCGACGATTCTGGAAAACCTCTGATCGCCACGCTCACCAATCCACCAACACAAAAGTGCCTGCTCACTTTTGGAAACCTTTCGCCATCTCCATCTCTGCCGCGCTATATTCACAAAAAATAATATTTTACATTTGTTTTTTTTCTTCATTTTTTGCTTCCAAAATATAACTTAGGATTCTTCATTGGAACGAGCACATCGAGGTCGTTCCGTTCCAATGAGGTATCATAAGCTGGTTTTGTAAACAACGAATGAAAGTTTTCTGTTATTCAAGTAATTTGATTGAATACGTCGTTTTTTCTAGTCGTGTTGGGTAAAACCTTTATGCAAATTATGATTATTTTTATTTAATGAAAGAATTGTACATATAATAGACTAGCCGGCAAAAAAAAAAAATTGCCAGGGATTTGCAAATATTCGAAAACCCAATGGAATCTCGAATCGGATTTGCAATTCGATTCGGTTCGATTCATTTTCGAATCGGGGAAATTAGCTGTTTTCGAACCTGTTCACGAGCGCGTCCACTAGCTCTCAGAATACATGGTGTGCGGTTTCAAACACAACTCTTGGGCGTTTTATTCCCTGGCGGGCGTAGCGTTGCGCTTTTTACATGTGCATGAAACAACCAATCATCAACTCGAGAAACAACGTGACTCCAGTGTCACTGCACTCGCAATCGGAGGCGTAACGGACTAAATATATTGGAAGGAGGAATTTACGGAGGAATTGGCGTTGAACTTGTTTTTTCTTCATTTTTTTGCCTCCAAAATATAACCTCATTGGAACGAGCACGCCGTCTTCGCTCCGTCCCAATGAGGTATCATAAGCTAGTTTTGGATGCAACGAATGAAAGTTTTCTGTTATTCAAGTAATTTGTTTGAATGCGTCGTTTTTTCCATTTGTGTGAGGCAAAACTTTTATGCAAATGGGGACGTGACAACCATTACTTATTCCCAATTCCTTATTCGACATTCGTTATCAACCGATAAAATCGGTTGATAACGAAAATCGAATAAGGAACTGATAGTGGTGGCCGAGTGGATAAGTGCGCTGGTCTCTCATGCCAGAGGTCCCGGGATCGATCCTCGGTCGGGGAAAGTTCTCGAGGTGTTCGAACACTCTCTGTCAGCATCAACTGTGAAATGCAAAATACCAGAGATTTTCAATTGTAAAAAGGAGGTGTCAAGGAAGACGTTATTTTGTTCAAGATTTCTTTTTCCATGTTTGGAGCGCTATGCGTACATAGCCCACTGTACGTAAACATGTTTTGTATGTACTGCCATATAGGGCTGGGCGTCTATCGCATGGGTGCGTGCATTATCAAAACTTATGACGTCAGTACTCTGATATTTTGATTTGTGAACCCGTTAAATAAATGCAGACCGTAATCTCGAAAGTATCACACAGGACAGAACGGAAACCCAAATTTACGCATTCATTCCCATCATCTACTTAATTCCACGGTGGCGCTGTGTACTAAGGCGTACTGCACGTCGATGTTGCACTTGTCTTCAACCAATACTAACTCTGTTTCTGTGGAATTAGTACGTTGGAGAGTCTGGCAGTTGCTCGTTGTTGCTCGGTGGTTCTCTCCAGGTACTCCGGCTTCCTCCACCCGTAAAACTGTCCCACACGAGGCGACCGTGGCTATCGAAAGTGTCGTTAAAAATAAATAAATAAATAAATAAATAAATAAATAAATAAATAAATAAATAAATAAGCAGGTGTTTTGAGGGACAAGCGATTTCAATTGTTCTACTGGGAATCCATTATATAAAGATGTAATTAAAATAGTGTTACATGTGTTTTTCTCCATGAAGACCGCGTTGGATCAAGAGATAAAAACGTACCATCGAAAGCCTCCAGTGAACTTCGTTCACATTTCTCTTCAGTTTCTTCCAGTTTGCCATCAATGACTTCAAACGATACGATCATCGTCTCTTCTGTCTCGATTTTCCAAACGCATTCTCCCCTAGAAATATGAACACAAATCTGACCATTAACCTTTTGAATCCCAAAGGCCGCTTTTCCGGCTCGCGAATATGACACCTCATAATTTCATTAAGTGGTATGGCTGTTAAGTGAATGTGTGGGGTAGACCAATCAATATTTTCAACGTGCAGCACTTAGGCTGCACGTTGAAAATATTATTCGGTTTACCCCCAAATAATGAATATAGACTCTTCCAATTGCTGGCATTGAACTGACATGGAAGATATCACCAGCTTTCAAGGGGTTAAAGTCGTTACTAATACCAATTTACACCACATCTGCCTTACAGACAGCATCGAAGAATTGACTTGACCACTGTTGACAATAGCTTCCACAGTCACTAAAATAACACATAAACATTAAAACCTTCAAGTAAATAATGCAGGGGCACGCTGGATAGTGATGTGCTACCACCGTGAACGAGAAACAAAGAATTCTGGCAAGAGTCTTTGTTTCTCACTTCAGGAATCTTCCTCCTCGGTACTCGAAACGTGTTCACACGCACACGATAAAGTCCTTGACCGATTAATGCTGGGGTGGACGAGGTAATATTTTTTGTTGCCAGGAGGAGTTTAGCAACTAGAGAGACAAAGGATGTTGCTGAGTGCAGGCAATGTTTTTTTCTCTCGTCGGTCTGCATGGAAACTTGCTCATCAGCGATGATAAAGTTTCCTACCAAATGAGGGCAGCGGCGGACAAGCATAGAACCTTCGATGTTGCGGTATCCCACTGTATTACTAAGAAATTGTTTGCTGAATGGTTTCATAGAGAGAACTGGATTTCATGGCTTTAATATATTTGGCTGCACCGTGAAGAGGTGTCGGTCGGTGCGCCTCCCCCAGCCCCCCATCTAATTGCCACTGACACAGGGACGAAGTGGGTGCGTCATTGAAAGAACGAGTTTACCCCAGGGACCAAAGAAACACAGACTCTTGTGTAGGGCAGAAAGGGCCTTCTCTCTGAGGTAGAAATCTAAATTTTTCGGTGTGGGGTAGGAGAGGATGGTTGTCAGAGAATCCTGAAAATAATGACTTTAAATGGAAAACTACTTGAGATTAAATTTATACGCTGCCTATGGGCTACAATGAGGACCGTACACGCTAAAAACTAAAGTGTTAAAAACTACACTTGAAGTGCTGTATTTAACACTTACTAAGTGCTGAACTAGCACTTTGTTCAAGTGTAGATATCCCAGAACTTGACAGGTGTTACAATAATACCACTTGACAAGTGTAATGTCGCGACACTTAAAAGGAAACAACGCAGATGACGCGGATCAGGCTCGAATTCTCGAGCCTGATCCGCGTCATCTGCGTTGTGTCCTTTTAATTATGCACCCACCAAGCGCAAATCAAATTATGGACGATTCCGGAAGAACCACCAATGCTAGACACATGGGAAGTGCCATCCATTCAAGTTTCAGATGTCTGACATTGTAATGTCTAAGTGTTTAAAGCATTTACTTTGAGTGTTAAAATCAAACCCTAAGAGTTAGAATGGGTTTAACACCTTGAAAGTGTCTGTTTTAGCACTTTAGTTTTTAGTGTGTAGCTATCTTCAGACATTGGGAGTGTGTGTGAGAGTGTGTGGGTGTGTGTGTGCGCACGCGTGTGTGGGGGTGGGGGTGGGGGGGAGGGCTAACCATGTCTGCCTTTCCACATACCTAGGCTTCCAGGCGAGACATTCAGACAAGAGGTTTTCATTCATCGTAAAAGACTACGACAGTAGACAAATGAGTAAGAGACGTTGAAATTTTTCCACAGCTTTCACATCAACATTGCCGGTTGATGTTGTTTAGTCTAGAATATCAAACACCTGTAACTCTTTTATGACGGTTTTGAACATACCCAACATCGGACAAGAGTACTCTGTTCAACTACTGCCCGACAAGACAAAGAATAATTTTGTTGGAAAGGGAAAAATGTCAGTTCATTTAACCCTTTACCTGATGAGAAGCCCAAAACCAATCAGCACTATTCACAAACATGCCAATCAATTTTTTGTTTTATTTTCAAATTTATGTTTCAAAAACATACACTGTAGCGTGTGGTTCCTCATTGGTTTGAACTCACAAAATTCGTTCCAATAAGGAGCCATATGCTATGTTTTTGAGGCATAAAATGAAAATGTGTACTTATTGAAGATTTTTTTCTTTCAAGTGTCGTCTGTTGTTTGTGTAAGGCATAGGGTTAACCCGAATGCTACCGAATGCCATCTTGATTCGTCGCGAGGGGGCATTTCGTCGAAATGTTTTCAGAAAAAGTTTCTTATCCGATCAAAACTACCTCGATGGTTCAGACCACTGTTTGGACCGATCCACACGGGAATCTCCCTGTGTGTCAATACGCCTCTGTTTAATTAAATGCCCGCTATTTTTCAATAAATTAGTGAAACACGCTGCGATGTCGCGTGTTATCGCCTTTCCCCCATTGAAACCCGGATCAGTGTTTGTTTACTGTGGTAAACATGTTATGCTTTAGTAGTGAAATAGGCCTCGGTAGGCAATGGCTGGAGTAAAGTCATTTAAATTGGGTAAAAGGACTTACTTGTTTAGCGACACTGATACAGCCGTAAATGCTGAAAGTGACAGTAAACACAAATAAATAAATAAATAAATAAATAAATAAATGAAAGTGTCAATGACACTGTAGCTCAACTTGTCAAGACAAAGACATGTACATGTATAGTATGTGACACAGCAATGACAAACATCTAGGTAATGACCTGATAACAAAGGTACATATAAAGTATTGTAACGGTCTGTACATAAATACTGACCGTTGCCTGTAACAAATGCATAGGTAAAGTATTGTAAAGGTGGGTGACAGTCAGATGCTAAACTAGAAAAAAATCTTTGAGTCCCAGAGTGGGTCTGACTGAACCCCAAAATATTTGTTCTCATAGCACAGTGATAACAAAGGCACCCCAAAACACACTCATCCCTGTCCAAAGGTGAAAACAAAGGTACCCAAGAAGTTCTGTAAAGATCAGTTCACAAATATGAGCTGTGTAGAAGTTGTGACAAAAAACTGATTGGACCTAATTTCGGTACAAAATGGCCACTGGCAGCCATCTTGAATTCTGGACTGCACCCAGAAACACTCGTTCTCGTCCCAAGGAGATAACAAAGGTACCCAAGAAGTTTTGTGAAGATCGGTTCATAAATACAGCCTCTAGCCCGAGCCGTATTGACATGTGCACTTACAGTGTATAAGTAGCACTGAATAAATCAAAGTTCATCTAATTTGCATAATTTCTGCACGAGAAAAAAAAACCCCGTACTATATGTGATGTATTCCATGTTATTAAACATTCATACAAAAATATATTCAAATCAGAACTTTCATACAGAAGTTCTGCACAAAAGACTGATTGCACTAATTTTGGTACAAAATGGCTGCTGGTGGCCATCTTGAATTTTGGACCACACCCAAAAACACTCGTTCTCATCCCACGGTGATAACAAAGGTACCCAAGAAGTTTCGTAAAGATCGGTTCATAAATACGGCCTCTAGCCTGAGCCGTATATAGAAGTTGTGTACAAAAAACTGATTAGACCTAATTTCAGTACAAAATGGCCACTGGCAGCCATCTTGAATTTTGGACCGCACCCAGAAACACTCGTTCTCGTCCCAAGGTGATAACAAAGGTACCCAAGACGTTTCGTGAAGATCGGTTCATAAATACAGACTCTAGCCCGAGCCGTATTGACATGTGTACTTACTGTGTGTAAGTAGCACTGAAAAAATCAAAGTTCATCTAATTTGCATAATTTCTGCACGAGAAAAAAACCCGTATTATATGTGATGTATCCCATGGTACTGAACATTCACACAAAAAATTATTCAAATCAGCGCTTTCATATGGAAGTCCTGTGCAAAAATCTGATTGCACCAAATTTTGTACAAAATGGCTGCCATCGGCCATCTTGAATTTCGGACCGGACCCCAAAACACTCGTTCTCGTCCCACGGTGATAACAAAGGTACCCAAGGAATTTCGTAAAGATCGGTTCATAAATACGGCCTCTAGCCCGAGCCGTATTGGCATTTGCACTTACAGTGCTGAAAGTAACACCAAAAAACATCAAAGTCAGTCTAATTTGCATAATTTACGCACGAGAAAAAAACACCCGTATTATATGTGATGTATCCCATGGTACTAAACATTCATACAAAAAATTATTCAAATCATAGCTTTCATATGGAAGTTCTGTACAAAAAACAGATTTCTGCATCGTCGGTACAAAATGGCGGCTGGCAGCCATCTTGAATTTCGGACCAAACCCAAAAACACTCGTTCTCGTCCCACGGTCATAACAAAGGTACCCAAGAAGTTTCGTAAAGATCGGTTCATAAATACGGCCTCTAGCCCGAGCCGTATCCAATTGTTGACGGCCAGACGGGCAGACGGCCAGACGGACAGACGGCCAGACGGACAGACGGACGACGGACGACGGGCCATGGCATAAGCTCAAATTTGGCTTCGCCAAAGTTGAGCTAATAAATAAATAAGATATCGACTGAAGCGAGAATGTAGAATGCCACCCACCTCGCCCAAGTTGAAAAGTTACTAAAGTGCCCTTGAAAACATCCTCATCCATGTTGAAAGATGATACTTACGATTTGCAGTTTGGATCAGGATAAGACAGAATCTGTTCTTCTGTTTTAGCAAACAATTTGATTACAGGTGTATTTTCTGCACTGGCAAGGGTGATAGCTACAAAAATAAAATAAATGTTACATGATGGCTTTCTCAAAAACATTTTATTCAAAATAAAATGTTTTCAATCACGTAGTTTTGATGCAAAAGGCCTGCACTTTCTTTCAATAAATAAATGTATTTTTTTCCAGTTCAAATGGAGCCATTCTAGTTCTTCCTCGCATTCATTTATTATTTATTGGGGTTTAACGACACTTTCAACAGCCAGGGCCACATCGTATCAGATTTTTACAGGTGGAGGAAAGCGGAGTACCCGGAGAGAACCACAGAGCAACGACGAGCAACTGTCAGGCTCCTCAGCGTACTAATTCTGCACAAGTAGGGTTTGCATTGGTTGAATTAAGACAGGTGCACCATCGACGTGCAGTACGCCTTAGCACACAGCGCCACCGTGCCCCCACGTGTGCAATCTGGCTTAAGTGCCTTGCCCGGGGACACAACGCAGTTACCCCTGGCGGAGATCGAACCGCGGAGTTAGTACGTTGTATGGGGGGGGGGTGGGGTGGGGGGGGGGGGGTGGGGTGGATGACAGTTACTCGCCGCTGCTCGGTTGTTCTCTCCTGGTACTCTGGCTTTCTCCATCCGTAAAACAGTCCAACACAAGGTGACCCTGGTCGTCGAAAGTGTCGTTAACCCCCAATAAACAAATCAATAACAAATAAATAATAAATAAATAATAAAAAATAAATAAATAAATAAATGGGTTCTGACCACTTCATCGCGGTTTCAAAATTCTAGCACATAAAATATTTTCTGCTCCAGAGTTGTTCCTTCCCACGACCCGCGCTTTTCACATCCTCTGTCGTTATCGACAAGAACTGAGAATTAAAGAAATAGTATTCCTACAGATTCAGCTTTCAAAGTTCTACCATGCAGCGGACGAACCGCAACCCCCCTCCCCCTTTCTCTACCCCCAAACGCACACACTTTAATCCTCTTCCGCGAATTTTAGGGCTGTAAAAGTCGATGTTCTAGCACACGAAAGTGAGCTCTGGTGGGTCGGTGCTGCCAATAGAAAAATGAATGATTGTCTCAGTAAACACTTGCAGACAGTACAATTAGTAACATACGGGGATGTTTTCAACCACCTCAATGTCGGGCGCTCGATGTATTATCAGAATGTAACACATTCAATAAGAGATATATTAAATCGCGTTTTTGGTGTTGATAGTAATATGTATTTTACTGAATGTTCTAAATTTGGATAAAACAACGAGTGCCTTTGAATTCATCCAGCAGTTCTTCTCACACACCACCGGAGGTCGTGCAGAAGGCAAAACACGTCGAAACGGTCTAGAGTGAATTCGCCTTACCTGTTGCCAGCAAACATACGGCCGCTGTTAGCATCCTGGACCACTTCAAAGATAATTTCTTATTCCTGGAATAGAAACAATAATTACGTTACTTTATAGTAAATGGGAATCGAACGCATGAGTTGGGTGCGGGTGTCGTGACAAGTTCAGTTGTAATTGCCAACGGGAGTTACCGCTTCTTGATAAGACATCCCAGTACTGTCGGAAAACGTTGTTTTAAAATCAATTTCCAATTGAAACGGGTCTAATCATCGATGCGACCGATTTGATAAGAATAAAACGTTCAGGAACAAGTATCCCACACTGGACTTACTGAACTGAAAAGACCTGAAGCCCCCCCCACCTTTTTTTTTAAATTTTGCGACAGAAGTCGGCTGCAAGACGCGGGAATATGAAAAATAAATCGGTTGGAAGGACCAGTAATATAGAAAGTAATCATTGGACTGGACTGGTTACGTGAAATAATTCATGAGGTGAGGGACGTTGTGCAAACACGAGTGCGCGAATGCGAGTGTTTTACAATAGAGTCCCTCGCCTCGAATGAATTATTTTACATAACCACTCCATTCAAGCGATTACTCTGTTTACTACTTTTTGTTATTTATGATAATTATATTATTTAACCCTTTAACTAACGTTACGCCCCAAAACGGCCAGCGCTATTCTCAAAACGCGCCATTAATTTTCATTATTTTTTGTCTCTAAAAAATAGGTTATGACCCCCTCATTGGAACGAGCTCGTTCCAATGAGGGGTCATAACCTATGTTTTTGAGACAAAAAATGAAAAATAATAGTTATTCAAGAATTTTTTTTGCAAGTGTCGTCTGCTTTTCCTGTTAGGTAAAAAGTTAAAAAAAACCCAAATACAATGAAGTCCCCATTACACCCACGGCAAAGCGCCTTCGTTTGCGCGCACGGATACATGGCACAATTGTTGATTGCATAATTCACTTGTGAAGTTACCGTTTATAATCAAACCCAGAAATCCTGGTAAATCACACTGGAAAGTAATAAAAAGTAACATCTTACTGAATCTTAACCGGCATGTACAAACTGGGCGAACGATCGTTCGCCTCAAAAGAAATAGGTGACCAATTTTTCGTTCAGGTAAATTATTGGACCTTTGACAACAAACAAGACCGTGTCTATACTCCAACTGGATCTACGGTTCGATCCGGACCAGCGGCGCCGATTACTACACGTGGAGGCACGGTGACGCCGATTACTGCACGTCGATGATACGCTTGCCTACAACCGCTGCTAACTCTGCTTGTGAAGAGTTAGTACCTATGACGGTTTCTCGCCGCTGCTGTGTGTTCTCTCCGGATAGTCCGCTTCCTCCACCCGTATAAATGTTCGACACAAAGTAATATGATCATACCGTGTTCTCGGTTTTGGTATTGTGAAATAGGGGGAGTTACAAAAATAGGAGGGGCGATACCCTTCTCCCACACTCAAATGGATGTCTAAACTATGTCTTCTCGTCGACCCTGACTGCTGGCAATAATTTTGAACGTATCGACCGCTATGCAGTGTAAGAAAATAATTGATTGGATTCAGGTAAAATACCAGTACGTTTTTACAGGAAGTCCCAACATCCTTCTGATAGTTCTTAACACCATATACCACGTCAGGCGCGTAGCCAGGATTCTATAATAGGGGTGCCCTAGCCATTTTTTTTGTTGGGGGGGGGGGCAAAGATATCTGAAGGGCCGTTGTGTGGGGTTTCTAACTAGAACCCTTCGGCCGTTGCTCCTCCTCCCACTTCCCTGAAGGGAAGTGGGAGGAGGGGCGAAGATCGGAGGGGTCCTGGTTAGGACTAGCCCCCTCCATCCCCGAGACAATTTTGCAAAATTTAGTGCCCCAAGAGCGAATCTGATGCATTGGTAGCGTGTGTAGCCCCTATATTGGAGACCATTTTGGAGCTCCATGTTGTGTGAAACTTGCATTGGGCAATGTTTGTTTGTTTTTTGTTTGGGTGGGGGGAGGGGGTGGTGGTGGGGGCAGCGAAAATGTCAGGGGTACCAAGCCCTCTCCTCAACAAACACACATTGTACCATGTAGCTACAACTCAAGTATAAAGCCATGCGCCATTTTCATATCCGGACTTATAAGAAGAGAAGTGAAGAAATGTGTCATTATTCCGTCTGTCGGTTTACTCGTCCGACGACTGTGAAATTCTCATCTCTTAAAATTTAAGTATGAACATTTTGTATGATTGGCTTATGTCGAAAGATGTGCACACAACATTTTAAAAAAAAATATATCCGACTCCTGATGGTCGGGAAAAGAAATTCTGGGTAGTTTTAGTTGAAGGAAGTTCGAAAAGAGCGAGACTATGCAAGAGCAACCAATGATTAAGACACTTGGAAACACATATCCTCGAAGAACTAAAATGTTTTCATGTCTTGTTTCGAAAACACGGCTTATCGTTCCAATGATGGGTCATGATCGTAAACTTAGCGTTTCCCCACAAATCCGGGGGTGGGGGGGGGGGGGTGGGCCTTATATTTACGCCCCTGCACTCACGAAGAGTTTTCTAAAATATATTGTTGTGATGTTATATTTTTCGACTGTGGCTGTATTTGTTTTGTCTACTCCTTTTCTATCTACCTTAGATAAATCGATTGGACAGCTATTTTTGAGAGAAAATGAGTATCATTATAATCTGTAACAATCCCATCTTCGTGGACTCTCAGTTTAAGAATTAACTCTCTTCTTCTGAGACCATGGATCTAAATCCTCGAATGACTAGTTGGGGACGGGGTGACGGCATGGTGATATGTGGGCCGAGACAGCTTTATTTATTTATTTATTTATTTATTTATTTATTTATTTATTTATTCGTGTTTAAGGTCACATATTTCTGCACAATGGCTAATCGTGACCGCAACATGGATATAAAATCAAGGTTAGCCAATATACCCAAGTTGTCCATTTTAGAGGACGTCCACCCCCAGCATCAGTAGTTACTGGGTGCTACACTCAAAACTCAAAAATCAGTCAGTTGAGGTAAAAATTAACCCAGATCAACTGGGATGGGTGAATATGAACCCAGTTGGGTTCATATTCACTCAACCCAGTGGATTCGGGTTCATTATTAACCCAACTCATTTTAGAGTGTACTTCACCTGTACAACAGAGCTCGCTTCCCTCAGTAAATTAGTGCTGCCTCTCTTCCCGGGGTGTCCACGGGGACGAGACAGCTCTAGAAATTAACCAACACAATCGGTAATGCCACGATGAAAGTCGTGGTACGACCAGGTAATCGAATGTGTTCATTCAAATGTCCAAAAAATTGTGACAAAACAATCTTTGATACCCAACAAAATATCACAAAATAAATCTGTGATATCGTGTGTATAAATGCGAATGTGCCCCTCTCTCTTGATCTGTGCCCCTTTTTGTCTCTTACGCCAAATATGCACTCATGCAAACATCCGGAAAATTTACGTCTAAAGGGAAGTTAGGATTGATTCCGTCTCCGCATGAATCTTGTAGTACGAAAACAAAGTGTTGTCCGTAACCCAGAGCCGATTGTGAAACAAGTTGGACGGATAGGGAGCACGGTGGGTGACTCCGTGTTTAGAACATTGTACTTGAAACCGAAAGGTCGAAGGTTAGACCAGCGGTTACTCACGTGTGGGCACGGCGGTGCTGTGTACTAAGGCGTACTGCACATCAATGGTGCACTTGCCTTCAGCCGTTGGTAATCCTCCTTGTGCACAGTTAGTACGTTACAGAGTCTGACAGCTGCTCACCGCTGCATTTTGGTTCTCTCGGGTACTCCGTCTTTCTCCATCCGTAAAACTGTCTGACACGAGGTGACCCTAGCTGTTGAAAGAGCCGTTATACTCAATAAAACAAAACAAAGTTGGATAGATCGTGACAACAAAGCTGATATTATTTAAAAACACCCCAAGGCGACAAATGGTCCCATTTTTGCGGAAACAACCTCGGGCTGCACGTTGAAAATACTGATAGGTCTACCCCACAATATTTATTGAACAGCCATCCTGTGTAATGACGTTATGACGTATCATGTTCCTGGTCGGAAAAGGGGCCGCTGGCGTTCAAAGGGTTAATTCGGATGAATTAGGTGGTTTAGTTTCAATGAATAAACTTCAGTTTTAAAGTGGCAACCTGCGTGAATTTATGACGAACGAAAAGGATCATAAATCAGTGAATTAAACATGATGCTTAAGTGATTAAGCATGATTCTAAAATAATATAGCATGATGCCTTAATAATATAGCATGATGCTTAAATAATTAAGCATCATAATAATTATTTAGGCACCATGCTTAATTATTTATGCGGCATTCATGTTGTGATTTCATGAATGCTGCACAAATAATTAAGCATGATGCTTAATTTTTTAAGCATCATGCAACATTATTTAGGCACCTTGCTATATTATTTTAGCAACACCCCCTCCGAACATACCCCCGTCTTGTTGTAGGCCATTGGTAACACAGCAACCACGTGCTATCATAGAAACCAAGATGGCGACCTCCGGTATACAAAATGACCGACGGAAACACGTATCACTCTAACAACACGCGCTGCGCATGCGCACTAACACCACGTATCGCTATGGGGATGACATCACAAGATGGCCGCTCACGCAGGTTACCATGACAACCAAACATGGAGCCACCGGGTAACGTGACATGATGTCACTTCCTAGGTCCCCCGCTAGGTCCCTCCAATGGGGCCCGGCCTCCACATCTCCTACTACTAACATTGATCAACAGGTAACAAATTACAGGAACAAATCAAATGGACGTATACGATTACAAACAGGTATTAACGACTTATTGACGGCTCAGATCAAGCAATGTGATACACTCTTGAATATATATGCACATATAGTGCGTGAGGCACATACGCATGCCCTTACACACACACACGTGCGTGCGCGCGCGCGCGCACGCACTCACGCCCTCCCTCACACAAACACACGCACACGCAAAGCATCACTCACGCGCCCCTCCTCCCCCGCAAGCACACACATATATTTTTGCCTAAAGACGGATTTATGACAACTTGCTTTTCCTACATTCGAGCGCAATGTTTATGAACCTGATAACGTCGGGGGTAATTTCGTAATCAGTCTTCTGCATGAAATTATTCAAGAAGCCTTCCGGTGATAAATCGGAGTAATTTATGCCGCACATATATTCTATGAGTGAAAACAGAGTTTTATCGGAGTGAACCGTATTGCCCACAATGAAGAAGAAAATGTATTTCATCTTCGACTCCAGAAGATCAAATCGAGGAGATTCGAATTGGACTTTTACGACATCCTGCTATAAAGTCAAATTCAAATTCACGCATGTTGTCACTTAAACCTTTCTCTAACGAGACTAGCAGGCGGCACTTGCAACAAACAATTTCCTGAATAACAGCGAATAACGGAATATTTTTTCCATTTTTCGTGTCGAGCTCGTTCCACTGAGCGGTCATAAACCAAGTTATGAATGCAGACATTCAATTACGATGTCTGTGAAGACATTACACGTGGTAAAGGGTTGATTAACTCTTTACATATCAAATCAGCCACATCTGCCTGCGTAAAATACAAATTGAGAAGTTGAAATAAATTTTATTTTAAAAATTCAACAAAACCATATCATTTGATGCCTCTTTGGTACGAGATCATCGAGCTCGTTCCAAAGAGGGGTCACATGATGTTCTTTTGTTGAAATGTTTGGAAAAATTAAAAAACAAAAAAAATTTAAAATAGCAAATTTTGATATCGTGTGTAGTGGGTAAAGAGTTAACCTAATTCACCTAGATCGATACCTGTGATTTTAGCCGAATCATATATGAAATATAAGAGGGTATTTAAAATATAATTTATTGGTTTTTTTATGTTTTATCGACTGAATAAGAAATTATTTGTGAAAATTCGGGGGAGGATTGCCTCTTTAATTACCCCCCTTGCCAATGAAAGTCTGTCAACCATGTTTTCACCGTAAAAAACCCCAACTTGAATCATATTGAACAATGAAGAGTCAATGACTCTGTAGCTCAACTTGGATATGACAGGAATTAGTACTTGCTGTGACCAAGACAACTGAATAATGAATATGACAGGAATTAGTATTTGTTTTTGGCCCAGTCAACAATAATAAAAGAATTACAAGGTAACTGTAATGGACTACAGATTAAGACCAATCATTGTAGATTATTATTTTTGTGTGGAAATTTTCAGTCCCAAACAAAAATATTTTCAGACTAAAAATTTTTTCTATCTTCTTCTTAAAATTGACCAAAATGCATCAAAACACAAAAAACTAATTTCCGGATTTTGGTCCAAAATTTTCTAAGTCCCACCCGGACCCCAAATTTTCAGTGTAAAAAAATTTTTTTTTTTTTTTGTCTTAAAACTGACCAAAACGCATAAAAAAACAAAAAAACTAATTTCCGGATTTTGGTCCAAAATTTTCTAAATCCCACCCGGACCCCTAATTTGCATAATTTATTCACGAGAAAAACTCTGTATTATATGTAATGTATCCCATGGTACTAAACATTCATACAAAAATTTAATCAAATCAGATCTTTCATTTGGAAGTTCTGCGCAAAAATCTGATTGCACTTAATTTTGAACAAATGGCTGCTAGCGGCCATCTTGAATTTCAGACTGGACCCAAAAAACACTCCTTCTCGTCCCCACAGTGATAAACAAAGGTACCCAAGCAGTTTCGTGAAGATCGGTTCATAAATACGGCCTCTAGCCCGAACCGTATTGGGATTTGCACTCACAGTGCTGAAAGTAACACTAAATAAATCAAAGTTTGCCTAATTTGCATAATTTACGCACAAGAAAAAACCTGTAATATAGTAATGTATCCCATGGTACTAAACATTCATACAAAAAAATTATTCAAATCAGAGCTTTCATATGGAAGTTCTGTACAAAAAAACAGATTTCGGCATCGTCGGTACAAAATGGCTGCTGGCAGCCATCTGGAATTTGGGACTGCACCCAAAAACACTCGTTCTCGTCCTACGGTCATAACAAAGGTACCCCAGAAGTTTCGTAAAGACTGGTTCATAAATACGGCCTCTAACCCGAGCCATAGCAGCTTGGCACTTACAGCTCTGAAAGTAACACTAAATAAATCAAAGTTAGTCTAATTTGCATAATTTACGCACGAGAAAAAAAACCCGTATTATATGTGATGTATCCCATGGTACTAAACATTTATACAAAACTTTATTCAAATCAGAACTTTCATACAGAAGTTCTGTACAAAAAACTGATTTTTGCATCATCGGTACAAAATGGTCGCTGGCAGCCATCTTGAATTTCGGACCACACCTAAAAACACTCGTTCCCGTCCCAGGGTCATAACAAAGGTACACAAGAAGTTTCGTAAAGATCGGTTCATAAATACGACCTCTAGCCCGAGCCATAGCCAATTGTTGACGTACGGACGACGGACGGACGGACGGACGGACGGACGACGGGCCATGACAATAGCTCAAATTTGACTTCGTCAAAGTTGAGCTAAAAATGTTCAGTCGATCAAAAAGCAGCTAGCATAATTGAAATGTACCAAGAAAGCAGAACTTTGAATTTAACCCTTTACCTTTTAACGTAACGGCCAAAACCGGCCAGCGCTATTCTCAAAAATCGACAATTAATTTTCATTATTTTTTTCATTTTTTGTCTCAAAAACATAGGTTATGACCCCTCGTTGGAACGAGTTCGTCGAGCTCGTTCCAACGAGGGGTCATAACCTATGTTTTTGAGACAAAAAATGAAAAAAAATTAGTTTTTCAAGAATTATTTTTGCAAGTGTCGTCTGCTTTTCGGGTTAGGTAAAGGGTTAATATAACGTGAACAAAACAGGGTTGTGTGTGGTATTTTACTTGCACAAATTAAAAATCATACCTGACGGCATTTTCATGTGGACCAAAGAAAAACGTACACGCAAGTAAATCCTTTACCCAAAGTAACGGCGAAAACTGTCCAGCGCTATTCACACACACAAACAAATAAAAATATTTTCATTATTTTTCATTTTTGTGTCAAAAACATAAGGTATGTTGTTGACGCAAAAATGAAAAAAATGGTTATTCAAGATTTTTGTTTGTCTTTCGTGTTAGGTGAAGGGTTTAAGCCGGACAACGGTGATTCTGATGAAACAAGTACGCCGGAAGCATCCGAAGGCAAATGGGACAGGGTTATCAAAAAAGGCATTCGACCTCTGGGTATGAGATAAAATTGGAATTTTACAAAGCAAGTCTATTATAAATGTAATGCGTCACTCAATGGTATTGATATTATATATAACAGACTTAGAAAGCTTTAACACCCCCACCCCACCGCCGTGTGTATTGCTTCCTTGTTTGGTGATTATCCCCAGCCCCCGTCACTATACCTGATATCGGCAAACGTAAAATACTCAAGGAACGAAACACTGGAGGGTTGTTCAGTTACAGTGATCGAAGTTTATTTATTTATTAGTGTTTAAGGTTGCTTTCAGCATCTTTGGCTATATCATCAGGGATATGGCGACAGCCCCCCCGGCCCCCCCCCCCCCCCCCCCCCCCCAGCTAGAAGTATTTTTTTCAATAGTTGGAAATTCCGAGGTCAAAAATCAAATAGTTGGAAATTCAATAAATTAACATTGTTCATGAAAAAATATTAAAATTCCAACTAATGATGAGAAATTTTGATCTTTTATTTCCAACTGGAAACATGAGTTTCAAATTTCCTACTCTAAAATTGACATGGCCTCAAAATTTAGACTCTGATATCAATCCGGTAAATTTTCTGACCCAGACACATTATAAATGATGTTTTTTTCCGTTTCAGGACTAGAGAAAAATTTTCAGAAGGGTTCATAAGCATGCCACCAAAAGAAAATAAAAGTAGAGTGTCTGGAGTGTGGGGCGGTGTTCGACCAATACTACAGGAAAACACACAACCAAAAACAACACCCAGATTTGCTAAAAGCGCACAGGATAGTCACCCAGCGCTGCAGTGCAACCACCTATCGAAACCACTCACAGTTGGAAATTACACCGGTGGCACCCCCCCCCCCCCCCCAGCTGAAACCCTCTAGCCACATCCCTGTATATCATGACCGCCACATAGGCATGAAGTCAAGTTTAGCTAATCGTTTATACCTATGCTGCCCTACTTTAGAGTGCTTCCACCCCGGGCATTGGTTCAGGGACCTACAAGACTTGTTAGCTAAGTAAACAAGCATTGCTCCTCTTCCGGTGTTCCCTCGGACTCGAAGGTACAGTTCTCAGCAAGTCTAGTCTTTTCCACGAGTGCATTTTGGCGCTGCCTCCAGCCTCCGTTCAAGGGACTGCTACCTTCCAGCGCCCTTAAGAGCAAATTAATTTTCGTGTCCTGAAGCATGCACCCTCAAACAATAAGCTACTACTCAAATTTGCTTCTTCATGGATGGAAGACTAATGAAAGAAGAATGTACAAAATTCTCAATCTTTAAAAAATACAAGTAGTCTGTAGGTGTGAGCACCTGGACACAAAGGACCTATATCGTAATCCGTTGGCAGATTACTCCATATAACATCTTCGTAACCCATAAAGAAAAAGGGGTGCTGTGGTGTTTCTCCGCCTTCGCTGTTTTAACTATGCCAATCATCCTTTTTAACGTCTCAGTGGGATTCCCGTCTATACAAATATCAACAATTAACGTGCGATCTCGCCGAAGCGAGATCGCACGTTAGTTGTTGCTGTATATTTGTGCAGAAATTCTTTTAAGATGGTAATTTAATAAACTTATGTTGTATTACTTTGTCGAAACCTGTCGTAATCTGCCGTAACCTGGTAAGTTCATTCACGTATTTTATAATTGACGTGGCCCAGACGTAACCTAAACGATCGTCCCGAGTTACTTCCGGGCCTGTGAGCAGTCGTTTCGATAGGCCTACACGTGTAAAAAACTGAGGTTATTGAAATTTGTACATACAATGTGGTTTGTGACTGAGTCATCCGTAATGCGCCATAAGTATTTGTTGTGCACTGGTGTATACGACACGCAGAGAATGAACCAGACATACATATATACGTGCGTGTAAACTTACTTTTGAGATATCGGCGTATGTTTGCTCAGAACTTCAACTGCTAAAACCTAATTGTAACAAACACGCGCGTTTAGGGTTTGCCGCGCGGCCAACCCTTTCATGCATATGCGCGCAATCGTGCGCTTCACGGTGCATTGAGCGGATGTTATAATATAATGTCTGTCATCCCACGAGTTGGTTAAGATACTATTTTAACCCTTTACCCAACGTAACGGCCAAAACCGGCCAGCGCTGTTCACAAAAATCGCCAATTAATTTTCATTCTTTTTCATTTTTTTGTCTCAAAAACATAGGTTATGGCCCCTCTTTAGAACGAGCTCGTTGAGCTCGTTCCAAAGAGGGGTCATAACCTATGTTTTTGAGACAAAAAATTAAAAAAATTAGTTATTCAAGAATTTTGTTTGCAAGTGTCGTCTGCTTTTCATGTAAGGTAAAGGGTTAATATATAACAACACATACATTTTTCTGAATACCTCCGGTCTGAAATTCCATAAAACTCCAATATACATACACATTTGTTTTTTTTTTTTTATTAGGTTTTAACGACACATTAACAGCCAGGGTCATATCATGTCGGTGACAGTTTTACGGGTGGAGAAAGCCGGAGTACCCGGAGAGAACCACCGAGCAACGACGAGCAGCTGTCAGCTCTCTAACATCGTAACTCTGAAATCTGCACCGCGGCACAGGCAGGGTTAGACTTGTTGAAGACATGAGCACCATCGACGTACAGTACGCCTTAGTGCACAGCGTCATCGTGCTCCCATGTAGGCAATCGGGGTTAAGTGCCTTGCCCAAGGACACAACGCGGGGAGCACGAATCAGTCGCTGAAATGGTCACCCATCCAACTAGTAACCGTGCTCGACGTTGCTTAACTTCTGTTATCTGACGAGAACCGGTTATCGCGACGCCACCGCGGCCACACATAGAAAATATACATCAATGAAAGTGTCAATGACACTGTAGCTCAACTTGTGTTAGACATGTACATGTATAGTATGTGGCACAGCAATGACACATATCTAGGTAATGACCTGATAACAAAAGTACATGTAATGTATTGTAAAGGTCTGTACATAAATACTGACCGCAGCCTGTAACAAATGTACAGGTAAAGTATTGTAAAGGTGGGTGACAGTTAGATGCCTCTAACCAGAGCCGTATTGAAATGTGCACTTACTGTGTATAAGTAGCACTGAATAAAGCAAAATTTGTCTAATTGGCCGGTGGTGGCCATCTTGAAATTTCGGACCGCAAAAACACTCGTCCTCGTCCCCAAGGTGATAACAAAGGTACCCAAGAAGTTTCGTGAAGATCTTTTCATAAATACAGCTTCTAGCCCGAGTCGTATTGACATGTGTACTAACTGTGAGATGTCCATGTTACTAAACATTCAAACAACAATTTATGCAAATCAGCATCTTCATATAGACGTTCTGTACAAAAAACTGATTGCACCTAATGTCGCTATAAAATGGCCGTCGGCAGCCATCTTGAATTTCAGACCGCACCCCAAAACATTCGTTCTCTTCCCAAGGTGATAACAAAGGTACCCAAGAAGTTTCGTGAAGATCGGCTCATAAATACAGCTCCTAGCCCGAACCGTATTGACATGAGTACTTACTGTGTACAAGTAGCACTGAATAAATCAAAGTTCATATAATTTGCACAATTTCTGCACGAGAAAAAAAGACGTATTATATGTGATGCATTCCATGTTACTAAACATGCATACAAAAATTTATTCAAATCAGAACTTTCATCCAGAAGTTCTGTACAAAAAACTGATTGCACTAAATGGCTGCCGGTGGTCATCTCGAATTTCGGACTGCACCCCAAAAACACTCGTTCTCGTACCACGGTGATAACAATGGTACCCAAGAAGTTTCGTGAAGATCGGTTCATAAATACGGCCTCTGACATGAGCCGTATTGAATTGTCGACGGCGGACAGACGGGCTATGGCATAACCTCAAATTTGACTATGTCAAACCTGAGCTAAATATGAAGGGTTGTGGTGCAAAGAACACGAACAAAAAGCACAGAACCTGACAGAACACGATAAAATAGCACAGAACACGAAAAAACAAAGTTATGAATTCAAACCACTTCAACAAGTAGCAACGGGTCTGTTCTGGGAGAAATGCCAATACCGTCGGTGGTTTTACATGAAGCACGCCATTTTGATGTGCCGTTGTATTTGTCACGTGATACTCCAAATGTGATCGAAAATGATTTCAGTATTTTAGGAAATCCAAACAATGCAGGGGCGGAGGAACGATTTTCAAAGTGTGTGTGTGGTGGAGGGGGGGGGGGGGGGGTGGATCGGGAGATGGATGGTCGCCAGTATGAAACAATTAAATTCCAGGGTCCCCAAACCCCCATTTTTATGCATCTGAGTGGATATTTTGAGATTTTTCGGAAGGATTTCGCGCCTTGAGAGCCGTTAAAAAACGTCGGTAAAGCATACAGGTGAAGTCTATTTATCAGCTTTGGTCGTAACGACTAAATCTGATAAATAGACCTCACCTGTATGCTTTACCAGACGTTTACAGCAATTATACTGTCTGTGGATTATCTTGTCTGGGGGTGGATTTGGTACTTGTATGTCTGTAAGATTGCGATCTACTTCAGTTAACCGATTTATCAACAAACTATATACATTTTAGCGTTTGCTGCCACATACTGCAAAAAATGATCCGAAATGGATCGAAACTGAACCAGTACGAGAGAAATATAGCTGGCGAAAATATGGGGGAGGCTCTGGATCCGCCCCTTGTTTCACAAGTCATTGGTTGTGTTAAAATATATGCATACAAAAAAAAACATGGCCCGGCAAAAAAGTGGAGGGGTTGAAGCCCCCCCCCCCCCCTCCGGTTCCGCCACCCCTGCAATGTACGATGATACCTTAATTTGATGTGATATGCCAACTGCGCGATTTTCATATGATGGCAGTCTGTTTGTAGTATGAAGGCGATCGGTCTCATAATGTCCTCTTAGATGTCATTGTATATCGATGCTTTTTGTCACTTCTGACCTTGACGTAAACGTAAATAAATAGCATGACATTCTTCCCAAAAGAAAGTCGACAGTGTTAGCACTTTCTTCAACGCGTCCTTGCCACTGCATAAGAATCATGAAAGAACTATCGTGGTTTTCCAGGGTATGTGTGTTTGAGGGTGTGTGTTTGAAGGAAACAGACATGTTTTGGGGAAATTCGGGATGTTGGTTTATTAACCTCCACCGGGAATCGAACCTTCGGGACCCCAGCCTGGCAATCAGGAGTCCAATACCTAAACCACTAGACCACTGCACAACGTCAAAACACGATGGCTGGAATCTTGTCTAGCTTTTTAGATAAAGTTCTCGTGATAACATGGTTCGTTTGTTTGTTTGTTTGCTTGTTGGTGTTTAACGTCACATATTTATGCACCATGGCTAATCGTGACACAACATGGAGATGAAGTCAAGTTTAGTCAATTGTTGATCAACATGTTGCCCATTTTAGAGGGCTTTCACCCCAAGCATTGGTGACTGGGTCCTATTTTACTAGTAAAGCGGAACTGGTTTACCACAGTAAACAAGTGCTGCTTACTTCCCGGGGTTCCCACGGGGATATAACATGGTTCACTTTCCCCACAGCAGCTACATAAACGAGTGAATCGCGCTGGCTACAGTGCGATAAAAGTGCTGTGGTTAGCCTCAGATGAAGACTGGAACGGTTCTGAAAGTGTGAAACTCGCTGGCTGTTCGTCTGAACACAAGCAGTCATATTTTCCTTCCAACAAAACATTATATATATATATATATATATATACCAGGGTGGAATTGGAATGGTTAAATGAAGCCCGTTTTCGACTTGAATACTGATTAACTCATTAAAAAAGAAAATATCGACAAATGGTTGTGGTGGAGTGTGCACTTGGGTTGGAACACTTGCATCCACGCAACCACGCGGACAACAAAACAAACTCATGGAAATACTTGAGTACTTGCTTTCGTATGGCATACTGTATTTATGTTGCATCCTTGGCACTCTATTCCGTTGCTATATACGCTAAAGTTGTAAGTCTGTGTGTTTAACCCTTTGCCTAACACAAAGGGTGGGGGGGGGAGGGGGGAGGTGGGGGGGCATAATAATTGCAAAAGAATTTCTTCAGTAAAGAAAAAAAAATCGTTTACAAAATATATAGGTTTTAACTTCTCGTGGGGAACGACCTCGTTTCAACAAGGATACATAATCTATGTTTTGGAGGCAACGGGTGTGGGTTGGTTGGGTGGAGGGGGGGGGGGGCTTTCAACGTACCATCTAGCCGCCCCCTCTCTCTCTTTCTCTCTTTCTCTGTGCAAGAAAGCTTGTGCTGCCAGAATTTCAGTTAAATTAAACTCTGGGAATGTGTCTCTCTTGGTCAAGGTACATTCCATCTTTTAACCCCTTTACCTAACGTAACGGTCAAAACCGGCCAGCGCTATTCTCAAAAATCGCAAATTAATTTTCATTATTTTTGTCATTTTTTGTCTCAAAAACATAGGTTATGACTCCTCGTTGGAACGAGCTCGAGGAGCTCGTTCCAACGAGGGGTCATAACCTATGTTTTTGAGACAAAAAATGAAAAAAATTAGTTATTCAAGAATTATTTTTGCAAGTGTCGTCTGCTTTTCAGGTTGGGTAAAGGGTTAAACAATTTCCTCCAGAAATCAGGGACCAATACTATAAAACTTTACATTTGTATTTCGTAGAATTATATTTTCTACTTATTAATATAACTGACTAAAATGAATCCTTAGCATTTTAAAAGATGTGGCAATTTGCTAACTGGCAAATTGCCATATCTTTGAAAATGCTAATGGTTCATTTCAACCCATTTAAAGTCGTAACTAGAAAAAGTTCAATAGCACTGGGCCCTGGTCACAACTGAGGCAGCTGGTATTTCAATAAATTGATTGCATTATGACATGATACACACTGGTAATTCAATCACCGTTGTACAAAACTTATTGTTTTAGTGGTTAGTAGGGCTGGGATGTTTTTAGGTTTTTTCCGATTCATTTCCGGTTTTTGCGACAGACCGGAAAACCGAACCGAAAGACACACCAAAAAAACCCCAAAGAAGGATAATTGTAAAAAACAAAAACCTCGGTCACATAATAACAAAAAGCTTCTGGATATGCCATATTGTTCTCACGAGGCGAGACAGACCAGCAAGTAAATCGTTTACTGGTCATATAGTACACCACGGAGATCGAGAGCGTTGGACCTACAGGCCGTACCAACCCCCAAAATTATATTACGGACTGCGGGTCCAAGTTTGGACTAGGAGCTATGCGGAACCCAATGGAGATACTTACAGACAGGGCTTTTGTGGAGACTGTTGTACAAACGATTGCGAGTTTTTTCCCAAGTTAGGGGCCTGGACTTAACACAAAGAAACACCGAACGGAAACCGAGGTTTTTTCCTGAAACCAAACCTGAATGAGAGTGCCAATGACACTGTAGCTCAACTCGTGTAAGACATGTACATGTATAGTATGTGACACAGCAATGATAAACATTTAGGTAATGACCTGATAACAAAGGTACATATAAAGTATTGTAACGGTCTGTACATAAATGCTGAATGTAGCCTGTAACAAATGTATAGATAAAGTATTGTAAAGGTGGGCGACAGTTAGATGCTAAACTAGAAAAGAAATCTTTTGAGTTCCAGAGTGGGTCTGACTGAACCCAAAAATATTTGTTCTCATAGCACAGTGATAACAAAGGCACGCCAAAACACTCGTTCCTGTCCCAAGGTGATAACAAAGGTACCCAAGAAGTTTCGTGAAGATCGGTTCATAAATACAGCCTCCAGCCCTAGCCGTATTGACATGTGCACTTACAGTGTATAAGTAGCACTGAATAAATCAAAGTTCATCTAATTTGCATAATTTCTGCACGAGAAAAAACTCCGTATTATATGTGATGTATTCCATGTTACTGAACCTTCATACAAAAATTTATTCAAATCAGAACTTTCATTCAGAAGTTCTGTACAAAACACTGATTGCACTAATTTTGGTACAAAATGGCTGCTGGCGGCCATCTTGAATTTCGGACCGCACCCAAAAACACTCGTTCTCGTCCCACGGTGATAACAAAGGTACCCAAGAAGTTTCGTAAAGATCGGTTCATAAATGTGGCCTCTAGCCTGAGCCGTATAGAAGTTGTGTACAAAAAACTGATTGAACCTAATTTCGGTGCAAAATGGCCACTGGCAGCCATCTTGAATTTTGGACCACACCCAGAAACACTCGTTCTCGTCCCAAGGTGATAACAAAGGTACCCAAGAAGTTTCGTGAAGATCGGTTCATAAATACAGCCCCTAGCCCGAGCCGTATTGACATGTGTACTTACTGTGTGTAAGTAGCACTGAATAAATCAAAGTTCATCTAATTTGCATAATATCTGCACGAGAAAAAAAAAAACGTATTATAGGTGATGTATTCCATGTTACTAAACATTCATACAAAAATTTATTCAAATCAGAACTTTCATACAGAAGTTCTGTACAAAAAACTGATTGCACTAACTAAAGTACAAAATGGCTGCTGGTGGCCAGCTTAAATTTCGGACTGCACCCCAAAACACTCGTTCTCGTCCCACGGTGATAATAAAGGTACTCAAGAAGTTTCGTAAAGATCGATTCATAAATACGGCCTCTCGCCCGAGCCGTATTGAATTGTTGACGGACAGACGGACCATGGCATAACCTCAAATTTGACTTACGTCAAAGTTGAGCTAAAAATCAAAACCTCCCAACTCTAGTGGTTAAAACACACTAGTCATTTCAGCCGCATGTTGCAATACATTTCTGCAACAGATCGTCCCCTGAGTTGCAATGTGTTCTATGTGCCAGTAGGCACATAGAACACATTGGAACTCAAGGGACGAGATGTTAAAGGCACTTGGTATTTTAACTCTCAATGCAAACACGTATTGCAGTTGGGCTGAAAAACATTTGTCACGTCATCATCTATTGCAATAGGTGCTGAAAAACACTTGTCATTGCAACCCCCATTGCAATACATAATTGCAGCTGAGACAGATTTATTTATTTATTGGTGTTTTAGGGTCACATATGTACAATGGCTAATTGTGGCCGTGACAGTGTTACGGTTGGAGGAAGCCGGAGTACCCGGAGAGAACCACCAAGCATAGACGAGCAACAGTCAGCTCTTCAACATTCTAAATCTGTTCAAGCACCGCTCAAACAGGGTTACAGCGGTTGAAGACATGTGTACCATCGACGTGCAGTACGCCTTAGTAAACGGAGTCATCGTGCCCCCATGAAGGCAACCGGGATAAAGTGCTTTGCCCAAGGACACAACACGGGTCGTCCCGGATGGGGATCGAACTCGGGACTTTTAGCATAAAGTCCAACAGTTTACCACTGAGCCACCGCGCTCCCACATAGATAGAAACAGACTGGTCATGCCAACCAGTATCGTAAAGAATTGTAATAAGGATTGAAACACACTTGTTATCCCACCCCCATTTCAATAAATTATTGCAATATGGATTGAAAATCTTGTCCCTTCAACCCCTGTTGTAAAAAAAATATTACAATAGGGATTGAATACACAACAAGTCATTGCCACTTCCATTATTTATTTATTTATTTATTCACTGCAATTGGGCTAGAAGCAAACTTGTCAAGTCAACCCTATTGTAATAAATTATTGCAAGTGTTGTGAGAACCGACATGTCATTTCAACCCTTAATGCAATAAGCTTATTGCATTAATGATCGGAACACACCTGTCATTTTATACACATATGTGGTAAGTTCTTTCTGCTAAAAAATCTATATCTTTGCACGCAACGACTACTGAATCGAGCCAATTTATAAGAGGGAATGGGAGTGCCACCAGACCGACAAACCTTTCACTTTCTGAATGTTCGTGTTTAGTTAAGTTTAACATTGCAAGAGTTTTTGCCTTTCCAGACTATGTAATTTTTAGTTTTATATAGGGGCGATTTATTCACGAGCCTGCCACCTCAACATCCAGCCCCACCTCCAACCCTTTCACCAGAATGTCCGCGTGCTGTATTCCAGTTTATTCATCCTCCCACAAATTTTGTATCCATATAAAGTACGTACGTTTCAAGTTTGAATTTAAGCTGCAATTACCACACGACCAGCATCTCGCACCTCCATAACACCCACCATCCAGAATATTCATGGTTTTGTTAATAGTAGGAGAGCGATGAAACGGGGCTCATTGGATGGAGGGAATGGTGGAGGGGGAAGTGACGGTATAGTCACGTGACCTGGTGGCGTCATGTTTGGTTGTCATGGTAACCGCGTGGCGGCCGTCTTGTGACGTCATCTCCCTAGTGATACGTGGTGTGAGTGCGCATGCGCACGCGCGTGTTGTTAGGGTGATACATGTTTCCGTCGTCCATTTTGTATACTGGAGGCTGTCATCTTGGTTTCTGTGATAGCACGTGGTTGCTATGTGACCAAAAACCTTCTAACAAGACAGGGGTATATTCGGAGGGTATGTTCCTTTGTAGAAGAGTAATTTCCCGATTCGTAGAATTACCACAAACAACCCGACAATCCCTCCAAATCACCGAAATTGACTTTATTTACTACGGATTCCCCATTTTATCGGTATAGCACGTAGTGCTATAGTACCAAGGGGGTACTGGGGGTGTGTTCGATTGAACTAGAGTACATCTAATTACCCAAATAAACCCGAACAAGTTGTATTATTTCGAATTCTTTCAGAATTCTCTGCTTCTATCTATATATGCAATAGTTTTCGCCTATCTGGTAATGTTTCTTTGTTCTAGAGTATACTCCAGTAGTGTAGAAGAGCCTATCAGCTGGAGCAGCTTTGCTTATAAAAACTATATTTAGCTATTCTGGTCTGTTCTTGTTAGTTCGGACCCTATTCCAAGTACTCTTGTTGTTTCATTTATCTAGATCATTTATATAGATTATAACTAACCAATCAGATTGCTTGATTTCCCGTAATCTGTATGCAGAGTTACCTCCCTTGTGTATAACAAAAGCATTTCCAAATCCAATAAGATATCGAGCAGTTACCAGTAAGTCATTGCTCGAATGACTCGAAGCAAATCGAGCAAATGAGCTTCAGAGCAATTGCTCGATCGAGTGACTCGCTCATACTGCTCGAACGACTCATTTCAGAAAAAAGGGAAAAAGGGATTTCACAAATGGGATTCCAAAAAGGGATTCCGTAAGTAGGGCTTTTTCCCAAATAAGCCAAAGAGCCACGAGAGTAATTGCTCCATGAACAATTGCTCGAACGATTCGAAACAGATCGAGCAAATGAGCTTCAGAGCAATTGCTCGATCGAGTGACTCGCACATATTGCTCGAACGACTCGAATCCCGTCGAGCAAATGAGTTAACGAGCAATTGCTCGTTCGAGTGACTCGCATATACTGCTCGACGACTCATTTCAGAAAAAGGGATTCCACAAATGGGATTCCAAAAAAAGGGATTCCGTAAGTAGGGCTTTTTCCCAAATAAGCCAAAGAGCCAAGTGAGTAATTGCTCCATGAGCAATTGCTCGAACGACTCGAAGCTCATTGAGCAAATGAGCCTTAGAGCAATTGCTCGATCGAGTGACTCGACATACTGCTCGAACGACTCGAAGTTCATCGAGCAAATGAGCTAACGAGCAATTGCTCGTTCGAGTGACTCCTCGAACGACTCTTAGACTCATTTCAGAAAAAGGGATTCCATAGCCACAGGCATTTTCCAAAAAGGGATTCTTAAAAAGGGATTCCGTAATTGAGATTCCTATCCAATACCATAAAATTTGGATTCCATGATTTGACCCCTCCCCCCCCCCCCCCCCGGCTACGCCACTGCTCATGCTGCGCGTTTTCAGTTCTGTTAATTTTTTATGTGTTTATTTTCGTGTCAAGATATATTTTCAGTTTTATTTTTTATTTACAGGCAATTTATTCGCTAGAGAGGCTTGACACTGGAACAGTCTGTCCTCATGTTAGTAGTATATCTGAAGACCCCCCCCCCCCCCCCCCCCCCAGGGCTTTTCGGACCTCGACCCGGACCTTGTAAGTGATAGTCATCGTCACGTAGACCTGTGACGTCATGTTGAGTTTTCATGGTAGCCCACGAGAGTGGCCATGTTGTGACGTCATCCCATGGTAATACGTGGTGTCAGTGTGCTTGCGCAGTGCATATTGTTAGGGCGACATGTGTTTCCGTCGTCCATTTTGTTTATTGAGGGCCGTCGTCTTGGTTTCCATGGTGGCACGTGGTTACTTTGAGCCTGAAGAGTTACCACCAGAACGGTATTTTATTCTGGGGGTATGTTCGATTGGGTAGGGCGTATATGTAATTATCTCAAACAATCGAACATCGAGTAACACCACCCGAAACGATAAAAAAATCACCGAAGTGGACCCATTAAGACCGCCTTCTTAGATGGCACTCGATTACTATGAAACCCTAGTAGGACCGTTCGGTCTCTAAATGGTACGTTCGATTCGACGGACTGTAACTGTATCTAATTGCCTAACTCGGCTCAGAACATCCCCAAAACTTTCACGAGTCTTAGTAGATTCAGTCAGATCGCTCCATTTTAGGTTCGTATGCAGTTACCTCCCTTCGGTGATACGTGCGGTCTCTCGCAGTCAATTGAGCCGAAAAGCAATTGCTCATTGGAGTAAATGCCCTTGCGGCTCATTTCGATCGAAAAGGTATTTTACTGCCATATACTAGAAATTAATTCTGTGAGAGGGATTCTGCAAGCAGTATTCTGTAGGGACTCCTATATCGCATGTTAATAAAGCGTTATTCCTTCTCTGGGCAGCTCTGGGAACACTTTTTTGATTAAATTAAGAATCGTGCTATTCTTGACAATTTATCTTCCTTTACAACATTATGTGTATCATCCCTTCTTTATAACTCAAAAGAAAATAACTAAATAACTGGTGCACTGCAATTATATATCACCATGCATTGTTTTCTGCATGTGTGTAAAAAAGATTTCGTTAAATAACCCCCAATGTACCATTTTATTTCTCGGATCTGACGAGGTCATTCGAAATTGGGCTCCCCTTTATAAATGAGATCAAGGTATTACGAACTCTTTTTAAAATAGATGCGTAGACCCCAATTAAAAAAAAAAACTGCCCCCACAAACAAATTTATCCATGCTCGATTTTGTCTTTACGAAATCCCGCATAAAGTTTTACAGCTCAAAAATATTCTACCCGGTAGTTTTTTTTTGGAAGCATCAAAGAGGGTACTGCAAAGCAACACCTAACTTTTGATACCAAACGTATGAGTATGACAATGGCCCATCTCACATAACGTACCCTCTTATTGGTAAATCGGAAACTCCTTCCAAATTCGGCAATTAACCCTTTACCCAACGCAGACGATATCAAAATTTATTATTTTAAATATTTTTTTTAAAGGGCCACATGATATGGTTTTGTTGAAATTTTTTGAACAATAATATTTTTTCAACTGCTGAAGTTGCATATTACGCGGGCGGATGCGGGCGATTCGATAGGTAAAGGGTTAACTAACCACGTACTTTTAATCGGCGAATAAGATAATATCGACGAATAAAATCTGAATTTTTCGCGCATTTACTGTTGATTTCTGACAACCCCCCCCCCCCCCACCCCCACCAAAAAATGTACCCCGGATTAAGGAAATAGTCATGGTAAAGTGTGATTATCGGTCCTTATGCAAACACATATTGAGCATTAAAACCTTCCATACAAATACCTTATTTCCCATAAATCCAATTTACCTTGCCAATGTATGAGTCTCCCCACGGCAAGTGGCGTGGGCACTGGGGGATTGGGGGGGGGGGCACTTCTCCCCTCCCACTTTCCTTCAAAGTTGGTCCTCGAAATATGTCCAAAAATGGCATAAAATCGTAGGGGGGTAAGGTCCATGGGGGTTAGGTTGTAGATTTGTAGATTGCTTGTCCTAATATCTGTGCCGGTGAAAAGGTAGACAGTCGTCAATACATGAAATACCTCAAAACATCCTCTCAGATGCAAGGAGATGGGGGTTTCTGAACCCTGGAATTCAAAATTTGGTTCGGCCCGTGGTAGAAAAATTTTGAATTCCAGGATTCAAAAACCCCCATCGACGACCCTTGGCCGCCCCATATCGGACACATCGCCCTCTAGTGGAAACCCTGATTATTGTTACCTTGGTTATCTAGCTCAAACTTTAGGGACGCAAAATTCTGAGATGTGAAGGCCTGGAAAGCTTTTCCCGCACACACCACCCTCACCCCCCCCCCCCTCCTCCCTATTAAAATGGAGCCAAGCCAGGCTCTGCGAGTTTGCTCCCCCCACTTGCTTTGGGCTGGCTACGCCACTGCCCACAGCTCTTATTACTGATATGCACCCGCTATGTGTTTTATTACACGTCAGTTCTAAGTAATTCCCATCTACAGCAACACTAAGCCATGCAAAAAACGAAAATCAGTTCCGCACATATGTGCAGAACGAAAAGCATTGACGGACTATTTTAAATAGAAGCGAAATTTCACTGGATATTTTTACAAATCGTGCAACGCTAATATAATTTGAATCGCTAGCGATAGCTGAAAATTGTCCCCCGAGTTCCAGTGTGTTCTGTGTGCCTTGCAAATCTGGTTGGCGATAAAATGTGTTCATTTCGTTGATAGTCGTCAAATGAATTGCTGAGTGTCCTTTTTACAGACGTGAAGGCGTTTAATAAACACAGAACGACACGCGTTCGGACTCTCGTTTTATCCTTCCGCACTGGCACTCGTGCCATATCGATTAACCCATTCACAAAGGCGCGTGTCCTTCTGTGTATTTACCGATGGTGATTAATACATGGTCGATTAATTTCTTCCAGCATGAGACCATTTGCAGCGCCAGAATTTTTATTTAATCTTATTTGTTTTACAAGGATTGGCGAACAAGTTATGCAACTTATATTAACGCCTCTCCTTGGCCCAATGGCGCAGATGGGATGACCTTCGTAGCGGCAACTTCTTTGCCTCCCTCTTCTCGAATACTACGAAGGGATCTTTAGCCTGCACGGAGTGTGTCTCTCTCAGCACAGATGACAACCATTTTACGTCCCCACCCGATAGGACGGTACGCTGTGACAGCATCAACCCCATGATTGATGCTGACAGAGAGTGTTCGGACACCTCGAGAACTTTCCCCGACCGAGGATCGATCCCGGGACCTCTGGCATGAGTGATCAGAGCACTTAACCACTCGGCCACCACCATCAGTTCCTTATTCGACATTCGTTATCATCGATTTTATCGGTTGATAACGAATGTCGAAGGAGCTTGGAATAAGCAATGGTTGTCACGACCCAGCGTCAGAATGCAAAAGAAGGCGATACTCCTAGGATAAATTTTTCAACATTTTCCAATGTTCGAAGAGGGAACACCCGCTTTCCATACCAGTCCCCCAAAGCTCGCCACCAGGGGCCTCGGCACCGCACTTTTTGGCGGCAAGTCCTTTGGTCGTAGCAATGGTAGCTACCACATATCGCTCCTCTCAACGCCTCTTGGTGTCTTATTGGAGACACGGATCCATATAGTGATAATACAACACAAAAAATACAAACATTGTACATTATTTCACAGACCAGTGTATGACGGCGTAAACACGTCGTGTTTCGGAACCAATCCACTCTCCCCGCACCATATGTACATTATAGATATCGTTCCTCGAACAAGGTCAAGGAGCAATCTGCAATGCTTGTTTCACTCAGTAGGCGACATAATAACTGAAAGAGATGGGGAGAGCTATAGTCTAGATGCAGGGACAGAGCTAGAAGATCTTCGACGGGGGAGGGTATCAGTTAGATTTCTAACTGGGGGTCGGGGTCCTATCACGACATGCCGTAGGCTGCCCCCCCCCCCCAATCCCCTTTGAAAGGGGTATCCCCCTCTCGATGGTGGTGGTGGTGGTGGGGGCTGGTGGGGAAGGGGCGTGGGGAAAATTTTAATTTTGAATCCCTGAGATTGATTCAGAGGCCTCCCTCTGGCTTATATCTAGTCAATTTATCCACAAGAAAAATGCATTTCCCACATGCATTTTCCCAGGTAGATCTATGAGTTTTCACTTACAGTGACCCCGCTAAACAAGGACTGCGGACTGACTGACGGCTATTCAGCCAACACCTACTCCTTCCAACAAACTACTGGGAGCTGGAAAACGGATCAATGAATTCAAAAAACCGGATCGGTCACAGATTTGAGACGGATTAATTACGCAAATGTGGTCAGCTGATTGGAAAAGTTCGAGAATTTGATCGAAAATTGGAAAATCACTTTGGGTCCGACTGAAAAAAAGATGACAAGAACAAATTAAATTAATATTTTATTTTTGAGCTTTTGGAATTTACACCACCGAATTTTCGACTTTTGAAATCCCCCCCCCCCCCCCCCCAGCTTCGCCCCTGTCTACATGTGATTCTAGAAACGTTGAGTTGTAGAAATGAGTAAAACGTAGTGGGCACAGCCGTTCGTCTGTCCCCATCTGTCTCTGCCCACTACGTTTTACTCATTTTATGGGGGATCGCGTTGGCTCAGTGGGAGACTGTTGGACTTCTATGCTAGAGGTCCCAAGTTCGATCCCCGTCCGGGTCGACCCGCGTGTATCCTTGGGCAAGGCACTTTATCCCTGTTGCCTACACGTGGGCATGATGACGCCGTGTTCCAAGGTGTACTGCACGTCGATGTTGCACATGTCTTCAATCGCAATAACCCTGCTTGAGCGGAGCTTGAACAGAGTTAGAATGTTGAGGAGCTGACAGTTGCTCGTCGATGCTCGGTGGTTCTCTCCGGGCACTCCGGCTTCCCCCACCCGTAAAACTGTCACGGTCACGACTAGCCTTTGTGCATAAGCATGTGACCCTAAACACCAATAAATAAATAAATAAATACTCATTCCATGGACAAAGTTGAATAAGTTTTCCCCACTCTTTTAGTCAGATGTTTCCATATCTATACTAAACTTGGCAGTCTGTCAATATATCTGCGCTTCACTTCTGCTGAAAAATACGATGTAAGCTTGTGACACACTGATAAGCAAGTCAATAATTAGTGGTTGGCGAACACTGAGAAGAAAAAAAAAAACATGAACACCACCACGTACATAAACATCTTTTGAAATCGAGTATTGATTAGACGTGTACCTACCAGCAAACAATAGAAATATATATAGCTCTCAGGTCGAACCGGATTGTATCCAAGCGACAAATAGTTGGTTTCTTTGAAGATGAACTTGAACTGTACGATGTTTTCCAATAGTCTTTGCACAACTACCTGTACACTAACGGTCGAAAAAATGCGACCTTCAAATCGTAACTTGCCTTCAACATTGAACACGGGGTCATGTTACAAGATTTTGTCTTATTTTACTTGACACTCTAACTCATTTACATGTACTTTCAGCTGAATGTCAATACAGTCTTGTCATGAGCTACATGGCTCTTCGTTGAAAAAAAAAATGCTTTGTCGAGCGACACTTGGTCGAACGATAATGATATATGATATGATTTGCAGTGGCGGAAGCAAGATTCTGGATTTGGTTTGAACAATATTTTATTTCAGTCCATTGTAAGTGGATATTTGCATAGTATAAAGTAAATACCAGCCCTTCTGCCCTCTCTGGGAGAGGGTCCCGGGCACATGCAATTAGGAGAATCCCCTTCAAGAAAGCTCCAATTGGGAGCAGAGGCGACGGGAGCACGATAAACGTGGAGGGGCACAAATTTTAACCCTTTACCCAAAGAATCGGCCGCATCCGCCCGCGTAATATGCAAACTAAGCAGTTGAAAAAATATTATTTTTCAGAAAATTTCAACAAAACCATATCATGTGACCCCTCGTTGGAACGAGCTCGTCGAGCTCGTTCCAACGAGGGGTCACATGATATGGTTTTGTTGAAATTTTTTGAAAAATTAAAAAAAAATGATATTTAAAATAATAAATTTTGATATCGTCTGCGTTGGGTAAAAGGTTAAAGGCTACGGCCCAGTGGGATTAAAGTTACAATCGTATATCGGAAAATGTCCCATGGCGCACTATAGTCTCTCGTTTAGATGAGCATACCGTCGTGTCCTTGGACAAGGCACTTAACCCCGATTGTCCACATGGGGGCACGATGACGCTGTGTACTAAGACGTACTGCACGTCGCTGGTGCGCATGTCTTCAACCAATTTAACCCTGCCTTTGCTGCTGTGCGGAGTTACGATGTTGGGGAGCTGGTAGTTGCTCGTCGCTGCCTCCCCGGTTACTCCGGCTTCCTCCACCCGTAAAACACGATATGACCTTGGCTGTTAAAGTGTTGTTAAACCCTAATAAATAAATAAATAAATAAATAAATAAATAAATAAATAAATAAATAAATAAGCATGCCGCGGTGTGGTCACTGTCCTGTCAATTTCTTCTACTTCAATCATCTTTCAACCCGAAGGTAGGCCTTCGAGTTGGAAGATGGTTGAAGTAGAACCAAACGGACCGAAGCGACCCAAGGTGGAATTCTTTGGCCAAATGTTGTTTGGAATTACAAGTAATATATTTCAGAAATGTTTGTATAATGACACGTTTGTTGGCGCCGATTTAACTCATTGTGCAACCGCGCAACAAGTCTGTGGAAAAAAGTGGAGGGGTACGTGTCCCCTGTGCACCCTGCTTCCGTCGCCTCTGATTGGGAATCTATTTTGGAGAAGAAACACACAAATAAGAAATGTTACCTTCATATTGAACTGAAAACATAAATACAGAAGATGCTACATGTATAGTGCATGTAGTAAGTTTTATAGGGATCGGAGTGGCTCAGTGGTAGACTGTAGTACTTTTGAGCTGGAGGTCCCGAGGACGACCCGTGTTGTGTCCTTGGGAAAGGCACTTTATCCCGGTTGCTAACATGGGGGTACGATGACGTGAACTAAGGCGTACTGCACGTCGATAGTGCACATGTCTTCAACCGCTGTAACCCTGCTTTGGATCCCAACTGCGGCAACCGCGTTGTGTCCTTGGGCAAGACACTTCAACTCCATTGCCCACGTGGGGGCACGGTGGCGCTGTGTACTAATGCGTACTGCACGTCGATGGTGCACTTGTCTTCAACCAATGCTAACCCTGCTTCTGTGGAGTTCGTATGGTGGGGAGCTGACAGTTGCTCGCCGTTGCTCGCCGTTGCTCGGTGCTTCTCTCCGGGTACTCTGGCGTCACCGTGCCCCCACGTGGGCAATGGGGGTGAAGTGTCTTGCCCAAGGACACAACGCGGTTGCCGCAAGTGGGATTCGAACCGGGGACCTCGCGGCTTGCAGCCTGCACCTCTACCAACCGAGCCATCGCCCCCCCCCCCCGCCCCTGTAATCAAGTTCAGTCGAACTTGCGCACTGCATTGAACAAGTTCTCCTTCGATTCTCGGGATATGCATGGGGTTGTTTATGAAATCATGAGGGTGATTCTGAAATACTCAGGATGAAATTAAATTATTTTTCCTTGCAGTGTTGTTGAAGTCATCTCTAATGCAACTCATAACGAAGTTGGTTATACAAAGAACGGATGTGGGAGTTATATCGCATTTAAATTGCAGGAGGGGTGTGTGCGCACAGCTACATATAAAATTTCACTGAAAATACCATTTTAGAAAGTCCCAGCCATTTCGTCGAATGAACATTTGGTCTAAAGAATATTAAACATTCCGTAGAATGGATACTTTGTGGAATATAAATTTTCTTAACATTTAAATCGAATTTTCAACGAAAGTTTTTGAAATTGGTTTCGTGTTAAATATTTGTACCGAAAATTTATTCGTTACCGAGTCATATGCGTAAATATATACGTAGCACACTTGATACCCAAGTAATATGACAGCATATTGGAATATTGTTATGGAAAATACGTCATCGTTAGCTTTCTTTGAGCACATTTTGTCGCGACTGAACGTAGTTCAACATAGGTGAATGGTGAATATGTACCTGTACAAAATTTAGCATAGTTCAGGCCTATATACGTATGTTTATGATTATGACAATTACTGAATCCATGTCTGTGATGTTTAAAAAAAAATGTTTTAAAACGGAAACTCTACTGCGACCGACAGTAACAAGAGTTCGTACGACTTGCGAACACCTGGCTAAATTGTGCAGTCACTACCGTACCCTCCTTTGATTGGAAATGTTGTTGGTGCACAAAGAAAAAAATATCGGGACAAGCCTAAAATGTAGGGGCGGGCAGGCGTGATGGCCTAAGATTTATTTTTCATTATAGACAAAAAGTGTTTTGGTATGTTGAACGATTCAGGAGGGGGGGGGGGGAGAGGGGGGGGGGGGGGATTAGTGTGTTGTTGGGTGGCTATGGAACAAAAAAAACCCTCTGTGTCGTCGTTCGGGAGCAAGGTAGAGGATTAACTGTAGTTGCCATCAGGTGTGGTCCAAACATGGCCTGAAAGACCGTATTTTAATTTTTTGTTTGTTTCGTACGTCCTTTGAAAGGACGTTCCAAACCAAAAAATAAAATAAAATAAAATACGGTCTTTGAAACCTTGTTTGAACTACATGGGGTGGTAATATTTGAGTCAGACCAGCCCTAAAGATTACAGCAACGGAAGGCAAGTCGTCCTTGGAATACGCCGTGGCAATCTATCATGTTTTTTACCACGACACTGCCGACTGTCGAGGCTGATTATACGGTGAATGTTCTTGTCTGAATAGCTCACAGAGAAACACGCAAGAACCTCCGGAAAAATACATGTCCTGATCGGGTAAACATTGGTCTTTCCATCAATATCTGAGACTTAACCCCTATTGCCTACATGGGGTGGGGGGCACGATGACACTATGTACTAGGGCGTTCTACACGTTGATGGTGCATTTGCCTCCAACCACTGCTAACTCTGGACTACTATTCCTAGAAATGTTAGACCTAGGACTATAATTCCGCGGAATAATAGTCCAGAGGGACTAATTTTCCTACGGACTATCATTCCTGTCACACCGGCTTAGTTAGTTGGAGCGTCTGACGGTTACTCAGTGATCATCTCTGTCCGACACACCTGGCAGGAGGAGCTGACTATGATGTATAGTAAGTAAAATTATTCGACGTTGTTGTTAGGGAGAGGGTTATTTGCAGTATTTACAGCAATGATGTTTGTTTGAAGATAAAAGGATGACATGGAGCGGAAACACCATTGCAAAATTCCCCGAGCGAATACTTCCGAGTACTTACATGTATACGCCTAGTGAATAACTGTACATTCAAGCTGATGATTTACGACAAGCGAATACAGTTCCGTCCAAAATATTTTTTCAATGATAAGCACAATAAAATGCTTATATCTTTTTCCTGCCGGGCTACCTACTAGTGTAGAATTGCAAGCTTTGACAGATCGCGATAAGAATCATAAGATTGCTATCTGGACGGGACACTTTACGCCGGTGTGTCGAGATTTCCGAGATAGAAAAAAAATACTGAAAAAGCAAAGATGATCATAAAAAACCAAACGAAAAGAGCATCTGCGAACAGGGGCGTCGCGAAAATGACCGATTTGGGCTGGGGTGGAAATGTGACCAATAAAATATTGCAACTACATAAATCAAGGCTGCTAAGACTCCAATTCAGACAAGAATGTCCCGTCTAAATAATTATTGGGGATCCCTACTAAGCTTCATACCTTCAGACAGAGATCTCCAATTGCAAGTTGTACTCGCGTTCGCCATTTTCGAGCTTGTTCTAGTCAGGGAGTCATAAACTATATGTCTTAGGGAGAGAAAAAGAAGGAAAAAAAAATAATGACTGACGATTTTTCTGAATAACACTGGTCGTATATTCCCGTTACAGTAGGTAAGGGTTAACGAGTACCCTCTACCATCGCACGAGCCAATAAGGGAGAAAATGTGACAATGAGAACACAACATAGTTTAGATGAACTTTGATTCATTTACACACTAAAAACTAAATTGTTAAAACTGACACTTTCAAGGTGTTAAACCCATTCTAACTCTTAGGGTTTGATTTTAACACTCAAAGTACAATGCTCTAAGCACTTAGACATTACAATCGTCAGACATCTGAAACTTGAATGGATGGCACTTCCCATGTGTCTAACATTGGTGGTTCTTCCAGAATCGTCCATAATTTGATTTGCGCTTGATGGGTACATAATTGAAAGGACACAACGCAGATGACGCGGATCAGGCTCGAGAGTTCGAGCCTGATCCGCGTCATCTGCGTTGTTTCCTTTTAAGTGTTGCGACATTACACTTGTCAAGTGGTATTATTGTCAACACCTGTCAAGTTTTGGGATATCTACACTTGAACCAAGTGCTAGATCAGCACTTAGTGTTAAATACAGCACTTCAAGTGCAGTTTTTAACACTTTAGTTTTTAGCGTGTAGCTGTGGGTTTTTTTTTCTGACTGAATTGGCAGATCCCCTAGAATCCATCAGAATGATCAAAAGGAAGCTACGATGAACACAACACAGACGAGGTTTTTGTGATGAGTGGTGCTGTACAAACTATTAGAATTTTGTACAAGTTAAGGAGCCCGAAGGGTTATTTACTATCTGTTCTCAATGCACAGAAAAACCGAACCGAAACCGAGGTTTGTTCCTGACATCAAACCTAAACTGAAACCGAATCTGAAAAATGAAAGCATCCCTACTCTAACCCTAGTCTGTGTAAGACTGTGACCCGGGGCCCTCCTGGCCCTCACAGTCTTTGAGCAACCCGTTCAAATTTCATGTCATCTGACCAAAACTGAAAGAAACTGGCCGCATTTGGGTCGACTCAGTTCACGCTTCATATCGAAGACAAAAATCACATAATCAACATTCTACTTGTCGTACTCAGCCCAAATATAATTTATTTACGTGTCTGCGTCATTTTTTAACGCAAACACAGCATCAAATTCAAGAAATGTTGAAAAATATCCGACTTCACCACGTTAAAAAACATCGATTTCAAAGATAAACAAATTGTACTACACATGCGCAAGTATCTGTGCGCATGCGTAGAACAATTAGTTTATCTTTGAAACATGACGTACCAAACCGAAAAATTAAAATACTGTCTCTCATTCATGTTTGTTCTTCTCTAACCCAGGCTTGCATCCTTGTTAGTTGAAAGTAACGACTAGAAAAAATGTGGCGCCCAGTTCAAGGCAGCAATATCGCACAAGTCAATCGATGTGTCCAGTTTAGTCTGTAACAGTTCGCACCACCTCAAGCAAACAAGTTCTCGCGGTCGATAAATACCAACAGCATGCTATTATATCTAATTAATTTCTAAGTCACACCTGGGCTTTGAGCGTATAAATAATTAGACATATCCGACTGCTAATATGCGAGGGGCGCGAGGTGAAGTCTAACTCAGTTGCAAATAAGGTGCGCCAGAAAAGATCTCAAGCGCGATAACGCACCTCAGAAATGTAGCATTATAAATGGAGACTAGGTCCACTTGCAGCCACAGACCACTTTCAGTCAACAAATCTGATCTTGTCATGGTTGATAAAAAAAAAAAAAACACAAGTTATATAAATATATAATAAAGAGTTCGGTTTCCCTTTTAGCGCCATTATGCCGCTCAATTGAGTAGGAACGATTAATTAATTTCTTGTCACAAAGTTTACTGACAATTCCGGTCCGGAAAGTGATAAAGTTTGCACTTTCTCGTGTTGGTACATCAATACAAAAATATATATTCTATTGTATAAAGGCCGACAATAAATTCTAATTTAATACCACGAGAGTCCGTGGCAGACTGGGTAGTTATAGTGACTCATGTCATTAAGATTTGTGTCATACCACGAAACAAATTAATTATCCCTTAAGGGGACAATGAGCTTCTAATATGAAAAAATATCTGCTATCGGATTTTGCTTTATTTGAAAGAGTATGTAAAAGAATCGGCGTAAACAATGTGTAAGCCATCAGAAGCAATGTGAAATTACTTAAACCTGTAATTAAAAACTTCAATGCAGACGAATTTTCATAAGACTCAACACAGCGAAGATATAAACGAAGTTGCTCGAAAGTGATTGGAAGTAAACACAACACCGTGGCAAAATTTCGGAATGCACACGGTTTCGAATTTTATCTCCGTTACCAGTGGCGACACCACGGGGGGGGGGGGGGGGGGGGGGGCTGTGTGTGTGTGTGGGGGGGGGGGGGGCTCCTCCACTTTCCCTCCCCAGATCAAACTTCAAATTACTATCTGACCGTGGTTGCCCCACCCAATATCACCTCTCGCAAACGGCACAAAATACACATCATGTCAGGTGTTGTAGAAACGCTCAGATATCGCTCCCAAGGCGTCCAAATATGAAAATATTTCCTGGGAAGATCCCCCAGACCCCCCCTCTCCAATCTGGAGGGGAACACCCTTCCCCTAGTTCAGCGATCTGAAAGTAGTAGCTACTCCCGGACAGGGGGTAGCCCCTATTTTCAGATCGCTGAACTACCTCCTCCCTATTCTCCTCTAGCTCAGGCCTAAGGCGTTCGAAATCCTGACGTCGCCACTGTCCGCTGTTGTACGAATGAATGACAACCCCGAAAAGCAACTCTACATCATTGCAGCAATAAGGGAGCATTATAAGATAAAAACTTTGTATTATTTTAAATAAAACTCTGTTATACTTCCAATACAACCCACATCGCGTGTATCAAAAACGACAATCCGGAACAAGTTGTATGGATGCGTACGCTATAAATAGAAACACGTATACACAAACTTCACATTTGTACTTCTGAATAATGCTAATTTTTTGACGAATATGGAAAATGATATTGCTTGGAAATTTCCGTGAGTGATTGGCACACCAGGTCGGTATGAAAAAATGCTGCCTGCCTTCTTGCTTAAAACAATAAATTCTCGCCTTCAAGATAATTTATTTAATCGACACGCACGTTTTCATACGAATGATATACGAAACAAAGTACTTTTTCATAACGTAAATTGTGGTTTTGTCTAGAGGCGTCGGAAGCAAAAATGGCGGGGTGGGGGTGGGATCCAAGCCAGGGCGGGGGCACTGTCTTGTACAAGTCCGGAAAGATCATGAAATTGAAAAACTAGGGAGAAGTCCACAATATATATACACATCAATAGAAATAGAATTAAACAGACGCATATTCTCTTTTTGACAATCATAACACCTAAAAATATGATTTTCCGTGATTTTATCAAGTTTTTCTTTAGTCAAAAGGGCACTTTGTGTCCTCTGTGCCCCCTTAGTGGAAGGGCAAGTTCCCCCTCTCCGGCGTCCCTGGTCTTGTCAAATGGTTAACTCATTTATTTCAAATTCGCTGCTTATTGTCCCGTTAAAACTGGTGGGATTTCTAACCCCCCCAAACTGAATATGTGCGTGGAGAGAAAAGGTTCGACAAATGCCTATTTCCCACCCTGTGACACTCACTATGCAAACGGCCATGGTACCCAGAATACTTTCAACTAACCTAAATAGTCATGCAGGGGCGTCGTGATTGTGGCCGATTAAGGCGTGGGTAAAGCTGATTTGTACCAACTGTAATGGCTAAAGTCAGACTGATAAATGCCCCAACTACCTCTCCAAGGAATGTCTTGCTCGATAATGTGGTTGGAATATTATTCTGCCAGAACTATAGTTCAAAACCTCAGAATTCTTAGAAATATATTTCTGCATAAATACATGTGGAAATCGTGAGGCATGGGCATCCCAACTCTTTAATTAATTAGCAAGTATCGAAATGCAAATTGGTCATACTAGACCCCCAACAGCCCGAATCGGATATTTCAAACCTCCATTTGTGTGATCGATTGTGCATGTGACAAATGTCTAAATATCAGGATTAACTCTTTGAACCCAGTGGCCCTTTTCCGACCAGGAACATGATATGCCATAAGGTCATTATATAGGATGGCTGTTCAGTATATATTGTGGGGTAGACCAATCAGTATATTCAACGTGCAGCCCGAGGCTGCACGTTGAACATACTGATTGGTCTACCCTAAATAATGAATATAATGCTGCCATTGAACTGGCACGGAAGATACTACTAGAGTTCAAAGGGTTAAGACTCGTGAGGGGTGGGGCGTATTTTTTTGGCCCCCTAAAATTTTTGATGTCCCCCCCCCAAACATTGGCCCAATGCAACTGTCACATAACATAGAGCCATAAAAATAGTCTCCAATATAGGACTGCACGCGCTCTAAATGCCCCAGATTCGCGGAATGTTGCAACATTTTCTCGAGGGTAGGGGTGGGGGAGCTAGTCCTCACTAGGACCCTCCGGGCGTTCACCCCTTCTCTCACTTCCCCGAAGAGAAGTGGGAGGGGGGTAACGACCAGAGGGCCTTAGTTAGGACTAGGAGAGAATCCCGACACCCACAGCGGCCTTCCAAATATTGTCCTTCCCCCCCCCCCCCCCATACAAAGAAAAAAACTGGCCAGACAGGGCACCGCCTGTTTTTGAATACTGCTTACGCGCCTGGTACATGGTCACAAAAGCAAGGGCGAATCGATATCAAAGATTCCTCTCCAGGCGGAAGCGTCCAAAACGGAAAAATACCACCCCACCCACACACACTTATTTACGCCCCTGTAGTAATTTAAGAAAGTAACACACAACTTACCTTCGCACGGACAGACTTGCACAAAATCTTATGAACTCTTGGGGAGTGTGGAAGTAATGTTTGCTAACAAAATTTCTGAACGTGCGTTATCTTTCTTTTTCTTGTACATATATAAGAGGATTATGCAAGCCACAAACGGAAACTATGACACCTCGTGATACAGCTTCACCCGTACCAAGATTGAAGCAGTTATTGTTTCATTGTCATGTCCCAAGTTCGCAATGTTAACGAGACTATTGCGCATTTATCGTCCGAGGTTTTTACGGCTTATATGAGAAAAAATAAGAATATTTAATATCTTTCTCATAACAAATGATATACGCCCGAATAAAGATTTTCTAATCAAGGATGAATAATTTAGAACATCCCTTCACAGATGCAAATATACAGTACTGGTCGGAATTAAAGGGATGTACATGTTGGTTTGCCTGAGAAAAAAAATCGACTCGGTTTATATTCAGACAATTTCAATCAGACCTTCTTGAGGAATTCACAGGGTACAGTATGGTTTGTTGATATTGCGTTTTTGACTGCAGAATAAGCCGCGGACTGATCAAAACAGTGAAACACAAACAAACCAACTCTCTGCCAATTGTAATTCTTCAGGGATTTTCAGGTTTTCGCGGTTTAAAATCTCTGAAATCGTGCTTACGAAACCAGGCGAAAAGGCTAAAATCTAGGTCCTTGCGAAGCTTCGAGATTCGATTCGATTTCGAATCTCAAGTTGATTCGTTTATTTTCGAATCTTTTCAGAGAAACATTGCAGGGTATCGTATCAGTCCTCTACTTCGACTCACAAAACGTTTAGCTCAGATGGAAATTGTACATGAATAATGCACAGGTACTCGGCACCAGGTGTGGAATCGAAAGAAAAATGATATTTGATAGCATTTTTGAATCGATGCTGACGTGCCCCCATAATGGTATATAAAAATTAACAAGGTACACAACTCACTTTTCGAAAACGATAGCACTCATCTTCGTTATATCCCCCTCCAATTTGATTCACATAACGTATCAAGCAGTACCCGGTGTCAATGGAAAGGGGAATGAATAAGCTTTACAGTGGTGTATTACACGAACGTTGGGTGTTCTTGGATTGTTCATGATAACTGGGAGAATTCGCAGAAAAGGCCGAAAAACATTTAACATTTTGTCGGACAAGATAGTGTGCAGTGGAAAGTGGGTTACGAGCGACAATTATCCGATTTATTATAAATAATTCGAGGTCCCATTGTCTATGGAGGTCAGATTCAAATATCAACCGTATACCTTTATCAATCACTAATCTCGGATCCACATTTATTCATTTCTGGCGATCACATTTACCGTTTATACATTTTTTAACCTTCCCTTGGAAACTAAACAAGCTAACGACATCCACAAAGCGAAGATGCTCACAAAAACATCCCATTGGCTACTATTTATGCCGAGAAAATCATACATGAAAACACGCCAATGGGAGAATGGGGAACATTGTTGTGCGAGTCGCCGTATCTATGGACGCCATCAACTTAAGAGGTTTCAAGTGACGGCTGAAACGTGTATAAACGGTAAATGTGAACTCCAGAAATTAATAAATGTCAACCCAAGATTGAAAATTGATAAAATCCTACCAAATTGTACCAATTCAGTGTCTGGAATCTCTGATTATTTGAGACTGAAGTCTTGGGTTTTCCAGGTTTTGAAAACTTCCCCTCCCCGAAGGCACGACCCTGCTCCCTCGTTGACATAAGTATATACACATAATAATTTCGACTCTTGATTTCAGCAAGGCACCATCTGCAATGCTAAAGCATTGCAGATGGCATCTGGTTGCACTCAATTGAGAATTTGTAATAGTAGGATTTGGTATCATTTTATTTATTTATTTATTGGGGTTTAAGGTCACATACTTATGCACAATGGCTAATCGTGGCCGTGACAGTTTTACGGGTGGAGGAAGACGGAGTATCCGGAGAGAACCATCGAGCATCGATGACCAACTGTCAGCTCCTCAACATTCTAACTCTGTTCAAGCTCCGCTCAAGCAGGGTAACAACGGTTGAAGACATGCGCACCATCGACGTGCAGTACGCCTTAGTTCACGGCGTCATCGCGCCCCAATATGGACAACCGAGATAAATTGCCTTGCTCAAGGACACAACGCGGGTCGTCCCGGACGAGAATCGAACTCGAGACCTCTAGCATAGAAGTCCAACAGTCTACCACTGAGCCACCGCGTTCCCTGGTATCATTTTTATTTTACCCGAGGAGAAAAGGAACCAACGCTCTCCACAGCTGTCGAACACAATATAGTGACATTTAGCATACAAAGAGATGACAATATCACTTCAAGCAATTAAAGAAGCGTATTGAAACCAGACTTGCATCTCTTTCCTGACAATGGGAACAAACACTTTAAGGGACCGTCACCTCCATGTCCGATTATTCTTAGATACCAGCGAGTGTTCGAGGTGTAGAAGAGAAAGCATTGTATAGCACCTCAACAAGACAGCAAGAACTAACGCACGATCTCGCCAAAGCGAGATCGCTCGTTAGTTGTTGCTATTTGTTATGGCGAAAATCCCATTAAGACAGCATGTTGTAAAACAGAGAAGGCGGAAAAGCATCACAGCACATTATTTCTATTGGTCACCACCACGTTATTTAGCGTAACCTACTAACGGGTTACGACATAAGCTATTCACTTCCAGGCCTGCTTTTGGTTTTCCAAGAACCGGCACGAGTTCGTTGAAAAGATGTTTGTAATTTTGTTTATTAGTTTAACAACACTTTCAACGACCAGGGTCACATCGTGTCGGAAGTTTTTGTGATAAAGCGTCAGCCGATTTGGTGCAATATGAAATGTTCATCGAGACTCGACAACAAACACCGAGACCATTAGAGATATATATATATATATATATATATATATAGAGAGAGAGAGAGAGAGAGAGAGAGGGGGGGGGGGGGGGGGGGTATACAGTACAGTCGCCGCGGAGTGGCACGCGTGGGCAGTCATGTCGGCAGTAACTGTCACCGAGTAATAAAAATCATCATCAGCAAAATTTTAATGAATGAAGCACCGGGTTGCATCCGGTAGTTCATTAATTAAATTTGTGATCATTATTCCAACAAATTAGTGTTTGGAATCTTCTAATTTTATTGCGTCCGTGGAAATATTGCCCACCCGTGGAAAATGACCAGACCACGGCGGCCGTACTGTTTGATAAACTGTGTTTCAAATTTAAAATAGCTTAAATTACAGAAAGAAAAATATGGTTTTGCTCACCCGAGTTTCTCCAACTATCCTCTCTTCCTGAATCAGAAATGGGAACAAGCGAATGTGATCTGTCTTTCACAATTTTTCTGTTTGTCTTTCTATGTATTTCTGTCACGCCCCCTTTCCCGCGTACAGTGCCGCTCCAAACTAGTTTCAGTCCGACTGGCGCTGCAAACTATTCTCATTAAGTTCTCCTTATCATGTTCTCTAAGTAACGCTCCCAACATATCCGTATTAGAAGAAGACCTTGTCAAAACACAGTTTCCACACTGCTATAGTCTTCCGAGAATGGTAGCTATAGTAATGACTCAGTACACATTTATTTTGACAGAAACTGTACCACAACACAAAATGGTGTACGCGGATAGATCCACCTACCCGGATCATAAACGTCGTAAAATAACAATATTATGCTGCGCACGCATTGTGTCAATGATGTCAGAATAAATCGTGACTTGCAAATTGTCTTTTGTTATACGAGCTGTTTGGTTGCGAGGTATGAATCGATTTATTCCACCTTTATGCACATGGAAATCTATTAAAATGTGAAAGGCTTTCATACCCGAGTAAAGGTTTAAATGTTATGATTCAGTTAGTTTGAATGGTAAGTAATACCGAACAGGGGACATCTAAGTCAAGATGCATAAAGTACAGGAGAATAATAATTCTTCGTTGTTCAAAATATTAGAAGCATGAGGGTACATTGTTAAGTTTGAATGGAAACGACATGGATGAGGTGGGAGAAGCTGAGGAAATTCCCTACAGTTAAGAAGCTGCCTCTAAAAGTATTCTCAAAAGATCGATTCCCAGAACCCCGAATGTGAGTGCCAATTTGAGCTTCGAATCTTGAAAACTGTCGAAATGCACAGCCACCCCACCCCACATACACGTACTCCACACACACCTTCAAACCCCACACAAACAAACACACCCTCACAACCCAGAGAGAGAGAGAGAAGAGAGAGAGAGAGAGAGCGAAATAGGGGAGGGGGATGGGGGAGGGGGTATTGAGACGTACACCACGTGTTGGGTATGTTTTGTTACTATATAGTTTAAACCTATGTGTCAAACAAGACTGAAATTGTTATATTCATAGTGCGTCCTGGGATAATATTGCTGCTTGAAATTTCTGCATTTTGAGATTAGTGTCCAGAGGGTTACGGTACTACTAAATCTAGAGTCTAGAAACACTGGGCTGATTCAGATACTTTGAGAATAACGGATTTGAAAATTAATGAATAGATGGATTAACACATTAAGATGTTTTTCACTCATACAGTCCATTACAATTGTCGCAGGATTACAGGGGTTAAATTGATGTTCGGAAATGATGGAGGGAAATTTATGTTCTTATCAGTGCACACTGCACAGCCGACAGCCAGTGACTGTCGTCTGAACCCAATTCGAACGTAAACCTTGCCACCTTATCAATGCCCTGTCCGCTTGGGACTGTTAGGATTCCTGAAGGTGCCTGTGGCTTACAACGCCAAAGGGTGATCAGCGATAATTCACTGAAAAGATTATTTATTTACATGTACGAAGAAATAAAATATGAAACAAATTACTCACAAAATTATCCATAAGAATACACTAATTACGCGGACTTTCAATCTCGGTGCCTATGACCCTTGACGGCCAAGGCTAAACTCGGGACCTTCTCTGAGTACCTTCAGGCCAACTGCCCACCTCAGAATTCTGCTTCCCTCTTTATACAGTCGGAGCTCGTGTTCTGTGATGTCTGGCAACATATCTCGGAGCTCTCGTGGCTTTGTAAGATATGCCTCTTTTGAAACAACTAGACATTTTAATGATTGTCAGAAACGGTCAGAACACGATTAAACTGTTTACGTTCAAATTACCCGTGAACAATCGCTAATTCAAATCCACAATGGACAGGGTGATACATTGGTTTAGTGTAACCATAAAGAGAAAATCGCTTCCATGTTCCACACGTGTACGCTCCCTTATCTCTGCTTCGAAAACGCGAAACAATATTCTAGCTAATAAGAGGTTAAGTTGACCGCATTATTTCTAACTGACCATTTAACCAGATAGCGTGACACAAGCAAATAAATATTATTCAATCGAAGGCTCCCACAGATTTCGCCAGCAATCTTCGCCATATTACCGTGATTTGTGTTTTTTTCCACAAATCTTAGGACTTGTATGTACTTCATTCAGTCCAAGTTAAATTACATAAAAAAATAAAGTTGTAATTCCGACTCTTGGCCTCAAATAACGTGACAACAATGTCCACTTGATTGATACAAAAGTCTACACGTTATTTTCACAGCTAGCAATGTTGATTGTTTTATTTTAATAAAGTTACTTGGAAATTGTACATATATACGGAGTCAAAAAAGAAAGTATAATAGAAACAAATGTGAAAAAATAGCACAAAGGATGAAATATAATAGTTCTAATGTTGCATGTTTGTGGACAAGAAGTCGTGCAAAGAGTTTAATGACATGTTGTTCTTGTCCACCCAACCGTATACAATTTTGCTACGGATTTCAAAATAGCACGTGCTACCCGAGAATGTCAAATTGAATGGGTGACCGACGATTTTCTTTGTGTTATGTCGTGCTAGAGAGCCTGGGTTATCGAGAAAACACGCTGGGCCTTGTGTTCCGACATTTTAAAAAATGCCAAGGTTAACCGAAAATCAGAGGTTGCGTGCCATTGGTATGCATGAGGCAGGGATACCTCCAGATGAGCTCGCTGCTGAGTTCGGAGTCACTGTGACCACTATTTACCTTTTCATTGGAAGGTATAGAACCACTGGGCACAAGACCAACACTCCAGGACGTCTCACTTGCGGGATCGCTTCCTTTCGGCGACGAAGACAGCAGCAATTACTCCTGGTAGAACTAACAATAGAATCAGTGCACAAACTGTCCGCAACAGACTCGCTGATTGCGGCATCCGAAGTAGGCGTCCGTACCAGAGACCAATCCTTACCCAACGTCATCGTACCGTCAGAATGGAATGGGTACGTCAGCGTGTTCGCTGGACTCTGCAACGTTAATTTGGAGCACAGTTCTTTTTAGTGATGAATCACGATTTTGTCTACGGCGCGCTGGTGGCAGGGCAAGAGTGTATCGCCGACGAGGAGAACGGTTTTCTGATGCTTGTGCGAGGGCATGGGACCGTTTCGGCGGGGGTAATGTAATGGTTTGGGCAGGAATTTCCCTGCACTATCGATCGCAGTTGATCTTCATCGATTGTAATCTGAATGGATGGCGATATAGGGACGAAATTCTTAATGCAGTTGTCCCGTTGTTCAACGCTAACGTCGGATTGCAGTTATTCCAGCAAGACAATGCCCAATGTCACGTAGCGAGTACCTGTCGTGACTTTCTTGAGGATCAGAGCATCGAACTTCTTCCCTGGCCCCCACTTTCGTCAGATTTGTCGTCAATCGAGCATCTTGGGGATCAACTAGACCGTCGGGTACTACTGCATGATCTTCAAACGTTAGGCGATTTACGTAATGTTCTAAGGCAGGAGTGGAACGCAGTACCACAGGGTGACATCCAGAGACTTATCAGGTCCATGCGCCGTCGATGTCTTGCCATCCAAAAGGCAAACGGTGGACATACACGCTATTGACTGCATGTGTGAACTTTTTATTTCACCCCATGTCTGAATTGCGACGTCCTGACGTGACGCTGGCAACAGTAAGAACATGAAATTTTGCAAGTCCATACAGTTAGACTCGAAATATGAATTTACAATAATTTGTTTGGGATTAAAGTCGACAATACTAGAACTAAAAAAAATTGCTCCTCAAAGTTTATTATACTTTCTTTTTTGACTCAGTATATATAAACATACATCTGTGAATTTAGTAATTCGGATATCCGGTTGGAAAAACGTTGGAGAGTCCGTCAACACTTTGTATTACGTGTACGCTGCAGTCCAGTTAATAAATATGTTACATAGTGGAAAGACTTTTAGTCTCAGAAGTTTTTGAAGCGAGATCCCAGGTACGAAATATCTTCGCGGCCAGTTCCGCCGGTCATAATTTGGTGGAGCAATTCGGACGTACGGTGACTTTTTAGCTCGCCTGGAGCTATTGGAAGGACATTTCTGAGTCAAAAATGTGCAGTATGATTCCCCTCAACATTCACGATGAACATACTGCGGAGCTTAAACGTGGAGAGATTAGAACTGTCTTGGGAAATGGAAGCAGAAACACACGAGACAAGTCTTATGCTGAAGTGGAAGAAGTCAGCGTCCAGTCCCGTACCAAGAAATCGAGATCAGGAGCAAAACGTTCCAGAGATCGAAAGCGGCAGGAAGATTTCATTATGAGGAAACAAAGAGAAGTTTCCATCCGCGCGAAAATAGTGGAAATGTTCAAAAGGATATTTGTGTCAGGGGCGGCGGAACCGCGGGGGGGGGGGGGGGGGGGGGGGCTGGGGGTGGTGGCTTCAGAGTTCAGATCCCTCCTTTTTTTGTCAGGCCATGTTTTTTGTATGCATATATTTTAACACAACCAATGATCAGTGAAACAAGGGGGGGGGGGATCCAGAGCCCCCCCCCCCCCGTATTTTCTCCAGCTATGTTTCTCTCGTACTGGTTCAGTTTCTATGGATTTCAGATCATTTTTTGCAGTAAGTGGCAGCAAACGCTAAAATGTATACAGTCTGTTAAAAAAAATCGGTTAACTGAAAAAGATCGTAATCTTACAGACATACATGAACCAAATCCACTCCCAGACAAGATAATCCACCGACTGTATAACTGCTGTTAACGTCTGGTAAAGCATACAGGTGAGGTCTATTTATCAGCTTTGGTCGTTACGACCAAAGCTGGTAAATAGACCTCACCTGTATGCTTTACCGACGTTTTTAACGGCTCTCAAAGTGTGAAATCTTTCAAATACATCTGAAAAATCCCCAAATATCCGCTCAGATGCATGGAAATGGGGGTTTTGGGACCATGCAATTTAAAATTTTCCTACGACGACCATCCTTCGCCCAATCCAGCTCCCGGGTTCCCACCCCCACTTTGAAAATCGTTCCGCCGCCCCTGTGTGCTTCTGTTCCGAATATTGAGAAGAAACCTGCTGTGAGTAAACGAACGTTTCTTTATCTGCTGTAAACTTGGATAAAAACACTCAACCAAATGGCATCAGTCGACCCATCATTCGTCACGTGAAGGGGCACCTTGTAGGGTACATCTGAAGCTATCTTGCTGGACACTATACGACGTCGAAATACATAGCGCCGAAAATGGCTGACCAGAGAGATAGGAACCCCATCGTAAGCTACTTACATTTTTGCCTTAGGGGGACCAAAGTGTGGGAAAACGAAATACTCGTAAGAAATTTAGTGTCTCAACCAGGGTCTCTAAAAGAAATTCAGCATGATGGCAATTCGGTTCCTTAGGATTTACGAACTCCAATAAAAATTTTCGAAATCAAAATGAAATAGAGGACATTTTATGTGGACATATTTCACCACAGGGTTCAAAACTAAAATACTCCGGAACAATGTACCCAAATGGCAGGAGGCATATTTTTGTGAGGCATTATCACCAGGCTAAAATCTGGAGTCTAGAAACACTGGGTTAATTCAGATACTTTGAGAATAACAGATTTATAAATTAATGAATAAATGGATTAACACATTAAGATGTTTTTCACTCATACAATCCATTACAATGCCCATTTGATTAATACAAGAGTCTACATGTTATTTTCACAGCTGCCAATGTTGATTGTTTTATTTTAATAATGTTACTTGGAAATTGTACATATAAAAAGTATGTTAACATCTGTGAATTGGGTAATTCGGATAACCGGTTACAAGAACGTTGGGCGGAGAGTGTGGTAAGCTCCCGTCAATTCTTTGTATTACGTGTACGCTGCAGTCCAGTTAATAAATTTGTAACGTAGTGAAGAGATTTTTAGTCTCAGGAGTTTGTGAAGTGAGATCCCCGGTAAGAAATATCTTCGCGACCAGTTCCTCTGGTCTCACAAATCAGGTGTATGCCACTGTCGGGCCAAGCCCTAACTAGTCTTTTAAAAATTAGCACCGAATTAAGCTTATAGATGTTTATCACGGCCAAACAAAACAATGAAAGTACATTCCCATTTTCGTCGCTTCACATTACTCTGAATAAGGCGGAGAGGAAATATGACAGGACAGCCATGTAATATGAAACCAAGATAATGTAGCGTATTTATGTAATTCCAGTCAATGCCGCTATTTGGGCAACAGAATTCTGAGTCAAGTCATATGGACTGTGAGGAAGCCGGAGGATTCACGCTGAGTATTTCGTATATTATAGTAACAGTGCAGTGGAACCCTGTTAATTGAATAGCCACTTTGCCAATGGCAATTATTCATTTAACAGGAATATTCAATTAACAGGGATTGTGTTACTTTCCTGTATTCTAGAGATTAACTTTTTTTTATTAGGGTTTTAACGACACATTAACAGCCAGGGTCATATCATGTCGGTGACAGTTTTACGGGTGGAGGAAGCCGGAGAACCCGGAGAGAACCACCGAGCAACGACGAGCAGCTGCCAGCTCTCCAACATCGTAACTCCGAACTCTGCACCGCGGCACAGGCAGGGTTAGATTGGTTGAAGACATGCGCACCATCGACGTGCAGTACGCCTTAGTACACAGCGTCATCGTGCCCCCATATAGGCAATCGGGGTAAAGTGCCTTGCCCAAGGACACAACGCGGGAGCGCGAATCAGTCGCTGAAATGGTCATCCATCCAACTACTAACCGCGCTCGACGTTGCTTAACTTCGGTGATCTGACGAGTACATCCAATACAGATCTAACTTCGGTGATCTGTGTTGGATGTACTGAGGCCAAATAGGTCTATAAATAGGTCTATAAACAAAGGAAAACTGGGGCGAGTCAGGGTAATTTCTCGACCGGTTACAAGAAGTTTTATTCAATTAACTGGAATTTACTCTATAACCTATATTCAATTAACAGGTCTAATTTGTACTGGAGGTATGGTAAAGGTTTTGTGTTGGGAAATTATATTCCATTAACAGGGTTATTCAATTAAGAGATATCAGATTAATTGGGCTCCATTGTATTATATAGTGATAGTATTAGTTTAGATAGTTTGTTTGTTTGTTTATTACGGTTTAGTGACACATTCAGTCGCCAGAGGTTGGACACTACATGCCACAATATATATTAGTGAGAGCACTAGATTAGATAATTAGTTTGTTTATTTATTACGGCTTAGTGGCACCTTCAGTAGCCAGAGGTTGGACACTCCATGGCGCAATATATATGCATATCAATTGCCCATGTGGGGGCACGGTGACGCTGTGCACCAAGGCGTACTGCACGTCGATGGTGCACATGTCTTCAACCAATGCTAACCCTGCTTGTGTGGAGTTGGTATGTTGGGGAGCTGACAGTTGCTCGCCGTTGCTCGGTGGTTCTCTCCGGGTGCTCCGGCTTCCTTCACCCGTAAAACTGTCGTGGTCATGATTAGCCATTGTGCAGAAATATATGACCTTAAACATCAGTAAATGTATATGCACATAATATAAAAGCCCTTAGCACATAATAGTTAACCCTTTACCTAACCTGAAAAACAGACGACACTGGCAAAAATAATTCTTGAATAACTAATTTTTTTCATTTTTTGTCTCAAAAACATAGGTTATGACCCCTCGTTGGAACGAGCTCGACGAGCTCGTTCCAACGAGGGGTCATAACCTATGTTTTTGAGACAAAAATGAAAAAAATAATGAAAATTAATTGGCGATTTTTGAGAATAGCGCTGGCCGGTTTTGGCCGTTACGTTCGGTAAAGGGTTAAAGAATGATTTATAATTTAAGAAATGAGTTTTAGTATTAAATGTAATTCCATATAACTTGGTAGGCACGGATAAGAGGACGTAGTCGTATATTAATTTCTGCTTCATTATTTCGCTGCGAATACGAGTTTGGGAAACGGATTTGGTTGTAGTTAACATTTTCGGGATTTATTGTCGGGTGCAGTGATCGATCACAGGTTTTATTGGTATTTTATTATTTGGGATAAATTATGGAAATCATTGGTTGTGAACATGTAAATAGTAGTAGGTTATGTGTATAATATAAATTGTTGAATCGTTGATAACTCTTCTCTTGTCAATGAATGATGCGCATTAGGTCGTTCCAGTTGATAGCAATTGATTTGAAGCGTAGCGCTGCACGGTGTCTCGTGAATGAACATTTGCAATCTGCAGAAATGAGCAAGTGGTTACTGGAGCGGTTAGTCAAAGAGACATAACTTCCCCAGCAATTTAGAAGCCCAGGCTCATTGTCATATTCAACGTCTTTTATCTCATGACCCTCCATTGGTCAGTGCTCTCTGGCAAATAGACATCTACTCTTTCGGTGACGTTACTGCGGCGACGTCACGGAGCAGTGATTTGTATTTATTGGAAAGTGCTACCATCATTTCTCATAGGCTTCTAGTCTGTTGAGCCTTCCCGTGGTAGAAATCACCCGTGGTCCACGAGTAGAAAGATTCCCCTGGCAGGGCTTATATTTCGTCTAAATTTGTGAGAATCCATTTGGATTCTCGTGAAACTCGTTGCGAGAATCCATACCTACTATGAGTGTCCCAGGATCCCATGACACCACCATGGTTGAACCACTGTTGTATACTGATAACACATGTTAACCTTTTACCCAACACACCTTTTTAATTTTTAAAACTAAATTTGATAATTTTTAAACAATAAATAATAAATAAATGATAAACTAATTAATGAACAATATTTACCAATAAAATCTTACAGATATGGCTGTCGTTGGAACCGGCTCAATGAGCCGGTTCCAATGACAGCCATATTTGTAAGATTTTATTGACAAAGTGTCAGGATATTTCAGGTCATGTTAGCCTTCTATTGGTTAATTTGTTGCTTCTGTGTTAGTTAAGGGGTTAAATTGACTCAATTGTTTTCACGCGAATTCTAGCAGAGGTGCAGCAAGAATCTACATGGATTCTCGCCGGTTTTATTGCGCGAATCTTTGTGCGAGTCGATTCTCGGGTTCTCGTCGAAATATTAGCCCTGCCCGGTCATAGTACTATAGTAGTAAGGGAAATTTGTTTACTTTGAAATTCACACCTCTGACATTCCACAAATTCAAATTAAATATACTCAAATTATACATTAAAATGAAGGTGGTGATGTGTAGAAAATGAAAAATATATGCATTCAACTCAGAGTTGACGACAGGCACCAATGATTCCCGAACGTCTGCTACAATATTCATACGGCAGAACTGAGAGTTAAGTAATATTTCCGGAGAACAACTCGTGGCTAAATGTGCTTCAAATATCCAAGAACAAAGCTAGGCATTCAAATCAGTTTATGATGCGGCGACATGACTGCATTTGGGGAAATGACAACACTGTCTGCATTGTGTGTTGAAGATGGGTGCCATGGCCGACGGACATAAGCATATCACGCGAGGCCACACATTTTCATCGAAAAACAATCGCAGAATTCTAAGAAATTCGAACAGATGATACCTTGCAAGTAATAAGGCAACTGTGCAGTCTCCATATAATAATAGTGTATAGTTTTAAGGCGATCTTTCTCATTATTTGATTTCAGACGGCATTGAATACAGACGCTTTGTCAGCCCGATGACCTTGACTGAAAATATAAAAAAAATGTACATGTACCCGGTCGTTGACTGCCGGTACAAGCTTAAAACCTTATCTCCGTAGACTTTCCTACGGTGGCTGATTTCGGACATAGAGAATTTTATTTATCACATTATAACGAGATACTTTGTCGTTATAACGATAAAACCTCTCGTTATAACGAAAAACGATCCTCGTTATAACGAGAAAACATCTCGTTATAACGACTTAGCATCTCGTTATAACGAGATCACATCTCGTTATAACGAGAAACATCTTGTTATAACGAGATACTATTCATGTAAGGAGCGTCACATAGTTTGGGGGCGGCGCGGTTATTCTCCTTAATTCCTACGTGTATGATGTTTGCAGAAATCAATGATAAGCTTTGGATAAATATGCATTTTGAGTAATTTTGACTGAATAATAAGAGGCCCCAAGGGCAGCCTAAACATCAACCCAGAGAATGCTGCATACCAAATATCAAAATATTCCGACTGCTGGATTTGAAGAAGATTTTTAAAGAAAATTCCTCATTTTGAACTAAGTTATCATTCGGGCTTCCACAGTGAGTCCAAATATGGACCTAGGGACATGGCTTGAACAAACTTAAATCACCCCCCCCCCCCCCCAAGGATGTTGCATACCAAATATCAAAACATTCCGACTGCTGGATCTGAAGAAGATTTTTAAAGAAAATTCCTCATTTTGAACTAAGTTATAATTTGGGCTACGACAGCCCAAATATGAAACCAGGGACAAACTTGAATCTCACCCCCCCCCCCCCTCCCCTAAGCATGGTGCATACCCAATATCAAAAGATTCTGCCTGCTGGATCTTGAGAAGATTTTCAATGAAGTTTGCCTGAAATGCACTAAGTTCAAATTTGGGTTCCTATACTGAGCCCAAATATAAACCCAGGGGGTCGATTTGAACAAACTTGAATCAGATCCACCCCCACAATGTTGTATACCAAATATCAAAAGATTCTGCCTGCTGGATGTGGAGAAGAAGATTTTTGAAGAAATTTGCCTGAAATGCACTAAGTTCGAATTCGGGCTTCTATAGTGAGCCCAAATATGAATCCGGGGGGCCGATTTGAACAACCTTGAATCAGATCCACCCCACAACGTTGCATACCAAATATCAAAAGATTCTGCCTGCTGGATCTGGAGAAGAAGATTTTTTAAGAAATTTGCCTGAAATGCACTAAGTTCAAATTTGGGCTCCTATACTGAGCCCAAATATAAACCCAGGGGGGGGGGGGGCGATTTTAACAAACTTGAATCAGATCTACCTCCACAATGTTGCTTACCAAATATGAAAAGATTCTGCCTGCTGGATCTGGAGAAGAAGATTATTTTAAGAAATTTGCCTGAAATGCACTAAGTTCAAATTTGGGCTCCTATACTGAGCCCAAATATAAACCCAGGGGGGCGATTTTAATAAACTTGAATCAGATCTACCTCCACAATGTTGCTTACCAAATATGAAAAGATTCTGCCTGCTGGATCTGGAGAAGAAGATTTTTTAAAGAAATTTGCCTGAAATGCACTAAGTTCGAATTCGAGCGTCTATAGTGAGCCCAAATATGAATCTAGGGAGCCGATTTGAACAAACTTGAATCAGATCCACCCTACAATGTTGCATACCAAATATCAAAAGATTCTGCCTGCTGGATCTGGAGAAGAAGATTTTTTAATGTTTTTCCCATTGCCTACAGTGTTAAAAAGTGCTGACTCAGCACTTTTTCAAAGTCCTGAAAAAGTACCTTGTGATCAAACCGATAGGGATTTTTTTAACCATTCTATTCTACTGGATAAAAGTAAGCTTTATACAAAATAAGAATTCTCTGTGCCGTGTAGTTTTGGAGATATGGCAGTTTTAAGGTTTTTCCTATTTTTAGCTCCCAAGGTTCCCACGGGGCAATGAGAAATTTTTTTTTACGTCAATCAACTACTTATGACCCATTATCATCTCATATCAAATTTGGTTCAAATCGACCTTATGGTTCAGAAAATAGAAATTTTAGGCGTGACCAAAATTCTTCCCCTCCCATAACGAAGGCAAATAATGCCAGACAAACTTCTCTTGAACAAACTTGATTCTAAACCTCAAAAGGACTCTGTATACCACGTATCAAGTCTCTGCTTCTTGTGGTTCATGAGAAGAAGATTTTCAAAGATTTTGGTGCCCCTTGGGGGCGTGTCCCCACCCAGGTAGGGGAAACTTAATTTGAACAAATCTGAATTGACATTAGGTAATAAACATTTACCCAACATTTGAAAAATATTGGGCCAGTGGTTTCTTCGGAGAAGTTGGTTTTGTAAAGTTTACGCCGGACGACGACGGACGACTATGGACGGACGACGGACGGAAAGCGATTAGTAAAGCTCCCCTTGAGCTTCGCTGAGGTGAGCTAAAGCGGAAATAGCTCAGAGCTCTGTCAGTGCAAACACAGGTTACACAGTGACAACCACTTCAATATCATTGCAAGATGTTGTTTGAAACAGTAGGCCTATGTGTAACATTCCCGCGTGATATTGGTTGTTCCAGGGTAAATGGTGTGGGCAGGTGTGTGTGTGTGTGATTGTGGGATGGGGGGAGGGTCTTTCTTACCAACTTTGTGAGAACATAGACAATAAGTGTTTGCGTCTTTGCCTTCCCTCGAGGATTTCTTTGTTTTCTCCAAGTTCTCGCAGAGGAAAGAAAGGCTTGCGGTTTGTTTTCCGATTTTGCGGGAATTGTTTCGCACCGATAACAAAAGTCACCACGACAGCTTAACAAGTTTTGTTTTGGAAACAAAAATGAAAATATTACAAAATATATGAATGGTGACTTTTTGGAATAGCGCCGGTTGGTTTGGGTCGTTACGTTAGGTGAAGAGCTAAGTGGCAGGGGCGCATAGTTTTTTGCCGGCAAGTGGGGGAGGGGTGTGGGGGTGGGGAGGGGGAGTTGGTGGGGGGGGGGGAGTTCAATTTTTTTCACCAGACCACCTGTAAAATTTTCCACAGATTTCTGATTGACAAAGTTTCTACCATTCAGGGACCCAAAACTGATTAGTATTCAGTACAGCAACATATTTTGAGTTAAAATATCAATACTTCTTCCATTTTGCTAAATTGTACCACGAAAAGGCCTAAACATTTTCCGTCGAGCCAAAAATGTTCCAACAAATTTTTCGTGGGGCCGTCTTTTTTATGATTTGCTTATTGTCACTGGGGTTTCACGACACTTTCAACAGCCATGGTCATGTCGTGTCGGGCAAATTTACTGGTGGAAGAAGAGACGGAGAATCCGGAGATAACGCAGAAGCTACGAGCAACCATCAAGCTCTCCCACTTACTAATCCGACAGAAGCAGGTTTAGCAGTTGAAGGCACGTGCACAATCGACGTGCAGTACGCCTTAGTACACAACGCCCCGGTTCCCAGTGGGTAGCTGGTATTAAATGTCTTGCCCAAGGACTCGGCCTCCTGTATCTGCGTCACTGCCAAGTGGGTGGCAGTGTGTATTAAGGCGCCAGGCACGACGACGGTATACTTGCATTCAAATAATGCTAAGCCTTCTTGTGCCAAGTTAGTGTGCCCAAACCCGTTGAGCTCCTTCGAATGAGGGGCAAAGGCTATGGTTTGGAAAAAAATGAAAAGGTTTGGTTAAAAAAAATATATGTTGGTAAAGATCGTATTGACATAATCTCTCTCTCTCTCTCTCTCTCTCTCACTTTCTCTCATTTCTGAAGAAAGTTGGAGGTACATGTCCCTGTGGTCCTCCATTTCCCATGTCCCTGTTATTCACAATAAACATTTACAAAAAACCCCCATTTTTTTCATCCAAACCATAGCTTAAGACCCCCTCAACGAGCTCGTTCTCCACTTTTGTCCTTCCAAACCATAGCTTATGACCCCCTCATTGGAATGAGATCGTTCCAATGAGGGGTTATAGGGCTATGGTTTGGAAGGAAAACAATGGAATAATTTTGAAAAAGTATACTGTCCTTTGCAACTAGAGTTTTAGTTGGAGGGTTAATAATTTCAAATATATAAATTTATTTGTTCCAGCAAGGCCGTAGGCTGAATGTGAAAAAACGAATTCATCCTTTCAAGTGGCCCTGTTAGATGTGAAGCAGAACGGGTACGGTGGCAGATTTAGAACATAAGTCGTTATAACGAGATGCTAAGTCGTTGTAAAGAGATGTTTTCTCATTATAACGAGATGTTTTCTCGTTATAACGAGATACGTTCTCGTTATAACTAAATACGTTCTCGTTATAACGAGATGCTAAGTCGTTATAACGAGATGTTTTCTTGTTATGACGTGATGTCTTCTCGGATATTATCTCGTTATAACGAGATGCTAACTCGTTATAACGAGATGTTTTCTCGTTAACCCTTTACCTAACTCAGGTTTCTGAAATTTGTAATAAAAAATTTCAGAATTTTTCCCCAAAATTTAATTTTTTTCCTCCAAAACATACTTTCTGACCCCTCATTGGGACGAGCGCATTGCGCTCGTTCCAAAGAGGGGTCATAACCTATGTTTTGGAAGAAAAAAATTAAATTTTGGGGAAAGATTGTGTGGTGTTTTTTTACCTATTACGGCGGGCGGATTCGGCCGATTCGTTAGGTAAAGGGTTAAAAGGAGAACCGTTTCTCGTTATAACAAGATGTTTTCTCGCTGTAACGAAAACGTTTCTAGTTATAATAAGACAAAAAAAAATTCCCTATGTCCTAAATCAGCCACCGTACTTTCCAACTAACAGTCTGCTCCATTTTTCATGTAACAAGGTAAATCCATACAGATGATATGTATTCACGTCAAAGATAATACGACGAACATCCATAGAATGGAGCTGGGGTGCTGGGCGGTTTTGATTTTCACTTTCACATTCGGTTTCAGTTTCAGGAAAAAAAACCGCATTCGTTTCAGAACATATAGTAAACAACACTCCACGCTCCGTAACTTAGAAAACAAATTCCGACAATAGCTAAAACGGCACCACACGCTAAAAACTAAAGTGTTAAAAACTACACTTCAAGTGCTATATTTAACACTTACTAAGTGCTGAACTAGCACTTTGTTCAGTGTAGATATCCCAGAACTTGACAGGTGTTACAATAATACCACTTGACAAGATTAATGTCGGAAACAACGCAGATGACGCGGATCAGGCTCGAACTCTCGAGCCTGATCCGCGTATCTGCGTTGTGTCCTTTTAATTATGTACCCACCAAGCGCAAATCAAATTATGGACGATTCTGGAAGAACCACCAATGTTAGACACATGGGAAGTGCCATCCATTCAAGTTTCAGATGTCTGACGATTGTAATGTCTAAGTGCTTAAAGCATTGCACTTTGAGTGTTAAAATCAAACCCTAAGAGTTAGAATGGGTTTAACACCTTGAAAGTGTCAGTTTTAACACTTTAGTTTTTAGTGTGCACTCACCACAAAAAGCCATGTCTAGTATCCCTAGTGGGTTCAGCCTAACTTCCCTTTGATCATTCTTCTGGGCTCTAGGATCAGTTACTAAGTCTATTACTGAGTCAGAAAAAAAAAACATTAAGGGGACGTGCAACCTAACTTTGGTCAAATTTCATTTTCTCAAAAGTCCTTAAAAGGCCAGAAAGGAATAACCCGAATAAATTATGTATCAATTTTTAGAATGAAACATAGATCATGTGGAAACTAATAGTTGACATGGAACTATTATCGCGTGATAGAAAGCACAGCCTGGAAGTCTGCTATGGCATAAGTAATAAACGAGATTTTATACAATAAACTAACATAGTGCTTAATTTACTCAGTAGTTATATTCTGCAATCCTTCTAGTATGGACTCTGAGAAATCTTTTTCTCATTCTTGCAAGGAACGGACACAAAGACTAATTGTAATTTAGGGTGTCTACATTTCACAAGGGCTGCCATTTTTCTTGTGTTTGTTTACCTGTTATGAAGTTCATCAAGGGTCAAATCCACACAAAAATGCACTTCTAGAGGCCCTACCCAGTGGCGGCGCCATGGAGGGGTATGTGGGGGTACTTACCCCTCCACTTTTTTCGCCAAGCGTAGTAAAACAATACTATCATTTTAATTTTTATTGTATTGAACGTTGCGGTGTAATGGTCGGTATGCTTAATCCCATATTCCCAAGTGCACTAAATCAGAAAAGTTTTGAAATTATGTTTGCCCCCCCCCCCCCCCGTCTCCCCCACACACACGCTAGCTGCAAACAACAAACAAGAGTCGAGGGTCCAAATTGCAACAAGGCATGCCGCGTTTAAACGGACTGAAACATAGTGCTTAAGAGTATTCGACGAATGCTAGAATCAAGAGCGTGCAAGGCATCCGTTTGGAATTCAGCCTACAGCAATTTTAAAAAATAAATAAAATTTAATATTTTAGAAAAATTCTCAGAGGTATAACTCAATGAAATCATGCAAATATGAATATCATTGGAACCGGCTTGTTCAGCCGGTTCCAATGATATCCATATTCGCATGATTTTATTGCAAAACAGTTAAAAATTTTCTCAACTTGGGGAGAGGACCCCCCACCCCCACCCCCGAAACCCACCCCAGCTCGGCGCTGCACAATCCCCAACTGTACCCCCTCACTTTTGTAACTCTGGCGCCGCCACTAGCCCTACCGGAAGATATGAACACACTTTCAGCATTTCGAATTAAAACCCCAAGGAGCCTTCGCCGAAAACGGATTCTCTAACTAGAAAAGTAGTTCTACATGAGGCCGAAATTCTCTGACGATAAAAGTGGCGCTACGGATGCTACAAGGGGCCGAATCAAAAGTCCGAAAACCTTTATGCACATCTGAAGACCCTACCGGAACACATGAACACACTTTCAACATTTCGAATTAAAATTCCTTGGAGCCGTTTGCCGGAAACCGATTCTCTAACGACTAAAGTGGTGCTACGGGCTCCACATGGGACCGAATAAAAAATCCGAAACCTTTATGCACTTCTAGAGGCCCTATCGGAACATATGAACACACTTTCAGCATTTCGAATTAATAACCCATAGGAGCCTTCTCTAACCACAAAAAGTAGTTCTACGGGCGCCACATGGGGCCGAATCAAACATCCGAAACCTTTATGCACATGTAGAGACCATACCAGAACATAAGAACACACTTTCAGCGTTTCAAATTAAAACCCTTAGGAACCTTTCGCCGGAAACCGATTCTCTAACGACAAAAGTGACGCTTCGGGCGCCACATGAGGCCGAAAATAAAAGCCGAAACCTGTATGCACATGTATAGAGACCCTACCAGAACATATGAACACACTTTCAGCGTTTCAAATTAAAACCCCGACGAGCCTTTCGCCGGAAATCGATTCTCTAATGACAAAAGTGGCGCTACGGGCTCCACATGGGGGTCGAATCAAATACCCGAAACCGTTAGGCGCGTCTACAGACCCTACCGGAACATATGAACACACTTTCAGCGTTTCGAATTAAAATCCCTGGGAGCCTTTCGCCGGAAACCGATTTTCTAACGACAAAAGTGCCGCTACGGGCACCACCTGGTGCCGAATCAAAAATCCGAAACCTTTATGCACATCTAGAGACCCAACCGGAACATATGAACACACAGCGTTTCGAATTAAAACCCCTTGAAACCTTTCGCAGGAAGCCGATTCTCTAACGACAAAAGTGGCGCTAAGAGCGCCACATGGGGACAAATAAAGAATCTGAAACGTCTATGCACATCTAGAGACCCTATCAGAACATATGAATTCACTTTCAATGTTTCGAATTAAAACCCATAGGAGCCTTTCTGCAGAAACCGATTCTCTGACGACAAAAGTGGCGCTACGGACGCCAGATGGGGCCGAATCAAAAGTTCGAAAACCTTTATGCACATCTGGGGACCCTACCGAAACATATGAACACACTTTCAACATTTCGAATTAAAACACCTAGGAGCCTTTCGCCAGAAACCTATTCTCTAACAACAAAAGTGGCGCTACGGGAACCACATGGGGCCGAAACAAAATTCCGAAACCTTTATGCACATCTAGAGACCCTACCGGAACATATGAAGACACTTCAAGCATTTCGAATTAAAAGCCCCCAGGAACCTTTCGCCGAAAACTGGTTCTCTAACGACAAAAGTAGTTCTATCGGCGCCTTATGGGGCCGAATCAAAAGTCCGAAAACCTTTATGCACATCTGAAGACCTTACCGGAACATTTGAACACACTTGCAACATTTCGAATTAAAACCCCTAGGAGCCTTTTGCCGGAAATCGATTCTCTAACGACAAAAGAGGCGATACAGGCACTACCTGGGGCCGAATAAAAATCCGAAACCTTTATGCACACCTAGAGACCCAACCCGAGCATATGAACACACTTTCAACGTTTCGAATTAAAACCCCCTAGAAGCCTCTCACCGGAAACCGATTCTCTAACGCCAAAAGTGGCGCTGCGGGTGCCACATGGGGCCCAATCAAAAATCCGAACTCTTTATGCACATCTAGAGACCCTATCGGGACATATGAACACACTTTCAGCATTTCGAATTAAAACACCTTGGAGCCATTCGCTGGAAACCGATTATCTAACGACAAAAGTGGCGCTACGGGCGCCACATGGGGTCGAAAAAAAATCCCAAACCAAGATGCACATCTAGACATCCTACCGGGACATATAAACACACTTTAAACAACAGAAATTACATGTCCTAGGAGCCTTGTGTCGGAAAGCAGTATTTCAGCTCAATCTTTAAGTGACGCCACTGACACCACCTGGTGATAAAATTCAAACTAAACCTATTTTTGTCATCTCTATACCATACCAAATAAGTATGGTAAGTTTCAAAATTATAGCTCGAAAAAGGGACGTACAGACGTATGGACGGAGATCATCACTATAGCACTATATTATAAATATAATAACCACCAGTAATTAACCCTTTGAACCCTAGCGGCCGTTTTTTTTCCAGCCAAGAACATGATACGTCATAATTTCATTAAATAGGATGGATGCTAAGTACATGTGTGTGGTAGACCAATCAATATTTTCAACGTCCAGCCCCAAGGCTGCAGGTTGAAAATATTAATTCGTCCACCCCTAAATAATGAACATGGATTCTTCTAGTTGCTGTCATTGAACTAATATGGAATATACCACCAGGGGTCAATGGGTTAATACTATGTAGTGACTGTTCATTTAATGCTATTGTTGCTAATCAAGTGTCAACTACATGCCGACTTGGATTGGAAGTGGCGAGCCTAATCTCGAATGGGTGAATTACTTATTTTCAGTAAAATTGGCAGTGAGTGCTATGAAAATTGTATTGTATAGTAAAAACTCTTTTATTACATGATATGTATTTATTAGCTCCGCCTGACCAAGTCAATCGAGCTTTTTTGATACTAAGTCGTCCGCCCGTCTGTCCGTCCGTCCGTCTGTTTGTCTGGGTCATAATTTCTTAACCGCTGAATATCTTTCAATGAAACTTTATACCAATATGTAATATCAAAAGACAGTGTGTCGTGAATTATAATATGGTATGTGTCCCTCAAGGTCAAGGTCACAGGCCCTATGATAAGGTGACACTTAGAAAAACTTTGACATTTGTTTGTCTGGGCCATAATTTCTTAACCGCTGAATATCTTTCAATGAAACTTTATACCAATATGTAATATCAAAAGACAGTGTGACGTGAATTATAACATGCACTCTAAATCGGTTGGGTTAAAAATCAACCCAAATCGACTGGGTTGAGTGAATATGAACCCAATTTGGGTTCATATTCACTCAACCCAGTCGATTTGGGTTGATTTTTAACCCAACCGATTTTAGAGTGTGGTATGTGACCCACAATGTCAATCACATGATAAGGTGACACTTAGAAAAACTTTGACATTTGTTTGTCCAAGCCATAATGTCTTAACCACTGAATATTAGCTCCGCCTGGCACAATGTCAGTGGAGCTTTTCTAATTCCAAGTTGTCCGCCGTCTGTATGTCTGTCCGGGCCAACATTGGGGGTTTAGGGAATATTATTATTAGGGGCTACCTCCAAATTAAGGTAGTGTTAGGGTTAGGAGTGGGGTGGGGTTAGGGTTAGGGGTAGCCTCAGAGTAGGGCTTAAGGTTTGGGGAGGGTTAGGTCCCGGGGGGGGGGTAGGGTTGGGGTCAGGGGTGGGGTTTTAGTTTTAGTAGCCCCTAAACCGGAAAATAGCTCCTAATCCTATTGGTTTGGCTAGGGTGGGGTTGGGTCAGGGGTGGGGTGGGGTTAGGGTTAGCCCATAGTAGGGCTTAAGGTTGGGGGGGTTAGGTCCCGGGGGTGGGTGGGGGTTAGGGTCAGGGGTGGGCTTTTAGGGTTTAGGGTCAGGGGGTAGGGTTAGGGTGTGTTTTTTGGGTGGGGTTAGGGTTAAATATAGGTTCTAGGGTGGAGGGGGTGGGTTCTGGGTAAAATAAGGTTTTGGACTTACAAATATTTTTTTGGTAGCCCATAAACCCGAAATGTTAGAGCGTCCGTCTGTCCATCCGTTGTCTGTCCGTCTGTCATCAACATTTTGTTTGTCCGGTCCATATAATTTGATCTAATCGGCAGACCTCGTTCATACTTGGTAAAATTATTACTCATGACTCAAAAGTGTGTCGCGACATTGATCCAAGGTCATATCATCAAGGTCAAGGTCATAGACAGCAAAACTTGGATATTGTTATAAAGCCATTGTCTGGGCCATATAACTTGGTGTAATTGGCAGACTCAAAGTTGATACAATTATTATCCATGACTCAAAGGTGTGTCATGACTTTGATTCAAATTCATACCATCAAGGTCGAGGTCACAGGCGGCAAAACTTTTATGTTGTTATCCAGCCCTTGTTTGGTCCATATAACTTTGTGTGATTGACATGTCTTATTCATAGCTGGTACAATCATTTCTCATGACACAGACTTTGATCCAAGGTCATACTACCAAGGTCACAGACAACAAGACTTTGATATTGTTATACAGCCCCTATCTGGTCTTTATAATTGAATCTGTGTGACAGATCTTGTTCATATTTCACACAATTGGTACCAGTAACTTAACCTCGTGTCACTAATTTGACTCATTGCCCATTGTCATATCATGAAGGTTAGGGTCACAAGCAGTAACATTGGGATTCTTGTCTTGTATTCAGCTTCCCATAATAGCAGTGACCCTCGGCGGAGCTGTCTAGGCGTAGCTGCCTCTTGTACTTTGGTAGACGCCAGAGATTGGACTCTGGAATTCCTCTATCACAGGACACTATGTCTCTCAGAGCTCAATGTCAACACCAGCTATATTCATTGTTATTTAATTCCGTTATTGGATATAAATAAATGCTTCTGATATATCACTTGGACATTCTAAGACCCCTTATATACTACGACAAACCCTCACGTCACATTATCTGTGGTCATTTCTGGTGTTGCATGAGCAATGACAGCTGCCCAGAATGCCATTGAATGCTCAAGTACGGCCAAAATCACAACAACGGCCTGCCCTGCATGCAGAATACTTACATCAATCTGCTTCGTTAAGTTAGAAAGCATGGGTTAGAATTCATGTGTGTACATGGTTCGGTATGCTTCATATGTTTTGAAACTATCGCTCTTCTGTAGTTGCTGTTTGGGGAGATTTGAATGTTGCTTACTCGTGAGATTTTAGAACATTAAAAACTTATCTGTTCCCCAATACCAATTTTATAGGCAGTGAATTACAGGTCTGAATAATATCGCAATTTTCTTGGTTATTAAATTCATTTATCAAAAAACATATACTTTGTGGTCGCATTTCGGAAATTCCTGTGATTTTGTCCACCAGGTGGCTGCGTGCTATTTCCGTCAACAGATTGTACAATACACATAGATTTTTACAACCGTCTGAGGCCAATAGCAATCAAAATCGACGTGGATCCATATTACACACAACGCGGTTGTGCGAGGAAGAAATTTAAATTTATGATGGTACTAAATTTCACTATATTTGGTGAACAGAAAAAAGAACTTTCTCAAACTTTGGTATTCTTTTCCGATTAGCAGACTTCACAAAGCCTTCTTTACATGACAAATATAGTTCGGCTACAATCAAATTATTTTTTCGTAAATATACAATTGTAAGTACTGCAATATATGTTGATGTAAATATATTTTTATTTCCAAACATAATTTTCCAGTTTTATGTTTTGCTCATCGACAAGAACCAAATAATAGTAGTTCAATTCGGCTCCGTATTAATCCCTCGCTAAAACTTGCGTAACTTCCAACACTTTTCAACAGTGCCACTAAGGACTGTATCTCGCAATTATTACATTGTCAGCTGAATATTTCCCTATTTATATATCGTGTGTTATATATTACATCGCCTCGCAGATTCGAAAACAGCAATGAAATGTTTGCTGATTTCAGATCTTTGGACATTAAATCGTTTCCAAACTTGGCCAAAGAATCAAGTGATCAAAACAAGCATGTCTTCCCAACACAATCGATATTTCGTGGTCGTTCATTTTCCTATGAGAGTTTTCAACACGTCGGTGATGAAATGATGAATATGCTTTCTCCAAGTATGGAGTGTGGAGTCTTTTATTTACAGCTCCGACATTAGAATTGCCGATCTGTTGCTTGTTATTCTTGTCGGTTACTTGTCAATTTCTTTGTCACCAAAAGTGAAAAAAGTAATTTTTTAAAAAAAAAGTGGATAAATGCAAGTTTTGTGTGCTTTTGTCATTATTTTGGTATATAATATGGCGCTATTCACCATTAAATCGTATTTAGGGCATTGTTAAACTTTTCAAAAAAATGTCGAAAGTCTTGTTGGAAGACCCATTAATTAGGGTAACAAAGGAAAAAAGATCATCTATTTTATGTTGTGTTCTCTGTGTCACATTTTCCCCCTTATTGGCGCGTCCGGTGGACGCGTCAATAAGGGAGAAAATGTGACAAGGAGAACACGATGTATTCAGTCTTTGCCCAAAAGGCTAAGTGACGACAGTCCACGTGGGCTACTAGTCCAGTTCCCTCCCAGTAAGTTTGATCAGTTTATGCACACAGTAAAAGGATTCGGTCGAGTTTTGCTGGGTCTTGCGGTTCGGTTGCCCGGGTTACCGCAAAAAAAAAAAAAAAAAAAAAACGGAATCGAGCGGGAAAACCGAAAAACTTCCCAGCTCTAGCCTACACACTAAAAACTAAAGTGTTAAAACTGACACTTTCAAGAAGTTAAACCCATTCTGTCTCTTAGGGTTTGATTTTAACACTCAAAGTGCAATGCTTTAAGCACTTAGACATTTCAATCGTCAGACATCTGAAACTTGAATGGATGGCACTTCCCATGTATCTAGCATTGGTGGTTCTTCCAGAATCGTCCATAATTTGATTTGCGCTTGGTGGGTACATAATTAAAAAGACACAACGCAGATGACGCGGATCAGGCTCGAGAGTTCGAGCCTGATCCGCGTCATCTGCGTTGTTTCCTTTTAAGTGTCGCGACATTACACTTGTCAAGTGGTATTATTGTAACACCTGTCAAGTTCTGGGATATCTACACTTGAACAAAGTGCTAGTTCAGCACTTAGTAAGTGTTAAATACAGCACTTGAAGTGTAGTTTTTAACACTTTAGTTTTTAGCGTGTACACCATAGAATGTGAACCCTTCAGATTGTCTACACTTAAGAATGGAGCCGAAATATCCAGGACTCGACCAAGTAAAACAATACTGAACGAAACACTTCGTTTAACGAAGGTAATTCATTAAAACAACAACATAATACATGAAATTATTTCGTATACAGGATTAGTTGGTTGTCATATACTTACAACGAACGCCTTCAAGTTCAAACAAAGGCCATCTGAAACGTAAGGGTAATTCTGCGTAATGAAAACTATAGTTTCACTATGTGGTCAACTTTCTTTTCAAATTAGCGGCTTTCGAAGAAAATGTTGGACTTCTGGCGACCAACGATTTTTTTTTCCGACGGACGACTAAAATGTCCAACAGACAACGTCATAGGAGGCTAACCTCTGTGTATGCTTGTTTGCGTGGGAGTCTGAATGTGTATCATATTTCAAAAAGATGCAAAATAACAAGAATGTTATTTATTTATTTATTTATTTATTAGGGTTTAACGACACATTAACAGCCAGGGTCACATCATGTCGGTGACAGTTTTATGGGTGGAGGAAGCCGGAGTACCAGGAGAGAACCACCGAGCAACGACGAGCTGCTGTCAGGTCCCCAACATCGTAACTCTGAACTCTGCACCGCGGCACAGGCAGGGTTAGATTGGTTGAAGACATGCGCACCATCGACGTGCAGTACGCCTTAGTACACAGCGTCATCGTGCCCCCATGTAGGCAATCGAAGTTAAGTGCCTTGCCCAAGGACACAACGCGGGAGCACCAATCAGTCGCTGAAATGGTCACCCATCCAGCTACTAACCGCGCTCGACGTTGCTTAACTTCGGTAATCTGACGAGAACCGGTTACCGCGACGCCACCGCGCCCCCTAACAAAAATGTAACATAAACCTCACTGAACGATAGCGAAGATAGCATTTCTGATGATTGGATTTATTTATTTAGTTTGAACAATATTTTATTTCCTTAATTTGACAGAATATTATGATACTGTAAAGTTCTTGTTACCTAGGGTTCTCACGATGAGAGTGGGACGGATGTATTAAAATAGTCACCAATACGCTTTGGACGGGACTAACCGCGTTGTGACGCGAACGGGACTAATGGACGACAACATGCAAAGAAAAATTACCTCTGAACCAGATTAATCAATTTTATATATATATCACTATTCAGTACAGAGCTTCCACTTTCTCTCGTAGTCACGTCGCTTCTCCTCTAGCGGGAAAGCGCACGCCCTATTTATATAACAAAGAAGGTCACGTGACCTCCCCAAAAACAAACAACCAATGAAAACAGTTCTTTACAATGCCCCCTCCTAGGGAGCAACGCGTCCCGCGTTCACTAAAATTTAAGTCAGCAAAGTCTTACTGTTTATAAAAGTTTCTCCCACTCTGTCGTGACAGTCTTTACACAAATATCACCCCGAAAGAACTCCTGAATCAACCTCTCGCGTACCCGTGTGCACCCTTCGCTGGACGGTACAGAAGCTACAGGACGAGAAACTTCACGTTCATCAGAAGCATCGGCACAAACAGAGGACGGGCGAACTGCAACGGTACAAGGATCCTTCTCGCGTACCACAGAACGCGACGACTGGCTGGATGAAGATGACGACAACGACGAAGCACTAGCGCACGACACAGATGACATAACAGACGCACTACGCCCGACTGCACCGACAGTGGTGACGGTGGACACACACTCGGATGACACTTTAGCTTGTACCGTTTTACTACCCTCACTCCCATTACTTTTATGCTTAAGTCCACGATGCCTCTCTAAATCGTACCGACGTGAAAACTGTCTCTCAGGACTCTCTGGGCACGCATACCGGCATCCAGAATGGCAATCGTACACATGCCTACGTAAGGAAGTCGGATTGTCGTACTTCTTTCCACACGTGTTACACTTCAATAGTGAACCGTCGTCTCGATCTCCGCCGCGCCTGTCATCCTTGCTTCTCTCTTTTCTCGCCTTCTTATACGGGGAAGACCTCTCTTTCCTTGCCACTTGCTTCACTCTAGCCATAACTGAAATTTATAAAAATACATCAGACTACGTCTCAGATCCAATTGGGTCAACGAATTTGACGCGAATATCGACAAAGTAGTACTCATAGTAAGGAATAGTATCTAGTATCTAGTCCCAACCAAAGCGTTTTGGTGGTCTACGGGTTCTATGGGGTTGCTCCATCACACCGGGCCCAAAATTCGTAATAACACCCTCAGCCTCTACATCATCGTCTTCAACCGGCATTTCTATTATTACCTCCCCTGCCCTATCAACCCGTGATGATTTGTCGGCAACCCCTTGGACTACTACTTCCATGGACTCGCTAGACACCTCTACTGGACTCGCTCCCCTCATAGGAGTATTAACCCCACCGTCAGTCTGGATCCCTACATCTACAGTAGCCTCAGGACTAGCCTTCACCCAATCATTGTCGCATTCACCTACAAATGGTTTAAGGCGGTCAAAATGTACTACTTTGAGCTCCGATTTCGGTTTCCTTTGCACCCTATACACCGTATCATTAAGGCGGTGCTTCACAAAGAATGGCCCTTCCCAATGGCAGTGTAATTTTGGCGAGCGTCCCTTTTTCTTTGCTGGATTGTACAACCAAACGGCATCGCCCACTCAAAACGAATTGCCATGCGCTAAACGGTCGTACACCCGTTTTTGACGCAGCATTGTTCCCTTGAGGTATTCCCGTGCAGTATCATGGTTTCTCTGTATCCTATCTCACAGCATTTGAGCATACTCTGTAACTTCAGTATGAAATCCAGGCGGTGTTTCATAGCTAAGGTCTATCGGAAGCTGAACTTCTCTCCCCAGCATCATTGCATTAGGAGTTTCCCCTGTGGATGACTGGGCAGAACTTCTGTACGCCATCATTAGAAATGGCAACTGCTCATCCCAGTCTTTTTGACTCTTGTCGACCGCTAATGATAACATGCTCTCCAATGTTCGATTGAACCTTTCAATCATTCCGTCTGACTGTGGATGATATGGAGTGGTCCGTGTTTTGGTCATCCCTAACATACTGCATACTTCCTTAAATACAGCCGATTCGAAATTCCGTCCTTGATCAGAATGTAGCTCACGGGGCACTCCAAATCGGCATATATACTCCTTTACTAGCTTATCCGCTATGGTAGTCGTCTCCTGATTGGGGATAGCATACGCTTCTACCCATTTTGTAAAGTAGTCCCCCACGACTAACACAAACTTGTTGCCTTGGAGAGTCGCGGGCAAAGGACCCATCACATCTACGGCTATCCTCTCCCCTGTGCAACCAGCTGTTTGTTGCTGCAAAGTGGCACGTCGTTTCCGACCCCCGTACTTGCGCCGCTGACAGTTTACACACTTTCTGCATTGCAGTTTAACATCTCTGTGGAGACCGTACCAGAAATATCTCTGCCTGGCTTTGCCGAGTGTCTTCCAAAAACCCAAATGCCCTGCCGTTCTAGTTTCATGGAGCTGCTTCAAACATTCCTCTCTATAACATGCTGGCAACAGCAACTGCCACACGACACTATCCCCTTTCGCCGATTCGTACCGCCTGTACAGGACGCCGTCCCTCAACTCTATACTATCCCATTGGGACCAATAACTTTTAACTGCTTTGGAGAGTGGACTAACCACACTCCAGTCCAGTCTATTTGGCGCTTCCATCTTCCATAGAACCATATGTTTCAAGTCAGCATCCGTCTTCTGCGCATGCGCCATCTCCTGTCTATCCCAATTAGGGCTGATAGAAATCACATTCGCCTTAGCGCTCCTCTTCCCGACTTCTACAACCTCTGCTTTATCAAGTCTTTGTTCAGGCAACTCATCTGTTCGACCACATTGCCGGCACGGTCGACGCGACAATGCGTCAGCATTATTATGTCGCTTCCCCGGTCTGTGCTGTACTGTAAAATCGAAAGCACTCAAAGCTTCAAGCCACCTGGCTACTTGTCCTTCCGGCTCCTTGAAATTCATTACCCATTGCAACGATCCGTGGTCTGATCTCACCGTAAATTTCTTTCCCAGTAAATAATGCCGGAAGTACTTCAAAAAATAGACAATAGCCAGCAGCTCTCTCCGGGTCGTACAGTAGTTCTTCTCTGTCTTCGACAAACATTTGCTTGCATAAGCGATCACCCTCTCATCGCCGTCCTGCTTTTGGGAAAGCACAGCTCCTATGGCGTTGTTGCTTGCGTCCGTGTCAATGACAAATTCCCCTTCTTCTCTTGGGTATCCTAAAATCGGCGCCTCTATCAACCTCCGCTTCAGCTCGGCGAATGCTTGTTCACACTGCTGATTCCACCGAAAAGTGTGCCCTTTCTCTGTTAGCACATGCAGCGCTTTGGCTATGTCAGAAAACCCCTTTATGTACCTTCTATAATACGAGGCCAAACCTAAAAAACTTCTCACTTCCTTCACACTCCGTGGGGCTGGCCAATTCCTCACAACATTGACTTTAGCCGGGTCTGTTGATATACCTTTATCAGAGACCACATGACCCAAATAGGAGACCTGTCTCCGAAAAAGATGACATTTGCTCGGTTTTAGTTTCAATCCAGCGTTTCTCATCCTGTTGAGCACTATTTGCAACCTTTCCAACTGATTTATGAATGACGTGCCACAGACAATGATGTCATCTAGATATACGAGGCATATCTCCGGCTGCAACCCGGCCAACACCGACTCCATGAGTCTCTGAAATGTGGAAGCGGAGTTTGCCATCCCCATTGCCATTACATTCCAATGGAATAGTCCAGCATTCGTGGTAAACGCTGATTTCAATTTAGCTTCCTTGTCAAGTTCCACTTGATGATAGCCCGACAGTAAATCCAATGTGGAAAACCATGTTGCTCTGCCTAGAGATTCAAGAGAATCGTCGATTCTCGGCATGGGGTAGGCATCTTTGATGGTTTTTTTGTTTAAGCGCCTGTAGTCGACGCAAAGCCGTACCCCACCGTCCTTCTTCTGGACCAACACTATAGGTGCCGCCCATGGGCTGTTGGAGGGCTCAATTACGCCTCGTTCCAGCATATCCTTTATAAGAGTTTGCGCTTCATTGCGTCTGAAAAATGGCAGCCGTCTAGGTCGTTGTTTTATCGGTATTTCATCTGTCGTCACTACAGAATGCTTTACTAGACCCGTTCGTCCCAGGTCATTGTCATCCTTGGAAAACACATCTGAATTACGGACTATGAATTCCCTCATTTCATCTCGCTGTCTGTCCGTTAATGACCCTACAGACCGATCATACAAATCTTGTAAGTGCACCGGTATACCGTATGGTAGCGTGCCTGTTAGCTCTTGATCTTCCAGGAGTATTTTAACTGGTTCTAAATTAGGCTCTAAGATTGGATTTGCCATTCCAATTGTCGTACCTTTGTGTACCAGGACACAGTCACTATTCGAATTGAATACCCGAATGGGCACCGTATCTGCCTCTGTGTCTACTAGCATCCTCCCTATAAGTAACCCTTTTTCCAATAATTTCGTGTTGTTCGTCCCTTCTATCACTCCTAATTTAGTCATTCCGTCACGTAGCTTAAGACAACCTGGGATAACTATCTCATGGCCTGCTGGGACGGCCACTGTCGCCTGCGCCGTCACACGACAGCATACAAACTTGTTCTGGTTCACGTCGACACAGCTTATGATCTCATCGTCCAACTTCAAACACAACTTCTTTAAGTCGACTTGGCAGTTCGTAGCTTTCAGAAAATCCATACCAAGGACGCCGTCCCCTGTTATTCTTGCTACGAATACTTTTGCTTGTCTTTCACGCCTTCCAATTATAATTCCCAGTTGACACTTTCCCAGTATAAATAAACCTTGTCCGTCCGCCATCGTAACTTTAACCCCGTTTTCTTCCAATTCTACCCCTCTTTTCCGTAAATGTTGGTCATATATTCTCTCAGATATGATTGTGACGGACGCTCCTGTATCTACCAATAGATTGACGGATGCTGAACCTATTGCAGCTGCCACATAAAGACCTGTAGACAAATCTCCTCCCGTCTCGTTAGCATGAGCCTCCCATTTTTCCGTCCCGTCCTTCTTTACATGTTTGGACCCTCCATCTGCGATCGAACTCGGGTCCCGCCGTCCGATCGACGCCCATTTCCCGACCCATTGGCTTGTCTGTTTGGGCAGTCCCTCTTAAAATGGGTTGCACTGCCGCAGCTATAGCATCGCCTTCTTTGCGTCTCCCTTGGTATTTGTTGTGCTTCGGGACTCCTTTTGCTCAGTTGTTCGTTCACATTACTTAAAAGCTGCTGAACACTCTCCATCTGACTCCTCAGAGATTCCATATTTCTATGCGTCTCGTTTGTTATTTCGTCCATTCTTTCCTTCAGTTCCGTTAGTTCCCTTCCCTTCTGTTCTTCTACCGCTATCTCTCCTTCATACCCCGGCGTCACAGCGGATCTCACGAATTTCCTGTTTCCAACCCGCTGTCTGTCCGTCCTGGAAAATGATTCAATCTCTAATGTAACCCGGATGGCTTCATCTAGCGTCTTAGGTTTGGCTTGAAACACCCTTACGCGCAGGTCAGCATCCGTGACGGCGTCTATAAAATGTCCTTTAGCAAGCCTGTCCTTGGCGGACACCGGTAGTTCTGGATAGGCCAAAGATGTGAGACGCCTGATTGCAGCTCCAAGCTCTTGTAAGTAGTTAGGGGAGCCACTATAGACCCAAGCATTTTTAACACTGAGTTTCCCATAGGGTCCATTGCCTTAGTGTTAAATTGTGTAACTTATAGACCCAAGAATTTATAGTTGTGTAACTTATAGACCCAAGAACTTATAGACCCAAGAACTTATAGCCCCAAGAACTTATAGACCCAACATGTATGCACTGGTGGCACAGTGCATACATGTTGGGTCTATAAGTTCTTGGGGCTATAAGTTCTTGGGTCTATAAGTTCTTGGGTCTATAAGTTACACAACTATAAATTCTTGGGTCTATAAGTTACACAATTTAACACTAAGGCAATGGACCCTATGGGAAACTCAGTGTTAAAAATGCTTGGGTCTATAGTGGCTCCGCATCATGCTTTATGACCAGATCCTATAGTACATTTCTGGCTTATAAGTTTTTTTCACTGGAGGATAAGGGAACTGGTTTTTTGTCTTTTTATAACAAAGACTTGATTGTGTACATGAGAAGATCTCTTTCTAATAGTGTGGGTAGCCCTTAGAAGGGCTGTTTTAGTTTTGATGAAGTGCAAGTCACTCAACAGTTAGCAATATTTTTCATGTATCGCCCAAGACCATCGAATCGTACCCGTTTCTTTTTTTTAGGTTTAACAATATCATCAGATGATTCTTCCTCTGGAATAGGTTGTTGAATTACTGTATCTGTTTGTGTGGATGTAGTCACTAACTGATTCTGTGCTTGACGTCCCCTTTTTCTCTTAGGTTGAGGTTTCGGTTCTGCCAACTCATGTGGTACTGTTAAAGGAAGAGATGACACTTTGAAATCTATAGGAACTGTAATCTTATCAGCTGAGAGAACAATCTTTTGGTGAGATGATTTCATGTCTTGTAGAGTCTCCAAGATTTTCTGTAATAATGTTTCATTTTTTTCATCTTGTGAAAAAGTATTATTCACCCTCTTATTTGGTATGGTATCCTTTTGGTTTGGTATTCTCTGCTGTGTCATCAATGAGTTGTCAATACGAATTAAATCGTTAAAATCATCTAGTATATTGTATTCATCCATGATTGAATGCAGAACAGGCGATTGCTTTTTATCAAATGAATTGTCTGGAATGTGTGTTAGATTTTATAGACTATGCGAGGATCGGAAATGCACTGGAGAACGCTCACGCGACAATTTTTGATCGAGTGCGGGAAACGATTGTTGATAACAGACGTTTACTATCACAGCCGTCCGATGTCAACAATCGTTTCCCGCACTCGATCGAAATTGTCGCGTGAGCGTTCTCCAGTGCATTTCCGATCCTCGGATTGTCGATAAAAAGAAGGTGAGTTGAGGATTTGGATACATTTCATCTGACTCAAGAAATCATATTTGACAGAGAGGAAAAAGACATGGAGCCAACGAAGATCAATTACAGTTCCGTAGAGAGTTATGAGAGAACCAAGAAACAGAGAGCCGATGAAGAATTCGCCTTGGCTTTGAGAAAGTGGTGGTCGGCAACACTTTCGATGGAAGAACAACTTAAGAAGATTGAAGACCACCCTTTCGTCAAAACCGCCACACGTCCGTTCGGGGAGATCCAGTACAAGAATCGACCTAAACACTGGTTTGATCTCCCCGTACATTTGCAGGAGGAAGCTCTTGTAGGACGAAGCTATGCATGGGAACAAGATTGCTTTACAGATGAAGAGATGCTAGCAACAACCATAGGCGTGTGGGAAGGTGAATTCTTCACCGAAGCAGAGATGGGTTTACCAAACAGCTCTCTACGGAACTGAAGATGTTTTAAAAACGGCCCTTTTCAGGGCCAACCACACTATTAGAAAGAGATCTTCTCATGTACACAATCAAGTCTTTGTTATGAAAAGACAAAAAACAGTTCCCTCCCTAGAGTGTGACCCAATGTCTATATTAATTTAAAATCATTTTATATTAGGGGTTATCCATATGGTTTTTGGGTTGTCATCTCTCCACCCTGTGTATACAACTTCTATAACTGGGGAAATTTTGTGTGTCTTCTTGTGCTTTGTTGAAAGTATAAGGAAATTATGCTTACAATAAAACACAAGAACACATGCACAAAATAAAAAAAAACTTAGTGATTCGCGTTGTGGTCGAACTCTCTGTGATAGTTGTTTTTTTCTATAGTAAGAATAGTATTCATTGTATGTTTAGCAATCAAAATTATCTCTACAGTATAAACTGTATATCAGGTTACACTATAAAAGTTTTTGATAAGTATGCATACAATATTAAAGCCTAATACTCACAGTGAAAAAGAGAAGTGACTCTTAACTCTTTTTTACTGTTGGGAAATAATAGGGACACGGTGATAAAAAGGGATTATAGGACTAACCTAACAAATTCGACAAAACTATCACAGAGGTTTTAACAAAAGACAAAACTGTATTTTAAAGTTGAATCATTATATTGAAATGAACTCTGAACATATATACACCGAGATCTGAGTTTGCCTATCCATGAGAAAACCTATTTACATCAAGATTCTTTTTTATGCTAGTTTTTTTATTTGATACCCAAGATTGTTTTTTGAAAACAATCTTGGGTATCAAATAAAAAACTGATATCACTCAAGTGATCTGATCTTGAAACAAATATATAAAATAACTAAAAAACCCTATCTCTCTGTTACACAAATGTCTGGCGAAAATTATATAATAGATGATTGACTTTTAATAAAAAACTTAAAAAACTAAAAGATGTAAAAAATTACCTCTGTGGGATTGTTTTGACACCTGATATTTATTACAATTATTTCAAATAATGTCTATAAGTTTGCTCAAACCATCGTCGAACATCTCTATCATTCTCTTGAAAATTTCTTGGATCAAATTTGATAGTAAGAACTGTCTCTAAATCATATCCTCTTGCAAGATGATCTAAAGCAAATATACAGTACATTCCACACACAACAGTAAATTCACTTTGTAGTCTCATTGTATTTATTGTCCAGGAATCTGTATTTTTCACTATGAAATTGTATATGTCTCTATCTAATGGTGGTAAACCATATGAATCAAAGTAGATAGCAGAATGATTGTCTTTAAAATATATTGCTATCCAATGTTCTCCTGGTTCTTTTGATGAATCTGTGTTCACAATATATGCTTGTCTGTGTTTAGGTTTTCGTTTTGGTAACAAGTCTTTTGAACACACTTTTCCTTTTAAGGATGATAACCTTTGAGAACTGTCAAGTATAGTTTGTAATTGTATGGTTTCCATCTTCTTAGCCTTGAAAAAGGCTGGCACGGAGCCATTAATCAAGATATCCTGTATAATATGACCAGTCTCTTTTAACTAAATCTGCCCACTTTTGAATGTCTTTTTGGCAGTCTATTTCAAAGTCTATATGAGCACAATATTCTAATAAGTTTATTTTTCTTGCTCTCTTGTGTAGATTATATAGTATAGTCACTGGACACACTTTCTGTAAACACTCTGCAATGTTCATATCTATTAATGTTGTTGTGTTGGTTCGATTTTCTTCTTCACAGATATTTTTCATTTTCTGTTGAATGGATTTTGTCAGTTCTATCACTACACATTCTTGAAATAATGTTTGTATTTTTTCTTTACACATCTTGCAATGTTCACACTGACTCATCTTGTTTAATAGTCAAATATCACTTCTCTGAATTTGTTGATTTCTATCTCACTATCAAATTCTGCATAGACAACAACGTTGATCACCTCTGGAAGAGCTTGAGCAAACTGAAGTTCAAACCTAAGATTGCCAGACTTTATTGGGTGAGCCAAGGGCCCACTACTACTCTGATCAGGTGTCAAATCAATACCCCAAAGGGTATACCCTTTTGCATAATCCTGCAAAGATAAATTAAATGATTGATTTTGTTCAAAATAGCCCATAGCTTCAAACAATGATAAATATGAATTTAGATAAAGTCCACCTTCAAAATTCGGTTCAAAGGGACGTGCTTTAATGGAATGTCCATCTATTGTGATTTCCAACTTATTCAAATCGAAATGTTGAAAATTAAATGGATTACTGCCAATATCTCCATTTATATCTCTATTACTAACTAAACCAAGAATAATTCGTTTTGGCATCTGTTTATGAAACAGATAGTCTTCTATTTTTGAACGAAGACCACTTCCAATAGTAAAAGTTTTAATTTCACTACGTCTTATGGGCATTTTATAATTTGTTCGATCTATTTGTGCATTAAGATCATTCGCAAATTTTGGAAATAAATCCAATGCCGGTATTCTGAATATGGCTTTTTGAATTTCTATTTTTCCATGTTCACTACCAATCAAACAAAATTTAGTTGGAGCACGATGCAATTTAATTCTCATCTCAACTCCATTTGGTAAATACTTATCTTGCACAAACAGATCTAAATGCAGTTTTCCTCTTAGTTGTACATTTTTGCTACCACCAATTATTTTAGCTCGCTCAGTCAAACCTTTGTTCGACGAAGCTTTACTTGTTTCTGCGTGGTGTCCAGGAGTATCTGTATACCACATCTCACTAGCAGCTAGATGTGTTTTTTTCACATCTCTTGAATAACTAAGAAAATTCTCAAAATATGCTCTATAAGGATAAAGATCTGTATTGGTGGTGATAAGATTGCCATTCAGTGTAACATCAATTTTACTGAACATGCTATGAAAAAAATTATTGATAGGAGCAATTTGTGTATCTCCAGCCAAAACACTCCCATCTTGTTTTGTAATTTTAAATTGAACTTCAAGTGTAGATGCTGCAAGATCTAACCACTTGGTTGTTTGTCTTGGAATTAAAAATTCTATTGGTGAAGAATTATTTAAAGATGCAATAGGAAATTGTTCAATTTCACCAATATTTTCTATACCACTCGATGTTGGTGATACATTATCTGGATCAAAACTACTACCAAAATGTTCGCAAGATCCATGTAACATCATGATTTTTTTCAATCAAATATATCAAGTGGTCTTGATTTTCGTTTTGAATAAGCTTGTCTTTGACGTGTCTTACCTCTACGAGAACGAACCACAGACTGACGTTTTCGTTCTTGTTTTTGTCTTTTTATACCTAAAGCAGATTCACCAACTGATTTCAAAAGATCTTTTCCATGAGTTAATAAAATGTCTTTAGGTGCTTTACGTTTTTTTATCAATTCATTTGCTATTTCTAAACCATGTCTTAATCCATCTCTCTTTAAGGTTTGAAATGCATTTTTTGCAATTGGTTTTATAAATGGTGCAGCTGTTCTTATTGCTGTGCGAAAAATAGACCCTAATCCATATCCATATTGCCGTGGTACACCTTGATACACCGGCATCATTTTTTACAAATTTAATTTATGTCTCTGTCTAAAATGCAACTTGACAACTGTCTTGCCACTTGCAAACTGAATGGGTTTACCAGTGTTCCCATTTATATTTATACTAATCTGATCAAAATAAGATTTTGATACTGGTACATAATGTACATTATCAAATTCTATATGAGTATGTAGAGACTCTTTATGTGATTCAAATGGAATCACACGTAAAATAGGTGCTTCAATATCACCTAAAAATGTATAATCTGCTATGTCAGAATAAATAAAGATTTGATTGAAATCCACATTTAAGTCCACATTATATTTAAATGCACCTTTTGATGTGTTAGGAAAAATGACAGAATAACTATCTTTACATCCCAATTTTTGTAATAAACTTTCTGACATTTTAATACCCACTTTCCCAATACTATTTCCTACTATTTTTACACGCCCTTGGAGAGTTGAAAATCCAACATGAAATAATACATCAAATGATTTAAATATGTCTCCAAGTTTTTCTTGAATTTCTGTTTGCATTGCATCTATGACATGACCGCCATTTAAATATGCACCTGATAAAATATTTAATTCAACAGCAGCAACACCTTTGTGTAATGTATGTTTCAATTTCGTTTTATTAATACGATTTGATATGTTGCTATCTGTCACAAAGATTTTAAAAACAGATTCTTCATCTGTAATATTTTTTGCTTCCGAAGGTAAAATTACTTCAACTAATCCCACTTCCCAATGTTCTTTATCAACATGAATGGGTTTAGATAATTGTGTTTGAAAACAACATTGGGTATTATTTGGAAACATATCCATAGAACTATCACTGAGAAGTGTTACGTAAAATGAATTCATTTTTCTTATCTTGTGGTTGTTTCAAATATTTTAAACCTGGACTTGGAAGAATATATCCTAATGAACTACTTAATAACACTAACCACAATTCTTTATCAGGGCTTTGTAAACTCAAATGTGCAATGGCAGTAATTATAATACCATAAATGATAATAATCTGTGTGAAATAAGTGACTTGATTTTTTGCAACACGATTTCCACAAATTTTAAATTGTTGACTTTGTTGACTTTGTACATCAACACTTGTGGTTTCATTAGGTAATGAAGTTTCATTTAATGACATATTCTTTTTATATCAAATCTGATTCTGCTATCCAACTATCAAATTTCTTTGGATAACCTTCCCAATGTACTTTAAGTTCTTTAATAATTTTCTTTCCCACACGTCTTGACCGTCTATTAAGAATTGATTCAATTATATATTTTTTATCATCTTTTATACTTTGAATTTCTTGTGGATAAAATGTCCCTTGTATATTTTCACCACCCATATCTTCAAGTTTATAAGTGGGTGGTATTGTATGTTTTACATGAGTAATTTTAAATAACTCTTTTGTCCAATTTGGTAAATACCCTTTTTCAAATGTACGTTTGGTTTTATTAATACGTACTATATCACCAACTTTAAATTGTATTTTTTTCTTTTTAGACTTTTTTTTACCATACAAATGTTGAGATACTTCTACTTCATTTTCTAATGATACTGAAGCAGGAGTTCTCTGAATACTTCGATGAAAACTATGATTATATCCATCAACTAAATTTTCCAACACATCAATGTACCTTAATGTACGTTTGTGTGTAAAATATTTCCACATTCGTGTTTTCAATGTACGTTGAAAACGTTCAACAATACTAGCTTTGGTTTCAGGATTTTCTGTTGTGAAGAAATGAATGTTTTGTTTCTTTAAAAATTTTTGCACGTCTTTATTTTTAAATTCAGAACCTTTATCAGATTGTAATGATAATGGTTTACGTCCAGAAGTTTTCAAAATACTCTGAAAAGATTTTGTTAATGTCTCTCCTGTTTTATTGTGAATGGGTATTACCCATGCATATTTGGAAAATACATCAATAACACAAACTAAATAACGAAATTGGTCATTGTAAGATTGTAAACTTTGTAAGTCTGCTAAATCAATCTGCCATTGATGATCAATACCACCCACTATAGTCTTACGTCTTGAAAATTTTTTACGGATGGGTTTATGTAAAGTATAAGTTCTTTCTCCTTTCAACCATTTTTTCACTTGATCAATTGTGATGGAATTATCTTTACTATGAGCTGCTTTGTACAATTTTTGTATACCACCATAACCAGCAGGATGTTTTGTATTGTAATATATTTCAGTTAATAAATCATTCAATAAGCTTCCCATTTTTCAGATAATCTACGTTTTGTCAATTTATGCTTTAGTACTGACTTTGGTGTGTCTTCACTCCACTGCACTCTATGACCTCGACGAACTTTACGTTTTGGAGGGGATGATTGAGGAGTTTCAGACCAACTATCTTCTGGAGAACTTTGATATTTACTGGGTTTGGGTATAGGTTGTCTATTCATCCATAACCAACGTTCACGATTACCAACAAAATCTTGAGGGATATTTATATCTTTTAATCCACGACTAAACATTTCCCATCCACTCGGTTTAAAACCTTTTCGGTGTCTAAGAACATCATTGACTAAATCTATGATATTTGAACCTTTTATGACTTCTCCATCGTAACTTAATACACCCTGATCATCCCAACTCATGTGTGGATGAGATGATAAAGCAGATAATAATGAAGTTGCTTTACGTCTCATTGTAACAGGGACACTTTCTATAATACGATCTCGTAAAAATAATGATTTTTCTCCTGACTCAGGCAATGGAACCAATGTTGGTTGTAATGCTTTCTTATGTGACATTTGAAATTTTTGTAAGGTTTCCCCATACTTTTGTTCTTTCTCACTTTCGGACAACTCTGAATTTCCTAACACAGATGATAAATCATTTTGAAGTTGTGCAGTATTTGTAACTTGTGGGTTAGGGGGTAATCTTGGTCTTTGAGCTTTTTCATTTCTAAAACGTTGCATATCTTCTAACATTTGATAAGGTACAATAGCCATCTTTTTCATATTTTATCGACTAATTTATTTGCAAGATTTGTTGCAACTCCTATAGCAGGTCCAAGTAAACCAAGTAATGGTAAAAAACCACCTTTTTGATTTAAAATTTGTTTTTTCTTTTTAAGAGTTATTGATTTACTAGCGAGCGCTCGTAGTTGTTGACGCTTTGGATGTAATTTTTGTTTCTGACTTTTTGTTAGATGTATGTTGCCTTTTAAAAGATTATGACAACATTCTGACACACAATTAATTAATTCTTTAGGTGCATTTTTCATAATTTGTTTTTGAAATGCTGGAGGAGTTTGACTTAAACCTATTAACATACCACCATATTTTTTAACTAAAGGAATTTTTTGTTTCTTATTTTGTCTCACCATCTTGCTCTTATAGAATCTAATGATTAAATGAAACAAATATAAAAATGTAATACTATTTATATATGTGCAAACTTTATATTATTTAAAGTAAGACCTTATCCCTTTAACAGGTTTAGGTGTATTTAAAGCTGTAAAACGTGCCATTGTGGGAATCTTTTCTTTTAATGGTACATGTTGTGTATTTTGTACAGAATACATTGGGTCATGATTTTTAACACCATCTTTTGTTATTGACACTACACGTGTTAACTTAAGTGGTGATACTTTTCTTTGTCTTTGAAGATTTTTCACAAGTAATGCTTTTGTTTTTGTAGATGGAGATCTATGAGGGGCAATTTCAAAATTTGTGTACATATATTTAGGTCCTACCTTTCGTTGATTTTTTATCTCTCTAGAGGTTGATGAATTATTTGATCTTTTCTTGGGGGATTTTCGTTTCCTTTTAGGTGACTTTTGTTTCTTACTCTTTGTTTTTTTGAATGGTGAATAGAATGATCTACTTGTCTTATGACCATCCCATCGAATTAAATTACGAATGATAACACCACCAAAAAACCCACCACCTCCTGGTTTTAAAATAATGTTTCGTTTTGTTGCAAGATCAACTCTGGGATTTGCAAGTTGTTCAAGATCTTGTTTATGTTTATCCATATAAGTTAAAGTTTGTTTTGGCAATTTAATTTTCTTATTCAGTATGATTCTACTTGCTAATGTAAACCATTTTAAAATTTTCTTAAAACCTTTCTTAAGTAATTTTTGTCTTGCAAATGGACTTGTTTCTTGACCAAGTTGTTCCAAAGATTGTATGAATGATACCATGATGATGTGTAGTCGTTGACAAACTTTGACTAACTAACATCAACTCGTTAGAACATGGGGAATTTATAGTTTTGTATAAATGATGGGACCACGTTCATTTTGTGTTACCCAAGGATGAAAAATATCAGTTCTTAATCTCAAAGACTCAGGAGTTCTAGGATGAAAATCAATTAATAAATAACCATGATCAATACTTGTTGCATCTTGATAACATGCATTTAAATGTGGTAATTGAACTTGATTTGCCAATACTTTAATTTGCCCTTTATCTCTGGTATTTTGAAATAAAATCATATAATGTGCATTTAAACTTATGGTACGACTAGATTTAGATTGTTGAAACATATTTTGTGTAATGTAAATGACACTTGCATTTCTATGATGTCCTTTTCGTGTGAACCATAATTTAATTTTTTCTTCATCTTTATCTCCTAACATATCATCAAAAACTACAAGATGGGGAATAGTGACATCACTGACAATTTCATATTCATCATCAGGGATACCATCTATGAATTTAATATCTTCACTTTCTTTAAGTAAAGTATATGTATTTTGCCATTCTTTATAACACCAAATGATTTTTTGTGGGGGAATTTGAAATAAGTCATGTTTCATATCAATAAGCTTTTTGACAAATTCTGTTTTTCCTGAACCACTAGGTCCCGAAATAAAGATATTACAAGGGTGTTGAAACAATAAACATTCACTCGATGCCATAATTGTATTTGTGTGAATAAGAGTTGTCAAATCATTCACTTATATACTTTCTGTTTCCATACCTTCTTCATGTCTTTTAGTAGGTATTCGTTTTAAGGGTGCTTTTAACTCAAATACAGTTTCTGAAGAATCTATTCTTCTATCTATTTGTGGTACACATTGTCTATACAAGTAATTAATGATTTCTTTATCATAAATTATATTACCCCAAACAACTCTTGTCCAAATATTTTCTATATTATCTTTGTAAAAAGCATTCATGATTTGTAATGCATTACAAAATTCCCCATACATTTCATCTTTTCCCAATTGATTATGAATAAACTCTTTTGTTATTGTTAGATAACCAGGAGTGATCAATTGAAATGCATATAATAATGCCTTACGTGTAATCTTGTTGTCTAACATACGTCTTACTGGTTCCATGGTTGAAATCAAAGTGATGATTCTTTTGTCTCTTCTGATGTATTTTGTCCATCAGGTACTATATTACCTGATGCACAAAATACATCAGGACGGTCAGGAAAATCATTTCCTGCATTATCTGAAAACATTTTATCAAACTTAGTTTTGAATTGTCCTGCAGCTTGTCTTGCAATTATGGTACTAAATGATGTACTTTGATCATTTAGCACCATGAGTGCAAATAAAGACTTAGAATCTGGAAAATCATCTAAACACTTGTCATATTTTTTCATTGTTGAAAATATTTGATTTAAAGTGAATCCATAATCCATCACTGATAATATTTTATCTGGGGGTGTTTGCATACTTGTTGGTGGTTTGTATAATTGACAATTTCTTATCAATTGAATATAAGAACAATTTGGTGACCACTTAACATGTTCTTGCAAAGGAATATCTTTTTCTTCCCAATTCATTAAACCTTGTCCACATACAAAACATTTTACTTTACCATCTCCTATATAGAAAAATCCAGCTTTAGCTAAGTCTTCTTTCTTGGATTTTAAAATAGGGTTTGTAGTCATACTAAAACTCGAAAGTCTTCTTAACTCTGACAAGTATATAGGATAAGTAGGATTGAGTGGTAGAGACATCTTGCCTGCTCAGTGTTCAAAGTTGAAATGAGAAATCCGAAGGGTTCTTTTATACCTTAGCCCCATAAGGTTTTGTATCATATTTATCCACTACAAAATGGTTTGTGTACACAGATCTGAATGTTTTGGTTTGTAATTCAATTGTGACATGTCTGGTCTTGTTCAAACTTGAAATGAGAAATCTGAAGAGTAATTTTTATACCTTAAACCCATAAGGTCTTGTATCATATTTATCCACTACAAAACGTTTTGTGTACACAGATCTGAATGTTTTGGTTTGTCTTTCACTTGTAACTTGTCTGTTCTTGTTGCGTTTAATTCTATGTGTGTATTCAATGTTCATTTTATAATTGTGTCTGTCTTGTACACATTCCACCATGGATTCAAAATTGACTTTTTGTGATGTATTGTAATCTAATGTGATTCCTTTAACTTTACATGATGTGTGTATTTGACCATCTTTAATGTATTTGTAACCATAATTTTTTGGACCTAAACCTACATATTCAATAATTTTTGCATCTGGATGTTCATCTGTCCATTGACCTAACCTACTGTTTATAATTTGTGGATTCCAAAGTGTGGGGTTATGGATGTAAATACAACTGTCTGTGTCAAAGTATAATACCCGTCTACCCAAACGTCCTATTACTTTATATAATTCCATTCGTGCATAAGCTGTGACAAAAGATGCAACTGCAACATTAGCTGATTTGTGAGGTTCATAAACATCTGTAGATTTTGTGTAATTGACTAAAATACATTTATCATGATCAAACAATTCAACATTTTTAATAATGATGTCTTTATCTTGTATCAGGTCAAAATATTTTGATGGGTCTTGTATATATTCTGTTTTTGTTTTTAAATTGTTTTGTGCACTTTTCCCCCATAAACAGTTTAACATGGTTTTAGCAAATGATCTTTGTCCTGGATTTTTTTCAATATTTTCCAAATGTATGTTTTCAATTTGTGCATAGTCTTTCTTAAATGTATCTTTGTCTGTTTCTGTTTTCACCCAATCTGGATATCCACTGGCTTCTTGTTTCATTTTTAAATATTTGTTCACATAATGTTTGTAAATTTCTGAAGACCATTCTTCCCAATGCCAAATCTGATAAGTGTCAAGTAATGTGTATCCCATTCCCAATGCTTTAAAAAGTTCAACAGATGTCCATGTACCTGTAATACTGCGTTGATCTGGTGTGTGTTCACATTTGTCTAATTCTTGTTCTGCACATGTATTGCAAAGTGTAAAAACCATTTTCTTGTTGCAATGAATTGGTAATACTGGCATGTGTAGAGATTGTGGTGGTAAAACTTTACATTTGATAAGCCCCCTGTACTGTCTTATATTATTCATGTCTATGTTTTCTTTTGTGAGTATATTTGGATGACCTACTGGATATTCTCTGTGTTTATTGACATAAGGATAGAGTGAACAGATGTCTATGTATTTTATTTCATTGCCTGTGTTTTGGTCTATTTTATGATGTAATTTAATGGCATTTGTTCTCCCACCAAATAATGCTTCACGTGGTTTAATAGGATCCATGTTTGGAAAAAATGAATTTAATGTTGATTTTACTTCAGGGTTTGATTTGCAAAAATCATCAAGTTCATGTTCCCATGTTATTCTCATGTTATACCCTAATGATTCTAAATGGTGTATGCGTTCCTGTGTATTGTTATATAGAGTTTGGTAACTTAGCAAATTGATTGGATTTTTCTCATGTGTATTGTCTTTGTAACATGTCTTGCACCCATGCCACATACATCCATAAAATTCAAAGATTGTATTTGTGTCTTTGTGAAACCCATCAACATAATATCCCCCTATTTTAACTTCCCCACCATTGAGTGCATGTTGAATATGTATGTTTTCTTCCTGTGCAACTGTCTGTAAAAATCTAATGGCTTTAATGGAGTATTTGACTTTAGCAGGGTAACCTATGTCTGAAATGATTGCCATTTTGTTTTCTGGAAGTGAATTTTTTCTCCAAGCTTTTGTACATGCATCGGCTAAGGTAAATGCTTCTCTCAAGGGATCTATGCCATCACTATCTATAAATTTTTGTCTGAATTCCCCACACCCCCTACGCAAGATATCTACATCTGATTTACAGTATAATTCCATTTCTTTTTGAAAATCAAATCTGGCATTACTAGTAAATTTTTGGTTGTACCACTTGATAAAATCTTCCCTATCTGATGGAGACATTGAATCTGGCATATACAAAGATGGATCTAAATAAGGACCAATATAATTTTGATAAGCTTGTGTGTTTGCCAAATGGGGGAAATAACCTTTTGCTAATTCTGTCAAGCCAAATGTTTTGGGAAATTGTGCCAATCTCATTGAAAGAAAATTTAAAGAATCTATAAGTCTAATACCACAAGCTTTAAGTGAAAGAATTTTGTTCCCATTCATAATTACATCAGGAGTTGTTGTACCAGTTTCAATGAGGTGTCTTAAAATAAACTGTCCATCAAAACCTCTTAAATTGTGAGCAATAGCTGTTGTCCCTTTATGTTCCTTACTGAAAAGCCAATCACAAAAATCTGATAAAGTAGATTCCCCTTTAAATATTGATTGCCTATATCCAAATTTGTCACAGGAAATACATTCTTGATCTATAGATTTGCAAATACATTCCCCACATGCACGATGAGCAACACAGAAATTTGGGATATGAACTCCTGAGTCTTGTGTGGTTTCAAAATCAAAAAACACAAATGGAATGTTTGGTATTTTTTCATCCTCGGGTGAAGTGTATTTTGGAATGAAACATTGGTGATCAGAATTAACTACTTGTTGACAATATTTGCATTTTTTGAATCCTTCACAGATGTGCTTTCCTTTTGTTGGATATATTAGTGAATTGCAAGTTTTACATTTTTGAACTAATTGACAAATTGTTTTTTCTTCTTTTCCCTTTCTAGTGATATGGTTATTATAGCATGATAAACTTCTAAATTGTCTATTGCAACTGTAACAGGTAGTGGGATGTTCAGGAATACATTTTGTTGGAGCATAGCAAATACAACCAAAAGGGCACATGTGACGTTCTCTCTGTTGGACCCCTTTACTGCAAAGTTCACAATAGTAGTGACATCCTAAAAACCCTGTAATTGTAGTGATGGTATCAAAATGCTGGTCATGGTGGTAAATATGAATAACTTTACTATCAGTGGTGGTAACTGGAGGTTTGAATAAAAATTCACTTTTTGCATACTGTGGATGAATTTTGATGACATACTCTGGGTAAAGCAGGTCTTGTATTTTATAATATTCTTCATATCCACAAGGAATATTATAATCAAGACCTGCTTTGTCCATCAATGCCTTAGCTTCCAACTCTTGTGTCGGTCTATCAGAACGTTTAATATTTTTCCATTTCTTTTGCCAAAGTTCAGAATTATCTCTATCAACATGACACTTTCCCACTACAATGGCCCGTGCGAGACACATTGAATCATTAACATTTTTAATTTCAATAATACTTTTCTTGTTTCCAACCATTTTATCAACAGATGAAAATGAAATTGGTGCATGTCGCCCAGACCCTTGTGGTAGAGAAGTGTGTGTTATTTCCAAAGATAATTGCCCATCATGGATAGTAAAGTTATCATTTGATTGTACAACTTTTTCTATTTCATCTAATATGGTGTTACCAGTGATACCCGAAGCCTTAGTAAATGGAATAAATATACCTATTTCTAATCTTGGGTGGTCAACGGATATTCTCATCGGATCGTTGTCTTCTACTCCACATTCTTCTTTAATATCGTCTACCAAACTGTCAAATACTTTTCCAAGGGTGTCAAATGGATTCTTTTGATTAAATTGTTTGAATGTTATTCTGCATACATGGGATTTGGAATGGAATTTTCTTGATGTTTTTTGTAGAAGTGGGTGAATGGTGTATAAGTCTCTTGCTGATTCTACTCTCTGTTTCTTGTTATCTACTTCACTCTCTGTCTCACTATATTCTTCAATGGCTCTCTTCATCTTTTTCTTCTATCGTCTTCTAGCTTTGAAAATATGTCTTGTCTTCTTGAAGTCAAAAAACCCAAGTGTGAAACATCCTAAGATTCCTCCACTTTTATACTTTTTGAATGTACATTTAAATGTGCATTTAAATGTACATTTAATACCCCACTGAATTATACTGTTAATAAATGTTTCTTATACACATTTGAAAAGTCATAAAATGTAATCCATTCAGTCTATGGGAAATATTCCTATGGTAAATATTTTATTTGTTAAGTGTATCTTTCAGTCAATATTTAACAACAGCAGTATAGTATCCAGAGATTATTGAGTGTAAGAGATAGCATAACTGTTTGTAACCAAATGAATGCATATTTAAACAATTGTGTGCAAATGCACGTTATGGAACATTTAAGTGTACAATTAAATGTACATTTAATACCCCACTGAATTATACTGTTAATAAATGTTTCTTATACACATTTGAAAAGTCATAAAATGTAATCCATTCAGTCTATGGGAAATATTCCTATGGTAAATATTTTATTTGTTAAGTGTATCTTTCAGTCAATATTTAACAACAGCAGTATAGTATCCAGAGATTATTGAGTGTAAGAGATAGCATAACTGTTTGTAACCAAATGAATGCATATTTAAACAATTGTGTGCAAATGCACGTTATGGAACATTTAAGTGTACAATTAAATGTACATTAAAAAAGTATAAAAGGAGGAAGAATCTTAGGATGTTTCACACTTGGTTTTTTTGACTTCAAGAAGACAAGACATAATTTTGAAACGCTCCAAAAGTTAAAGATGGATAAAGTTACAGATCCAAGATTAGAAAAAGCAAGTGATGCTAAAAGTATTTACTATAAACCATCTAAATGGGGAGAAGTTAGAAGACTTGTGAATGAACTTTATAAATTGATATCAACACCTAAAGAGATGATTTGTTCCATTTGTCATCAGAAAGGACATTGGGCGAATACATGTTCAGACAAAGGTCCATGTTTTTATTGCAATGAGAGAGGACATTGGATTAATGAATGTAGATTGAGAAAGCTATCGAATAACTCTGTGTCTCAACCAAGATGGGGTTCACCAGCTGTTGATCAACGAGGACCGGTAAAAGTTTATCCATGGTCAGAATACATAAAGCATACAGAAGATAGATTACCGATTACAGGTTTCAACTTACAACTTGATGAAAAAGACATTGACAACCACACTTTACAGGGGATGAGCACGCTACCATTATCACCACCTCCCCATATAAACTTTACAAATAAGAAAGTTGACTTAGCAGAACCTGTGTTACCAGAGTTTGATGATAATGATGATACATTATTATATAATATGGATATACCCAAAGAAACAAAAATGGAAATAGATGATGAGTTAGAAGTATTATTTCCAGAGAAAGAGGAACCACCAAAGAAAGTTACAAGAAAACGAAAGGCTAAAGACAATAATTCTAAAATAGGAAAACTTGCCAAGAAACATTGAAAACAGTTTTTGAAAGTGACATTTTCATAAAAGACATTTACAAATCTGTAAATATTCATGGAATAAATTTTTCGGATTTGAAAAAAGGTAATATTATTTTGTTGTTATTTAAACAGGGGAAATTTTTTTCCAACTCAAGATTTTTTATTTTATAAGAAAAATATTTTTGTGTTTGCAAATGAATGTTATGAAAAAGTTTTTTTCATAACATTCATTTGCAAACACGAAAATATTTTTCTTATAAAATAAAAAACTTGCAAGACAGAAAATAATTTGCAAACAGAAAAAATATTTTTTGTGTTTGTAAATTGAATGTTATGAAAAAGTTTTTTCATAACATTCATTTTACAAACACAAAAAATATTTTTCTTACAAAATAAAAAACTTGCAAGACAAAAAATAATTTGCAAACAGAAAAAATATTTTTTGTGTTTGTAAATTGAAAGTTATGAAAAAGTTTTTTTCATAACATTCATTTTACAAACACAAAAAATATTTTTCTTATAAAATAAAAAAACTTGCAAGACAGAAAAATAATTTGCAAACACAAAAATATTTTTATGTTTGCAAATTATTTTTGTTTTTTACCTAAATGTTTTCACACAAAAACATTTAGGTAAAAACAAAAAATAATTTGCAAACATAAAAAATATGCCATGACAGGGAAATCTAGTGTGGGAGCTATGAGGTTAACCTCTTTTGAATTGAGTAATGAAATTACAATTGAACAAAAAGTTCAATTCATTCCATTGTGGTAGCACTGAAATGTGCCACTCAAGTGTGTAAACGTGATATCTCTTTTTAAGAATATGGTGGCCCTTATAAGGGCCGTTTTTTACTAAACAAATCATGTTTAGTTCACCAACTTTATTCCATTTCTCTTTGCGGCTCTCTTGACATCCTTTTGATTAACGAGATGTTGTGATCCTCTTCCCCTAATTGTTGCATAATGATAGGTATCTCTTATCAATTTTCGAACAAAACAGTGTAAGGCTTCTTCAGCTTCATCAAGTGACAATGGTGAGATATTATTCACCCCAGCTTTTCTTGCCAATCTTCGCAAATTACTCCTTGGAATAGTATTACGCTCCTCTCTCTCCATCTTCACCTCTTGTGGTGGAATAGTATTGCACTCCTCTCTCTCCTTCTTCACTTCTCGTGGCCCACATTCACCTTCTAGTGATGGAATCTTTACCTCGATGGATAGCTCAACTCTCATGATTGATGATAAGAAGAAAAATGACATTATGATATCTCCAGCAGTGTTTTTATAGACAATGCGAGGATCGAAAATGCACTGAAGAACCCTCACGCGACAATTCGATCGAGTGCGGGAAAAAACTGTTGATAACAGACGTTTACTATCACAGCCGTCCAAAATTTTTGAGTGACTTGCACTTCATCAAAACTAAAACAGCCCTTCTAAGGGCTACCCACACTATTAGAAAGAGATCTTCTCATGTACACAATCAAGTCTTTGTTATAAAAAGACAAAAAACCAGTTCCCTTATCCTCCAGTGAAAAAAACTTATAAGCCAGAAATGTACTATAGGATCTGGTCATAAAGCATGATGCGGAGCCACTATAGACCCAAGCATTTTTAACACTGAGTTTCCCATAGGGTCCATTGCCTTAGTGTTAAATTGTGTAACTTATAGACCCAAGAATTTATAGTTGTGTAACTTATAGACCCAAGAACTTATAGACCCAAGAACTTATAGCCCCAAGAACTTATAGACCCAACATGTATGCACTGTGCCACCAGTGCATACATGTTGGGTCTATAAGTTCTTGGGGCTATAAGTTCTTGGGTCTATAAGTTCTTGGGTCTATAAGTTACACAACTATAAATTCTTGGGTCTATAAGTTACACAATTTAACACTAAGGCAATGGACCCTATGGGAAACTCAGTGTTAAAAATGCTTGGGTCTATAGTGGCTCCCCTAACTACTCTTGTACTGACTCATCGTCGCGTCTCAGTCTATTCCGCAACTCTGACAGGTATAACTCAGCCTGTCCGCCTGGCCCATAACGCTCACTGAGACGGCACACCAAACCATCATAGGTGACGTCGTCCCCACTCACTTCGCCCAGTATCTGCTGTGCGTCACCTGCTAGAGACGCCGCAAGATACCGCCCCTTCTCTCCAGGCGTCCATTCATTTATTCTTGCACATGATTCGAAATGAGCCTTGTAATCTATCCATGCCGTTTTGCCATTGTATCTATCCGGCGTAAAACGCGGCTTAGCGTGACGGTACGGTCCATTTCCTTGTGTCGTCTGTTGGATTGTGTTCTGCATCTTTGCTGCTAATGTTGCTCCCGGCGACACATGTAGGCCTACTTTGTCTCTTGTTTTGTCGTCACAACCTTTGTTTGACGCCTGTGCGTCCTCTTGCTCGTCTCGTCGTCTCATCGTTTCTGTGGATTCCCCTACTATTTTCTCTAAGCGTCCCGGTCGTTTGACGCTGGTCGTGTAATCTATCGCTTCGTCATCATCATACTGGTTGCCTAGCGTGACGCTAGCATAGCCTGACGTGTCCCTCCAATTACCTCTGGCTGGCTTCTGCGTCCCCTTTCCCGTTTGCATCATGATGCCGACGTCGTCTTGACTGCTGTCAAACCATCTCCTTTGAAAGTGCAACGGAGTTTGTAACTTGGATGCATCCACTACATCTACAGGTGTACTGGCGTTCGGCTTTCCCGGCGTCTTGTCTGTCATGGCGTCTCCTTCCCCAATATTCCGTCTCACGATTTACACTCACCATCCCACCGCTGCCACCAATTGTAAAGTTCTTGTTACCTAGGGTTCTCACGATGAGAGTGGGACGGATGTATTAAAATAGTCACCAATACGCTTTGGACGGGACTAACCGCGTTGTGACGCGAACGGGACTAATGGACGACAACATGCAAAGAAAAATTACCTCTGAACCAGATTAATCAATTTTATATATATATCACTATTCAGTACAGAGCTTCCACTTTCTCTCGTAGTCACGTCGCTTCTCCTCTAGCGGGAAAGCGCACGCCCTATTTATATAACAAAGAAGGTCACGTGACCTCCCCAAAAACAAACAACCAATGAAAACAGTTCTTTACAATACATTTCATCAATTAAGTGTGAAAGATGAAATAGGATTCAGCAGCAAGCTATAGCTTATGTAAGCTGTCTCCTTTATTTATTTATTTGAGTTTAACACTTACGCTGCCGAAAGCGACTATTGTCACCTATTTTATGGTGATTATCTGCACGTTCTGGTATGCGCAGATCAAACCTACCATCTGATTAATTGTTGGAAAGGGCTCCTAGAGCCCTTTTCAACAATTAATCAAATGATATACTTTCAGGTAAGTCATAAATTGTATTAAACTTCTGCGCATACACGCATACATAGAGGCCCTCTATATACGACTAACGTGGATGTGACAGTAAAAGGGTTAACGATAATTCTGGTGCTTGGATGAGTCGACAAAATGTCCGATAGAAATCTGCAATACACAGCATTGCCGCGTGTCACTTATTGCACACCCCGACGCATTGATTCTCTAACATATGTTGGAAAGTATATGGTCTTGCTCACCACATTAACCCTTTACCCAACGTAACGGCCAAAACCGGCCAGCGCTATTCTCAAAAATCGCCAATTAATTTTAATTATTTTTTTCATTTTTTGTCTCAAAAACATAGGTTATGACCCCTCATTGGAACGAGCTCGTCGAACTCGTTCCAGTGAGGGGTCATAACCTATGTTTTTGAGACAAAAAATGAAAAAAATAAGTTATTCAAGAATTTTTTTTGCAAGTGTCGTCTGCTTTTCATGTTAGGTAAAGGGTTAAGTGTTGGTGAACCCCCCTCACCTAGCAAATTTGTTGAAAAATGGATATCTAAAAGACGCAATCTCTTCAATTCTGATTGCCAACAGGCGATCATCTTCGTCCATTTGGTTGTTTATGACATCTAAAAGATTACAAGCCTGCCTATAGAAAACTTAATTGATTATTCTGCATAAAAAGACACCCACACTCCAAGCTTTCCTTGCAGTATTTCACAAATATTTTCGCAACAATTGACTTAACCTTACGATGACGTGAATACTTATGACGTTCTTGTGTATATTTTAACGTTCGCTCCGTTGTCACTTGATTGCGGGCCATATAATAACAAAATGGCCCAATAAATTATAATAGATAAAAACGGAAATGAAACAAATGAGGTGTAATATCATATTTATTACTCCTCAGTTGTTTTATTCCTCTCTTACTCTCTTGTAATTTCTCCGGTCATTATTTTACTGTTTGACCCGTAGTCAAGTGACAAAGGACCGAACGTTATAATGAACGCGAGAATGCCATGAGCATTCGTGACGGATGGCGAAACGTTTTAGCCTGTTAGATTAGTGTCAAGTCAAACGTCGTTTTCTAAATTGAGAACAACAGTGATAAAGCCTACACATGTCGTCGCCTGAGTGCTGGAATGTTCTATGTCCCATAGTGGACAGGATATTCTAACACTCAGGCGACGATGTGAATGGTAAAGCAATATGTTTTAGACAGGTTTTTCGGTATAAAACAACAAATACTGCACGAGGTTGCGAGTCACATGACAGTTTATGGACACCCCAGTCAATCGGTAATGTTCATATTAACCCCAGCTTCGCTTCGGTCAAAATACACATTACGGTTTGACCGATCGGCCCATAAACCGCCAAATGGGTCTTAATTCGTGCAATATTTGTTGAATATTTTAGCATTCAATCATATTGTTTGGGGGCGCGGTGGCTCAGTTGGTAGAGGTGCAGGCTGCAAGCCGAGAGGTCCTCGGTTCGAATCCCACCTGCGGCAACCGCGTTGTGTCCTTGGGCAAGACACTTCACCCCCCATTGCCCATGTGGGGGCACGGTGACGTCGTGGACTAAGGCGTACTGCACGTCGATGGTGCACTTGTCTTCAACCAATGCTAACCCTTCTGGTGTGGAGTTAGTATGTTGGGGAGCTGCCAATTGCTCGCCGTTGCTTGGTGGTTCTCTCCGGCTTCCTCCATCCGTAAAACTGTCATGGTCATGATTAGCCACAGTGCAGAAATATATGACCTTAAACCCCAATAAATAAATAATAAATAAATAATCACATTGTTTAGAAGACATTATGGTTCATAGTGTGTATTATAAGTCATTATCCGTGATCTCAATTGCCTACGCGGGCGCATGATGGCGCTGTGTACTAAGGCGTACTGCACGTCGACGGTAACCCTGCTTGTGCGGAGTTGGCACGCTGATGAGTCTGGCAGTTGCTCGCCGTTGCTCAGTGGTTCTCTCCGGGTACTCCGACTTCCTCTAATGTCCGACACGAGGTGACCCTGGCTGTCGAAAGTGTCGTTAAAACCCGGTTAAAAATAATAACATTATCCGTGGAATCGTCATCACAAACAACATCACTGAGTTGCACGTGGTCCTTGGATTTTCGTCCTCTTATTCTTGGAATGCTGGATAACCCTCGGGTAATGGGTGATGTTTTGTTTTGCAGTGGTTTGGATATCCCAGGCTCCAACCTAGTTAGGGTGCCGATGGGGAGGGCTGACCATGCTGTCCATCGGAAAAACTGCAGGTCGCTCGAATAGCAACATTTTCTCAAAATCGCTAATTTAAAAAAAAATAAAAAAAAAAAAACAAAAAAACGGGACCATCTTAACCCTTTACTCAACGTACATATCAAAGTTTTCTATTTTAATTATTTTTCTTCAGCAGATTTAACCCTTTGAACCCCCGTTTCCTGGAGTGGTATTGCCTTTGTGTACACTTATAGTAAGATGGGTCAGTCCAATATCAATATACAGAGAGGTTAAAATAATAACTGCAGTCTGCAGCCGTCTAGCTGCAGACTGCAGTTATCATTTTTATCATCAAAGCCCCGTGTGTTGACCTCTTATAAAAATGGGATGAAATTATGCCCTGGACCGAAAAAAAACGGTCTTACGAGTTCAAAGGGTGAAAAAATAGATCATATCCCCTCCCCTTCATTGAAACGAGCGCATTCCAGTGTATCCACACAAACAATCAGAAACAAACTCCATACTGCTGGACTACGTGCAAGGAAACCTACAATTCGTGTTCTTCTGCAAACAGAACACAGACTCTACAGGGTTGGAGTGGTACAGAGATCTCTAAACTGCACAAAGACTATAGTTCAACGTCTGTTTACATATGAGATCAGATCCATCTAGACTTTCTGAATGGATGTGACAGAATATGGAAAAGGGCGAGGTTTGTTGATGTCACTGTGGCAGGGCATGGCCGGTACGGTTGTGGCTCAGTAATGGTGTAGGGTGGTTTTAGTTTGGATGACCACACAGATCCTTGCCTCCTTCAGATTGAGAATCTTAATGGACAATGGTAGAGAAAGGAGATTATGGAAACTTTTGGGCGATCGTATGCAAGGAGAGTAAGCGTTTACTTCATCCTACTGGATGATAATGCCAGACCCCATCGCGCCAGATTTGTAAACCCATTAAGTGGATGGGGGGGGGGGGGGGGGGGAGGAACTGAGTGGATGCACTTGCTAGCATGCTCACACTACTTCAGCTCCATAGGGTATGGTATAGACATGGTCCAGAATGGAGGAAAACCCCTTCCATCAACTTAGTACCCTCCAAGAACTCGAACAAATATTTGTTGATGAAAGGATAATCTGCCACAACAGACATATCGAAATTGGCCCAAGAATGAGGAAACACTGTCCGAAACATGACGAATGCCACGATGAGTACTGTATACTACAAACTCTTGACATGAATAAATTGTTTTGGGTAAAATTGAGTTGTTCTGTGAGCTATTTAAATGTCTCAGCAAAGAGGATGACCCACTTTCACATTCCTTGACTTCGCCGTCTATGATTGCACAAAGGTGATAACAAATGAAAGGTTTTTTGCTTTTGTTTTTTTTTTTAGGTGTGTGTGGGGGGGGGGGGGGGTCTATCTGAACTGTTGAGAGTGATTACAATCGCACATTTTCCACCCCTTTACCTTTTAAGTCGATGAGCAGAGGGCGATGATGGTAACTGGTAACGATGAGGGGGGGTAATGTCCATTCTGTAAATAAGATGAGACTATGATGTAGCATCGATGTTTTTACTGCAGCATATCCCTTACTTTGATATCAAGAAAAAGGTTTCCAATAGTTTCTGTAGTGTCTGTATGATTATGGGTGTATGTGACCTTAAACACCAATAAATAAATAAATAAATAAATAAATAAATAAATAAATAAATAAATAAATAAATAAATAAATAAATAAATAAATGATTATGGGTAATATTTGTTTTGTTGGAGAGTTTCTATTTTGTGCTACATGTAGAGTAATCGCTTGACTGGACTGGTTACGTGAAATAATTCATGAGAGGTGAGGGACGTTATACAAACACGAGTGCGCGAATGAGCACGAGTGTTTTACAATATAGTCCCTCGCCTCGAATGAATTATTTCACGTAACCACACTTTGGAAAGTAATACATTTTTATACTTTTGTGATCTGATGATCATATCGAAATGAATATTATTGTATTGTAAAAGTTTGAGACAAAATAGTGTTTCAAACTACCAGTGAAGGTCGGGGGCCGCGGGGGCACCTTGCCAGAACTTGCACTGACCGTGGGACACTTAACGCACCGGGCCGACCATGGTCCGGCCCGATAGGAGACATTTTGAAAATTTGCTCCAAATCACTCTAGGATTCTAACGAGAGGTGTATATTAATGAACCGAATACCTCATATTTTTCTTTCGATAATTCGCGTGGCATCAGTTAGCAACATATTAACTTGCAAATGGACAGTTATTTGGCGGACGATGTGTTAACTGGAGACGTTGATTCTTTGATAAATTTATTGACATAAAGATTTAGTTTAAACATTTTTTTTATTTAGATAAAGATTTACATAAAGATTTAACCTTTGACAGCGTAATTGGACTTGACTTTATATCCATGTTGCGGGCACTATTAGCTATTGTGCAAAATATATGACCTTGAACACCGATAAATAAATAAAAAAAAATTGACAACGTGTGGTGGGGAAGATAATCCCTCTGAGTGGCACATCAAGAACAGCTGAAAACTGAATCCTTCTCATGTGATAATCACAGACGGCGACTGTACAAACTAACCCCAATGGGCAGCGCGTCAAAATCAGAGACACGAGAACTGTGCTGTGAACATTCTGTGAAAATTCAAAATTCAGTTTTACGAGACAATAAGGAGAAAATATAAGTGTGCGGTGAGAACTGAGAAGGTCCATGTACACCTGGAGCTACGACGATTCGAATGACAAAATCAAGAGTGTTTATTGTATTTAAATTTAGGAAATAATTGTGAGTAATCAGGGAAGTAACTTCTGGGAGTGGGGGTGACTCCCCTTAAAAAACTCCCTATAAGGGCTTCTTCGGGGAGGTTGGGCAAGAAATTATGAAATACTAAGTGGGGCAGACGTCCTTGCATGCCCGACGAAAATATACACACGCTTTGGAGTACTCAGTTGGGCAAAATCTCTTGCTTACCCGACAAAAACATCCACCGATTAGAGAGTGCAATAAATGCCCGACTCAATATGTCGGTAGAATTCCACATCCAGGGAGAAAGTAACTAATAATAAATAATTTTTATGACTATAGCTTGCCGAAAGCACCCAGATGGTCTGACACCTCTACCAAGCTGGTGTGTAATTATTGACAGCACTGTCATAAAACTCTTAATAGATTCTCTGCCTAGTAAATATTTTATCAATGGAAAGTATATTTGTAACGTTTGCCTTATAAGTCTTGGATAAGACGCACTGAGGTATGTTCCAAATACTTGGACGATATGACCGAGCCGTCGGGCACCGACGTCCTACACCTTCCATCCCCCCCCCCCCCCCCCCAAAAAAAAAATGTTTCTTACTTACGGCCCTTCGAGTAATGTTTATAATCATGTAAAAAAAATTGTTTTTGATGAATAATTGTCGTAAATGCCGCTTTTAATACGATAATGAATTGACACCTAAAGGGGAGGACTCATAGCCCAAAATAAGCAAGGAATGACAGGGGTAAGGCTGTAAGATATATGTATTACGGTCGTACCTGAGCTCCGGCCGACATCGCTCCCCGTTGATTGTAAAGATCTCTCCCTCCAACAAATATTAACCCTTCACTTAACATGAAAAGACGACACTTGCAAACAAAATTCTTGAATAACTAATTTTTTTCATTTTTTGTCTCAAAAACATAGGTTATGACCCCTCGTTGGAACAAGCTCGACAAGCTCGTACCAAAGAGGGGGCATAACCTATGTTTTTGAGACAAAAAATGAAAATATAATCAAAATTAATTGGTGATTTTTTAGAATAGCGCTGGCCGGTTTTGGCAGTTACCTTGAGTAAAGGGTTAAGACAGAACATAACTAGGGTGGAGTAAGGTAGACTTGAATCTTCGAGCCGAGTTGGTGTGTTCCCTGTATTTCTCGGGCGCCGAAGGCGCGCGTGAAATAAAGGAAATACGCCGACAAGGGTAGTTGATTTCTGCCCCGCCCCGGACTCTACCTATGTATTTATACCACGCTTTGACTTGAATTCAGTGGATGAATATGATATTTTCAAAGAACAATATCTTCGATGGTATGTCCGTTTTCATTCTTGATTGACACGTTTTTGTGTCCAAGCATTGCCTCCACATCATAACGTCACTCAGATGCATAATGACCAATGAGATGCGTTCTTATATGGCGGCGTTCATGGGTGGCCATTTCAGCGACTGATTCGCGCTCCCGCGTTGTGTCCTTGGGCAAGACACTTAACCTATATGGAGGCACGATGACGCTGTGGACTAAGAAGTACTGCACGTCGAAGGTGCGCATGTCTTCAACCAATCTAACCCTACCTGTGCCGCGGCGCAGAGTTCAGAGGTACGATGTTGGAGAGCTGACAGCTGCACGTCGTTGCTCGGCGGTTCTCTCCGGGTACTCCGGCTTCCTCCACCCGTAAAACTGTCACCGACATGATATGACCCTGGCTGTTAATGTGTCGTTAAACCCTAATAATAAAAAAAATATGGCCGCGTTCTTGCCCTTAGAACTGCGGACGTAAAAAGTTCTGCTATACAAACCTGTACTTTTTTCGGTAAAACATGAGAGGGCGCAGTGACCTAGATTCGAACCCGACCAGCGATAACTGCGCTGGGTCCTTGGACGAGGTACGTAACCTGAATCGCCCACGTGAGGGCAAGGTAGCGCTGTGTACTACAGCGTACTGCACGTGGATGATGCACATGGCTCCAATCAATGTCAAATCCTGCTTGTACGGAGTTAGTACGTTTGGGAGTCTGACAATTGCTCGCCGCTTCTCTTCGGGTACTCCGACTTCCTCCACCCGTAAAACTGTCCGACGCGAGGTGACCATGACTGTTAAAAGTGTCGTTAATATATAAATAAATAAATAAATAAATAAATAAATAAAATTCCTCTTTTTGTCTGTAAAATATCGGACTTTACTAGATTCCAATTTCTTCCACAACATTTACTTTTCCTATCTCAAAACTTAACATACGGAAGTAAAACTTCACATGCAGATGCGAATTTGTAACTTCCCGGTAAATGTTGCATTTACATTGCATAAGGTCTCGATAAAAATCCCTGTAAAACAATGTTTTGCATAAAGTTGAGTAAATAACATATTTGAAAACCTGTATATTCCTACACCTTCTTTAACACACAAACGCCGATGGTTTCTTGGAATTTTGAAGAGTCATCTCTCGGTGATGAATCAAATCCAGGAATCTGTCCGATGAAGAGATACCTCAGTTATTGTAATTCAGGTATGATGAGTGATGACATATCACCTTTTTGTCGTCGAGTCCAAGAAATTATTTATCTTCAGCTGATAACTGAGCGAGACAGAGTGGAGTTGACTTTGTGACTTCGAATATCGACAGTAGTATGTCATGCACGTTTGAGGGAAAGGTTGGGGGACCTCGGTGGGGGACCTCGGAAGTGACGTCATGTCACGTGACGTAGTGGCGCCATGTTGTGTTGTCATGGTAACCCGCGTGAGCGGCCATGTCGTGACGTCATCTCCATAGTGATACGTGGTGGTAGTACGCATGCGCAGCGCGTGTTGTTAGGGTGATACGAGCTTCCGTCGTCCATTTTGTATACTGGAAGCCGCCATCTTGGTTTTTATGGTAGCACGTGATTGCTATGTTACCCAATGTTTCTGCAATAGAACGGGGTATGTTCGGGGGTGTGTTCCTTTGTAGAAGAGTAAATCTAATTACCACAAACAACCCGACAATCCCTCCAAATCACCAAAATCCACCCAAAATCACCGAAATTGACTTTATTTCCCCAATTGATCGGCTTAGCACGTAGTGTTATAGTACTAAGGGTACAAGGGGGTGCATTCGATTGAACAGGAGTAATGTTCTGGATTAGAATTCTCCCAGAATCCCTATCCCATGACGTTTTTCCCTATTAAGAATAGCACGTAGTGCTATAGGACAAATTTACCCAGAATTCTCCGCTTCTATCTATATATGCAATAGTTTACGTCTATCTAGCCATGTTCCTTTGTTCTCGAGTATACTCCAGTAGCGTAGAAGAGCCTATTATTTGGAACAGTTTATCTTATTATTACTATATTTAGCAATTTCTGGTCTATTCTTGTTAGTTCTGACCCTATTCCGGGTACTCTTGTTGTTTCATTTATATAACTAACCAATCAGATTGCTTGATTTCCCATAACCTGTATGCAGGGTTATCTCTCTTGTGTATAACAAAAGCCTATATCCAATGGCCATATCCCATGGAATCCCATTTTGGAAAACACCTGTGGCTATGGAATCCCTTTTTTGTCATATGTGCTTATGTGAAAAAGCACAATGTGACACAATGTGACCTAGCACAAAGGCACATGCTTTATGTGCCGATATGTGCTTATGTGAAAAAGCACAATGTGACACAATGTGCCCTATCACATAGGCACATACGGGTATTTGAGGATACCTTTGGCCTGGTATTGTATTATTTGAGGATACCTATCGAGGATACCTACTGGAGAATCCCTTTTTTGTCATATGTGCTTATGTGAAAAAGCACAATGTGACACAATGTGACCTAGCACAAAGGCACATGCTTTATGTGCCGATATGTGCTTATGTGAAAAAGCACAATGTGACACAATGTGCCCTATCACATAGGCACATACGGGTATTTGAGGATACCTTTGGCCTGGTATTGTATTATTAGAGGATACCTATCGAGGATACCTACTGGAGAATCCCTTTTTGTCATATGTGCTTATGTGAAAAGGCACAATGTCACACAATATGCCCTATCACATAGGCACATGCTTTATGTGCCGATATGTGCTTATGTGAAAAGGCACAATGTGACACAATATGCCCTATCACATAGGCACATACGGGTATTTGAGGATACCTATGGCCCGGCATTGTATTATTTGAATCCATTATTTGGAATCCATATTTTACGGACTCGGCTAGGAATCTCAATAACGGAATGCCTTATATGTATACAGGGGAAATCTGATTCAACCTTGATCAATGTTATAGTCGAGACTGAGATAGGTATAGCTAGGAAGTAATGGATGAGATATGGGGCAGAATAACAGAAGCTAATAGTACTGGTACAAGGCCGCAATGGAACAAGACTGTTGTAGAAGCTAATGATAGGACAGATAGGTCATAGACCTGTAATGGCCTTGGAGCTTTGGCGACAAGATGGTAGCGGTTGGTAAGACTACATTAGACCCATTGAGGGCTTTTACATAGCCTAGTGCGACAAAAAAAGGGATTCTCCAAAAGGTATCCTCGATAGGTATCCTCAATAGGTATCCTCAAATAATACAATACCAGGACATAGGTATCCTCAAATACCCGTATGTGCCTATGTGATAGGGCATATTGTGTCACATTGTGCCTTTTCACATAAGCACATATCGGCACATAAAGCATGTGCCTATGTGATAGGGCATATTGTGTCACATTGTGCCTTTTCACATAAGCACATATGACAAAAAGGGATTCTCCAGTAGGTATCCTCGATAGGTATCCTCAAATAATACAATACCAGGCCAAAAGTATCCTCAAATACCCGTATGTGCCTATGTGATAGGGCACATTGTGTCACATTGTGCTTTTTCACATAAGCACATATCGGCACATAAAGCATGTGCCTTTGTGCTAGGTCACATTGTGCTTTTTCACATAAGCACATATGACAAAAAAGGGATTCTCCAGTAGGTATCCTCGATAGGTATCCTCAAATAATACAATACCAGGCCAAAGGTATCTTCAAATACCCGTATGTGCCTATGTGATAGGGCACATTGTGTCACATTGTGCTTTTTCACATAAGCACATATCGGCACATAAAGCATGTGCCTTTGTGCTAGGTCACATTGTGTCACATTGTGCTTTTTCACATAAGCACATATGACAAAAAAGGGATTCCATAGCCACAGGTGTTTTCCAAAATGGGATTCCATGGGATATGGCCATTGGATATAGGCTTTTGTTATACACAAGGGAGATAACCCTGCATACAGGTTATGGGAAATCAAGCAATCTGATTGGTTAGTTATATAAATGAAACAACAAGAGTACACGGAATTGGGTCAGAACTAACAAGAATAGACCAGAAATTGCTAAATATAGTAATAATAAGATAAACTGTTCCAAATAATAGGCTCTTCTACGCTACTGGAGTATACTCGAGAACAAAGGAAAATGGCTAGATAGACGTAAACTATTGCATATAGAGATAGAAGCGGAGAATTCTGGGTAAATTTGTCCTATAACACTACGTGCTATTCTTAATAGGGAAAAACGTCATGGGATAGGGATTCTGGGAGAATTCTAATCCAGAACATTACTCCTGTTCAATCGAATGCACCCCCTTGTACACCTTAGTACTATAACACTACGTGCTAAGCCGATCAATTGGGGAAATAAAGTCAATTTCGGTGATTTTGGGTGGATTTTGGTGATTTGGAGGGATTGTCGGGTTGTTTGTGGTAATTAGATTTACTCTTTTACAAAGGAACACACCCCCGAACATACCCCGTTCTATTGCAGAAACATTGGGTAACATAGCAATCACGTGCTACCATAGAAACCAAGATGGCGGCTTCCAGTATACAAAATGGACGACGGAAGCTCGTATCACCCTAACAACACGCGCTGCGCATGCGTACTACCACCACGTATCACTATGGAGATGACGTCACAACATGGCCGCTCACGCGGGTTACCATGACAACACAACATGGCGCCACTACGTCACGTGACATGACGTCACTTCCGAGGTCCCCCACCGAGGTCCCCCAACCTTTCCCTCAAACGTGCATGACATACTACTATCGACCTCGCCATTGCAAGAAAGGACAGACACAGTTCTGGTATTAACTCGCTGTTTTATTTCGATGCGTAATTTACGAAGCATTTAAATAAAAAACTCGACGCAGCAGGAAATAAACAAAATATTTCAAAATAGCAAATAGTCACAATAACGATGGAAATACATGCTAAAAACTAAAGTGTTAAAAACTACACTTGAAGTGCTGTATTTAACACTTACTAAGTGCTGAACTAGCACTTTGTTCAAGTGTAGATATCCCAGAACTTGACAGGTGTTACAATAATACCACTTGACAAGTGTAATGTCGAGACACTTAAAAGGAAACAACGCAGATGACGCGGATCAGGCTCGAACTCTCGAGCCTGATCCGCGTCATCTGCGTTGTGTCCTTTTAATTATGTACCCACCAAGCGCAAATCAAATTATGGACGATTCTGGAAGAACCACAATTGCTAGACACATGGGAAGTTCCATCCATTCAAGTTTCAGATGTCCAACGATTGTAATGTCTAAGTGCTTAAAGCATTGCACTTTGAGTGTTAAAATCAAACCCTAAGAGTTAGAATGGGTTTAACACCCTGAAAGTGTCCGTTTTAACACTTTAGTTTTTAGTGTGTACATACTCAATTTTTACAAATTAAACCATAAGGGCTGAGCTTAGAGAACAGAACAGAAGGCGCTCAGATTCTAACTTTAATATGGCTGGGTAATCTCTACTGGCAGAATCTTAGAATGAACAGAATTTATTCCAACAGCCAAATCTCATAATTAATGTTTGACTTTCATTAATTATCTGAGTAAATCATCGATAAAAAATCAATAAAAATAAAATTTGTATATTTGTGCTGATGGATTATTATTTTGCTTGACAGTTGTTATTCAGTTACGACTTTTTTAGTTACGATTACCCAGGCGCGGGTGCAAGTGTGCATGTGTGTGTGTGGGGATGGAGTGGGAGAGGAGTACCCCCACCCCACCCCCCTGGGTTTATACATTTTATGCAGTTAATTCCACATAATAATCTACTCGAGGTGTCCACAAATGCCGGCGAGTTTGTGTCTTTTGGTTCCCGAAAATAAACATTTTTGCACACAGGGCCGTTCAGCCCTGTCGATTCGCTATCTTTAAAATACTCTCAATATTACACACCATTCGGGTGTGCCTCAGGTGACAATCTTTGCAGTTCCGAACATCTCAATTTTTCTATATTTTGCTACGGATGTGGGGACCGTTTCGGACGGTGGATTTGCCAGCAAATTTATTCGCACTAATATACTAATTGGCTCATGGCAGGCCAAGGTAGTGTTGTAACAGCGTTGTTCTGAGCAAATGCTCTCATAGTATGGGAACGATGTGGCCTTGCATTGTCCATGAATACAGGGCAAATAGCCAACGGGTGGTTGTCAAAATGAGGCACGACAACCGGATTGAGAATGTCCCGGATGTACTGATGACCATTGAGGTTCCCACGTACAGTCACCATATCAAGTTTACAATCAAGAGAGAGGCATCCCCAGATCATTACTGATCCCCCACCAAACGGAACAGTAGGTCTGATGTTCCTGGGCACGTGAGCAGTATTTCCACGCCTCCACATTCTAATGCGACTAACGCGACATGAAGCCGGAACCTACTCTCGTCTAACCAATAGCCTCTCCTCCATGTCCTGAGATTCCAATGTTGTCGTCAATTGCTTTGAATGACATGCCCGTTGCATGCATGTCAACGATTAGCCACATTAGTGCCTCTGACAGTCTCCTCCTTGCCATGTCAACATTTTCTGATAAAAGAAGTGACAAATCTTCTTGTTTTATACCCAGATATTGCATGTGGGTAATAGTTTTTTGTGTGACATTCGTGGGAAGCATGCTTCAGGTGGACGGGGGGATGTGATTGGGGTACGCAATCAACCAGAAACATCATGTTTCACTAGATGAAATATACTGCAAGGTTTTGCAATCATTAAACATAATAATCAGTAAAAGCAACTTCGCTGTCATGAAACATTTCAGGGGGTGCTTGATTAGGTTCCAGGTATATATATTTGTGTATGGTGAAGTAGGCCTAACAGTAAATTTATCTATATACCTGAAAAATAATTGAAATTGACAAATCAGTTTGAAGTAAATTGTAGGTTAATCAACGCTGGGCTGTTTTGGAATTCCATGTTGCTTGTGATAAGAGAGAGCTGTTTAACCCTTTACCCAACGTAACGGTCAAAACCGGCCAGAGCTATTCACAAAATTCACCATTCAATTTTTATTACTTTTTGATTTTTTGTCACAAAAACATAGCTTATGACCCCCATTGGAACGAGCTCAACGAGCTCGTTCCAATGGGGGTAATAAGCATGTTTTTGACACAAAAATAAAAAAAAAACATTAGTTATTCAAGAATTTTATTTGCTAGTGTCATCTGCTTTTCGTGTTAGGTAAAGGGTTAAAAAGTTACTAAAACAACGAAATAAAGGGAATATTATCCAACTAAGTCACAACAGAAACTGTCATGATTGCTGTAACAACCCCCATGAAAAAATAAATGCCACAGCTCCTAAATTACTCACATGTTGTTTTTTGTTTATTTGTTTAGTAAGCTCCGGAGAGAGAGAGAGAGAGAGAAATATTCTGATATCATGTATCGCCATGCAGAAGTAACGATGTTTGTTCTTGAATTTTAGAGAGAGAGAGAGGGAGTGAGAGAGGAGATATATATATATATATAGGATGAAAGACTCTGAAGCCGATGGGGATCGAACCACTGCCTTGATGAGAGTTGACTTCTGCTGCACCAATCGCCTAGCGAAACTGGACCAGCGCCATAGACCACTCGACTACCGACAAGCCCCAAAACAGGCATGCTAGCAGATCGAGCGTCCATGGAACTGGGACAGTCCACACGAAATTACTCGGTATCCCCCAGAATTAGTTTTTTTACAATGAATTATACCATGTAATGCAGATGAAATCAGTGAGAATCAATCTCTTTTCCAAATTTCCTGCTTACGGTACAGAATACAGAATTCGGCACTTCTGTTATGCATTTTTTGGGATGAAAGACTCTGACGCCGATGGGGATCGAACCACTGCCTTGATGAGAGTTGACTTCTGCGGCACCAATCGCCTAGCGAAACTGGACCAGCGCCATAGACCACTCGACTACCGACAAGCCCCCAAAAAGGCATGCTAGCAGATCGAGCGTCCGTGGAACTGGGACAGTCCACACGAAATTACTCGGTATCCCCCAGAATTAGTTTTTTTACAATGAATTATACCACGTAATGCAGATGAAATCAGTGAGAATCAATCTCTTTTCCAAATTTCCTGCTTACGGTACAGAATACAGAATTCGGCACTTCTGTTATGCATTTTGTAGTTTGTTGGTAACCATTTTTGCAGTGTGGTGGAATCATTCAAAACCTGTTGCGCGTCTGCCGCTTGGAGTGGGTGTACACCTTATATAGATTCACAAATTAGCTTGAAATTTGGCCGGGTGTGATGGCTGAGCCACTTCGAGGTTTGGTTTTGGGGCATTCCTTTGTATGCCGTTTAGGTACCTTTTTTGGAGCCGGAGGTTGTGTTTCCATCAGTGCGGGACTTTGCTGATCACTTCGAGTTAGATCATTCAGTCCGGGCAGTGAATATTCGTTTACACGGTATTGGTGGAAACACAATCGACCGTTTGCTGGGAAATAATTGGCACAGCGTGCAGGCCTACCAGCCCCACGTCGTAATCATGCAGATTGGTGGTAATGATCTTGCACAGGGTCGTTTCGGCCCAGAAATAGTCGGCAGTCGCATTGGCGATGTCTGCAAATATTTGTTGGATGCAGGGGTACGGTCAGTTTACATTTGCCAGCTGTTTCCACGTAATCGGTTGCATCGGCGCCGGTCTCCTAGTCTCTCAGCCAACGACGACACGGCGTTAGTACAAAAGTATAATGACAATGTTGACATTGCAAATCGTTACTTGGATGTGATTTTATCTGACCCTGATCTGCAAGGGAGAGTTCAATATTGGCGTCACGATCTCCGTGTGTACAGGGGTATCCAGTCACATTTGGTTGACGGGGTACACCTGGATGCAAGTAGACAGAAACAATTTTTCAAAAGCACACGTGGTGCAGTTTTGCACTGTATTAAACACCTGTTATGGGATATATTTTTAATTCATTAGCTCTTTTTTTTCGACTCTCGGCAGAATCAGGGTGGATGCTGCTCTCTTAATTGGTACAAATTATTTGCTTTGCATTATTCATTGCGTGCTGATTTGCGCGGTTTACGGTCATGTGAAAGGACAACAATGCAATTAATAATGTATATATATTGATGTGTATTAGCAATCCTTGGTATGACGCTTTGCTTCAACGTTTTACATTTCTTATGAGGTGTGGTGGTGACCGCTTAATGTTTTGCACGACGGGTACAGGTTGATTTATTGTATTTTGGAATAATTTCCAGTGTGACTCGTCTGTAAGTTGGTAGCACCCGTTGTTGGAAGTCAGAGGATCTGCCCGATAACAGCCATGGTAGGCTCTCCGTCGCTTCATTCGCTTAATTCCGATGCTCATGGGATGTAGTCCTTGGTATCTGATGGCGGTTGTACCTGCGAGCTGAGCGGTTGGACATGTGGTGTCCCGATACGGTCCGCTAAGTTCGTGCAGTTTCACCAAGTTGAGTTTGGCTCTCTTCGGCTTCCAACCGTTAAGGCCGTTAGGGCCTGTTATACTATGTCAACCTGCAGTGTACACATCAGTTAGATTTTTCATTCCCTTATATGTGTTTGCTTATCAATATCTTCCCGGGTGCTTTGGTAAGGGTCACTAATTCATGCAAATATACGCAGCTTTCTGCATAAATACACCGCTCTCTTTGCCACGCGATGGGATACCATTTGGTCTGGGGTTAAAGTGCTCTGGGCATATTGTATTTGGGTTCTCTTCCTGTTTTCTTCTTAATGTTTTTTTCAGACTTTGGAAGATGCCCAAAGCCAGAAGTAAGAAGGGTAGTGCTGGGAAAGTAGGAAAGGGACGAGCTCCTGATGCTGCCTTGAGCGACAAGCTAAGCCACCTGTACCAGGTTTCACAGCCACCAAATGACCTGGTACCAGACTCGGCACCACGGCCTACAAAATCTCAGCCGGTGGCCGGGGTGCTGAGTTTACGTCTTAACCTTCCAGGCAATCTTAGTTCAGATCAAAGGGCACAGTTATTATCCAATATTCAGGATTAAGTGAATGCTTTTTCAGCAGAAAATTGTGTTCCCAGTGACCGTAGGAGAACAAGGGCAACTACCAGTAATGCCCAGGCTACAGTGGTTGTGGAGGAGGCTATAGGTCCTCAAGCTCCCGAACCCATTTCATCAAATCCCCTGAATATACAAACTAATCCAGTGATCCCTAGTTCTATACCCCTAAATATTCAGGACAGGAATTTAACGCAGGATTCATTTCAGCATAACCCCAGCATGAGAAGAGTGGCAGTGTCAAACACTTCTGGAGCACAGGTGTGTCAGCCATCAGCTGTGAGTGACCATTCAAATGTAAACAATGCCACTATTACTTTTCACCCACATCCAGGCATCAATGTGACTTCTTCACCAAGCAACGCCTTGTGCCAGGACCTGCATCTACTTCAGGTCCCAGTCTTTTATTAGGTAATGACGTCAGGGTGCCTCAGGCAGAATATCGCAATTATACAGGTATTTTGCCCATTGCTTCTGGGGTAGGTGAGACCTCTCACCCTGCTAACCATCTTGAGCGGGCAATGGTGCTTCTGCAGATGAGAGGCCGCCTGACAGCAGGGGCTATTGCTTTCCCCACAGTTGCACAGGAAGTTATGCACGGGGGCGGTGGATTCATCTCGCAGGCTTCTCCCTTGGATGCACATGTTCTATTGAAGACAAAAGTTAACATTTGGGCGAGTGAGTATGTTGAGATGTCATCACTGCTGTCTTCAAACCAGGGTGAGGCAACTAAATATACACTGTCTTTATCGAGCTTGGGACAGAGTCCACTGCCTAGACATGCACCCCCAAGCCTGGTAAGGGTTTTCAACACATATCTCAGTGGCTGTCGGCCTTCGAGAGATTTATGACAATATATTTAACTAAGTTACCCCAGGAACAGAGCAGTCTGCTCCTGTACCAATTGAGGATTCGTTCGATAGCTGAGGCTCAAGGTAACTGACAGTACTATGACAAAAAGTTTCGCTTGTTAAAGCAGACTAATACTGTAAGGAGGTGGAATGACACTCAACTGGAACTCTGGTTCAGGGCACCGCAGGACCCAGCCATCAAGCAATCCATGGAGAGATACAACAGAGCAGGTACTTCTGGGTTCAGGACCGCAAAACCCTCACAAGGATACACGCTTTCATAGTGGGCAGGGTTGCAATACACCATGCAGATTCTCGCACACCTGCTTTCGCTGCTCTAAAGATCATTCCTTTAGTCAGTGTCCAGCTAAACAGGAAGGGGTTCGCTCCTTTCATAACGGAAGGAACCAACCCTGTCCTGGTAAAAGCAAATGGTCATGGAAGGGATCAATCTCAAAGTACTCAAGAACAGCTACCAACTCCTATCCGGTTATGTACATTGACAGCGTTGTTAGACGGTTATGACGCAGTACTCAAGCCGACCTTGATCACAGGATTCGCCTGTACTTTTCGTTTAAGCTTCCAGGGATTGCACGTCAATACGTAAGCCAAGAATCTCACCCCAGCAGGGGACCATGCATCTATCCTGCGGGGGAAAATACGGAAAGAGCTAGCTCTTGGTAGAATGGCTGGCCCTTTCCCCAATCCCCACTTGACCCCTTACTCATTTCCCTATTGGGGTAGTACCGAAGAAGACTCCAGGGGAATTCAGACTCATTCAGCATCTGTATTTTCCGGAAGGTTCTTCCTTGAATGATGGGATTCCCGAGGAATTATCCTCCGTACAATATGCTTCCATTCAAGAGGCCATTCGCATAATGAATCACTTGGACCCAGGCTGTTTTCTGTCCATGTCCGACATACAGTCACCCTTCAGGCTTATCCCTGTACATCCAGATGATTATTCGCTACTTGGGTTCCGTTTTGAAGGGGAGTATTATTATGACCGATGTCTGCCCATGGGGTGTTCAGCTTCTTGTGCACTCTTTGAGAGTTTCAGTACATCTATTGAATGGATCCTCAGAACCAAACTTCAGGTAGATAATGTGGTCCATGTGTTAGATGATGTTTTGCTTATTGGGTTAAACGAAGAGTCTTGCTCCAGCAGTTTGAAGAGTTTCTTTGCATTAAGTGGGGAACTGGGTGTGCCCATCGCTGAGGAGAAAACGCCCATGCCTTCTGTTTGCATGGAATTCTTAGGGATTGAAATAGATACAAATTTAATGGAGACACGCTTACCGACAGATAAATTACTGAAATGTAAGGACATGATTGCTTCCTTGTTGGTGCGGAAGAAGGTGTGTTTGTGTGAGCTCCAGTCGGTGATAGGCACGTTGAGCTTTGCATGTCCAGTGATTGTTCCAGGCAGGGTGTTTTTGTGTAGACTCATCAATTTGACATTGGGGGTTACTCAACCGCACCATCATATCCGATTAAACAACGAAGCCAAATCTGACCTCAACATTTGGCTTTTATTTCTAGAATCATTTAATGGGCGTACCATGTTTCTGGATGAGGCGTTTCTATCCAGTGACATTCTACGTCTACATACAGATGCTGCAGGGGGAGTTGGTTATGGAGCAGTCTTTGGATCAGAATGGTTTTGTGATGCCTGGCCCAAAGGCTGTGCCAAATTCAACATTGCTGTTCTTGAAATATACCCAATTGTGGTGGCTCTTTGGGGTCCCGAGTTAGCCAATAAAAGCATCTTGCTTTTTGTCTGACAAAGAAACCGTTGCTGTTATCAATAAACAATTATCTCGGGACACCAATTTGCTAACGTGTCTACGTCAAATCGTGTTAACTTCCTTGCGGTATAATATCTTAATACGAGCAAAGTACATTCCAGGTAAAGACAATAAACTAGCAAACTGTCTTTCTCGTTTACAGGTACAAGAGTATCGGGATCTAGCCCCATAGTGCAGCAATGTCCCAACAACTATTCCGGTTAACCCGAGATTCACAAGCTTACTTCAACCATGGAACATATTATCGATCACTCGTTAGCTCCCAAAACACACCAGTCATATGCAAGGGCTTGGTCCACCTTTACCACCTTTGGGAGCTGTTTTGGATATTCCGGTTTCTATTCCCAGTCCAGTGTCATCCATCTGCATGTTTGTTGCTCATCTCTTTTTGCTGACTTACTCCGCAGGTTCTGTCTTATCAATGCTTTCGGTTATTGCTTACTACCACAAGATCCAATGGTTTTTTTTACCCCACATCCTCATTTGTGGTTAGATAAATGGTTATGGGTATTAAACGTTTGCGGTCCCAGGCAGATGTACGTTTGCCAATAACAGATGTTATTCTTTGTCGATTTGCTCAGTCTTTCTCGAGATGTCTCACAAGCTCTTTTCAACAGAGACTATATCAAGCCCTTTATAGTGTGGCCTTCTATACCGGGGAGCTATGTGTTAATCAAACAGCTGACAAGAAAAAGGTAGTGCAATTTGGTGACATCCAATGATTGGCCGATGGAGTCCAGTTAACTTTTCGAAATTTCAAGCATAACATTAGTAGTCGCCCTCATAGAATCATTTTGAGGAGGAATACAAATTTTCACATTTGTCCTGTTAAGTTACTTTCAGTTTATTTACAGCTGAGAGGTCATCGTCCAGGGCCCTTTTTTACATATCCTGGTGGATCAGGTATTCTCAGGAAACATTTTGATCAAACCCTTGATTATGTCTTGAAATTTTGTGGTTTTAACCATTTCGCTGCTGTGCAATTTGGTAATATCCTGTGCTGAACCATACATTGGAGGGAATGGGGTTAAAGTGAAAAGAATGAAAACGCCAATAACGTTCACGTATTTGTAAATTTAAAACTGTTATTATACAGTACGTGGATAGTGTATTATCACTAAATCATCCTCTGGAGTGGCGATTCCACCCAAGCAATAATTGCAGATTTGTTGCAAACCATAACAAGCACAAGCAATGTTCTAGCCAATGGACCTCCGGGTTAAACTCGGAGGTCCATTGGCTGAAACATTGTTTGTGATTTTTGTCCATATGTGCAGAATTTGAAAGTGATACTTTGGGTGATACCTCCACTCTACGGGTGATTTTGTTACAATCCATTCTCCACGTAATGTATATTGGAACAACGTTGACTGAGTTCAACAATGTTTCCAAAACTACTCCCAGCCACACTCCATAAATCTCAAAAGAAAAGACGTCGAGGCGACTTGAATTTAGTTCCTAATTAATGGACTGAACATGTAATCCAAACTTTGCTCCACAGGCCGTATATAATTTTTGTTTTGTTTTGTCGCCCTGTGGCACAGGACAACAAAAAGAAATTAAATATGTTGGGACAAGTTTGGACAAGTGAGTTCGTTGTTGCCTCTGGTATTTCGGAATTTACATAGACGCGAAAAATGGTTGAGATCAAATGGATAATGCCATATCGTCTGTCGCTTGCATTTCATATAACATGCGTTCTATTGAGAATAACAACGAGCTATGATATCCATTCCCTGTACATGTATGTGGTATCTCCGTACTGAGTACGGACTTATCGCACAGTCCGTCAACAGTTGGTGCCGTACTCAATATGGACCTGTAGCAGAGAAAGGGTTAACTCCTGCTGCTATAAGGGACACAGCTTTCGCATCGGAGCGGCAACTCTTGAAGCCAGCAGGGGTTTCTCTGATGCACAGATTCGCTTGATGGGCAGATGGAAGTCTGATGCCTTCAAGAAATATTTGCGTCCAGAGGCCTTGTAGTTTGAACGGAGTGGTTTTGCCAAATCTACAATAGTTAGGACAGGATGCACAAGGGTAGCGCTTTAGATCTAGGGTGAAAGGGAGACTTGCCAGCGAGGGTCGGTCTTTTGTCTCTCACTTTCACACCACCTTATCCATTTCCAGTGGTGCCAGTATATATCTAGTAGTGTTGCGACTAGGGTGACCGACAAACCTGTGGAGGAGAGTGGATGTTTGAGTCGTCGGTTGTGTGTTTTCCAATATGGACTGGCGAGGGTCAAGTATTTATTGCCTAACACATCTCGGGGCGGTTCAGGACGTAGCGTTAATTATGAATGGGTGACCCACTGTTTCTAAATTCTCTTAGGCCTGACTGCTTTCAAGGCCTTAGGAGTGGTGAACGGAAACCGGCGAGGGTTGGGTTTCCGTTCAGTCATTTGGGGCTTGTTCCAGTAAATTTGAGGCAGTTTGGTGACTGAATGCTTCACAGCACAACAGTTGAGGGAAGCCTAAGGTTTCATAATGCTGCCTGCGCCGCTCGTGAAGTCATGGTTGAAGCTTTTATTTATTCCATTGGGCTCTACGCCTACCTGTGAGTTCTGTATTGTTATAGTGTGAAAAGGTTCATATTTGGAGCTACACTTATGTGTGTGTGTGTGTGGGGGGGGGGGGGGGGGGGGGTTGGTGGGAGTCGGCGAGGGTTCGTCTTCATCTACACATTAACATTAACTTCGGGTGGCATTCATTACAATAAGCCAGACATGGGTCAGCATAAGTTGTGATTGACTACTGGCGAGGGTTCAGTGGTCATTCACAGCGCACTGGCTGATTTAGTCCACCAGTGCATCAACTTTCATTTAGCAACAGGTCGTGGTCATGTTGAATAATTTATGTCCCGATACCAACCGCAATTCCTTGCAGTGATTGGTCAATGCCTCGTTGATTTTATTTTATGTCGCCGGGCACGCGCATATGTCTACTGCCGGCGATTCTTATGTCCACTGTCAAGGAAAGCGTCTCGTTGCCATGAGCAACGGTTCATCGCAATGTCTTTTTTCAGATGAAATCAACTGAGACAAATACATTTAACTGAAGTAAAATACACACAAAAGTACCGTTATTACGTACAAAAAGATTAGTTATGTAAACATGGGTAATTATTTATGAAACCGGTTAGATTATAAGGTCGCTTTTCATTAATTTACTGTAACATAAACTGAAACGAATCGAGAGCATCTCGCCCCGTTGATTGCGTACGTAAACATTGAATAAAGTTTTTTTTCCAATTCAATTTTACTTGTGTAAGAACGGGACATATACGTTATTCCGTTTATTGACAGGGGACATGGTCTCACGTTCCCTGCATGAAACATATATTCAACCTCGGCTGACGCCTCGGTTGAATATAAATTTCATGCAGGGAACGTGAGACAATGTCCCCTGTCAACAAACAGAATAACTTACAATGTTTGGTGAGATAACCATGGGGTTTTGGGCCAGCATGTATATAGTGTACAGAACATATTTCTTGACAGCACTCTTCAGAGACATGACCTTTTCAGTCCCGTTCACAAAAAAAAAAAAAATATCCTCAACAGTTTAGGATGATACTCTAGGGGCTGTGGGTCTGCTCGATGTCATGGTCAGGTTACATGCACTTTGTCGCCTGGCCTTTATACATATGACATTGTTGGGATGTGCATTTGCTTGGGTCACTCCCTTCGGATTTCAACTCTCAATACACCTTGGTGGCGGGATGCAAGGGTACCAGTCGCTTGGTTGATTATGCAACTCAAAGTAGGTCTACCCAGCGCCTGCTATCCTTGCATCTGTGGCGCTTTAGTCCGCCACCTTTGTATTGCATATTGGCTATATACGTATACTTTTGTTTAATTATCTGTTTATAAATTTTAATGTGTTCATTGTTCAGTTAAAATGGTTGAATAAAAAAGTTTATATAGCCCTTTCAACTAAAATGGTGTTTGAGTCATTTCATTTATTGTTTTCTATCATGGGGTGTTGAGTTACAGACTTTCCAGTGATTATGCGATGGGGCGTCTGGGAGATAAATGCAGTGATACAAGTATCATGTTTTGTGCCCACAGACGACACAATTTTTCTCCCTAATTATTACTGGTTATTTCTATTTGCAACGGTACTTGCACACCTCGCATGGATTTTACGGAGGCTACGTTCGGGTATCTTCGGGAGCGTCCGTGAACAGCTTATTATTTATCCTCTTTGTTTGGGGAACAAAGGAAGTGCTATATTTAGAAACCATGAATAACATTGGTCTGTTCGGCTGTTTGTGGACGTTTCCGTGGTGCTCCGGTGCAGCGAGTTACGTAATCTCTTGGATTTCATCCAATCAAAATTTGGTAAATTAAGAATTTCAGCATCACGGCGTTCCAGAAGTAATTTCCATCCATCCTCTTTTGTTTTCAGCTTTCACGAAACAAGACGTTCAGATCAATCGTGTCAACAAAGTTTATCTCCCCCCCCCCCCCCTTCCCAGGCCCATTTCAATTTCCGTAGCAATTTGTTTGCAGGTGCAATGTCCTTTAATCCTGCTACCGTTAACTCAGGTTAAGCATTTCTTCAATCAGCCATCTTCGTATTGCATACTTGTTAGTCATGTTGCCTGTAATAGGCCTGTATTTCAATTCGATTTTGTTATATGGTGCAATGGTCAGCCACCTTTGAATTGCATATTGGCTATATTCTATATTCGTATACTTTTGTTTATCTGTTTATAAATTTTAATGTGTTCATTGTTCAGTTCAAAATGGTTGAATAAAAAAGATTATATAGCCCTTTCAAGTAAATCGGTGTTTGAGTCATTTCGTTTATTGTTTTCTATCATGAGGGGTTGGGTTACAGACTTTCCGGTGATTATGCGATGGGGCATCTGGGGCATAAATACCTTAGTCAAGATGAAGAGAAGATCTAAGTGGCTTAATTGATTTCGTGCAGCCGTGTTAGTTTGAAAACTTCATGACGAAAACCCAAATAAGTAACACACGAAATGCCACTTTAAAACGCAGCAACTACTTCCCAAATCCCCAGCCAATACCTGAGTATTCACTCAACCATCTTGCTGGACAGGACGTCCTCATCAAATATATTTTCCAGAAACGTTCCATACAGACACCTGCCCAAGGACTGAAATATGACGCCTAGTAATGTTTTGTAAATCAGTTCTGTTCAGTCTCCAACAAAATGCCTTTTTGGAGATCATTTAATATATATTTCCACATGTGGCCCAAGAACTTCAGGTTGAACATATACTGAGTCAAAAAAGAAAGTATAATAGAAAGAAATGTGAAAAAATAGCATAAAGGATGAAACATAATAGTTCTAATGTTGCATGTTTGTGGACAAGAAGTCGTGCATAGTGTTTAATGCATGTTGTTGTCCACCCAACCGTATACAATTTTGCTATGGATTTCAAAATAGCACATGCTATTCGAAAATGTCAAATTGAATGGGTGACCGACGATTTTCTTTGTGTTATGTTGTGCTAGAGAGCCTGGGTTATTGAGAAAACACGCTAGTTTTTGTCTTCCGACATTTTAAAAAATGCCAAGGTTAACCAAAAACCAGGGGTTGCGTGCCATTGATATGCATGGGGCTGGGATACCTCCAGATGAGCTCGCTGCTGAGTTCGGAGTCACTGTGGCTACTATTTACCGTCTCTTTAAAGGTATAGAACCACTTGATCTACTGCCGACCGACCACGTTCAGGTCGACCAAGAGTTACGACCGCTGCACAAGACCAACACATCAGGACGTCACACTTGCAAGATCGCTTCCTTCCGGCGGCCAGGACAGCAGCAATTACTCCTGGTAGAACTAACAATAGAATTAGAGCACAAACTGTCCGCAACAGACTCGCTGAACACGGCATCCGAATTAGGCGTCCATACCACGGACCAATCCTTATCCAATGTCAGCTTACCGTCAGAATGGAATGGATACATCAGTGTGTTCGCTGGACTCAGCAGCGTTGGAGCACAGTTCTTTTTAGTGATGAATCACGATTTTGTCTACGGCGCGCTGATGGTAGGGCAAGAGTTTATCGCCGACGAGAAGAACGGGTTTCTGATGCTTGCGTGCGGGAATGCGACCATTTCGGCGGGGGTAGTGTAATGGTTTGGGCAGGAATTTCCTTGCACCATCGAACGCAGTTGATCTTCATCGGTGGTAATCTGAATGGACAGCGATATAGGAACGAAATTCTTAACGCTGTTGTTGTCCCGTTGTTCAACGCTAACGTCGGATTGCAGTTATTCCAGCAAGACAATGCCGATGTCACGTGGCGCGTATCTGTCGTGACTTTCTTGAGGAGCAGAGCATCGAACTTCTTCTCTGGCCCCACTTTCGTCAGATCTGTCGCCAATCGAGCATCTTTGGGATCAATTGGACCGTCGGGTACGACTTCATGATCTTCAGACGTTAGGCGATTTACGTAATGTTCTAACGTCAGTAAATGGACGAACTTCCCAAGGTGTACACACGAATTAACAGTTCAATTATTTATTGAAGATACAAACAAGGCTTCGATGAGATGAGAAAACTGACGAACAGAATTACAATAATAAAACAAAGAGAGGACACTTGATAAGTCGGGAACAACCAGAGTACTCGAATAAAGTCTGGGATAGAGTGTAGGCGATAACAATACTGGCGCGACCGCTCTTTCTTCCCTCATTTGCGAGGGGGCAGTAGATATAATGTGACGATAGTCAGTGCACAAGAGGTTATTGTGCTAAGGTACATAGTCAGAGAGGTAATTAGGAGGATGATGAGGTCGGGTCGATCTCCTGGGCATCATAGCACTGTTCTCCGTAGTCAGCTTTACGGGATCAGGAGGGGACTCCGGAGTGTTTTCTGGATGCAGAGGGGTGGGACCTGAGTTGAGTGTTGTGGCATTTGCTCCGGTGTACGTTTGATGAGGCAATGTGAGTTCAGTGGAAGCTTCAGGTGGTTCGGGGGTAAAACTGTTGCAATTGGGGACGATTCGTCATCAGAGTTTGAATCTGTCTCTTCCCGATGACAACGGAGACACGATTCAAGTGCTGGATCGGTGGCAACAATAGAACACTCTGATCTTTTCACTAGATATGGAGTACTGCGTAGTTGGGAACCAGTGAATTTTCTGGCAGTAAACCACAGTCCATCAACCGTAACAACTAAGTACTTGTCGCATACACGTGTTTTGCTTCTTTCACTATTGATACAAACAATATCACAAACGGAAACTGAAGTAAGAGAGGCTGGTCTTCCTGAAGGTGATTTAGATAGCTCACTGTAGGGATGATTGACAAGGCTTTGTTTGTGCTGGACTAGAATAATCTCGCGATCGGATAACGGTAGTTGATCGTTGGTGAATTGGTCTCGTTGGGACCACAACTCGCGTGCGGACAGGCCTGATGCGCGAACACGAGAATACGGTAGCAGACTTCCAGGAACCATTGGTAACTGCTGTCAACTCTCTGAATTGATTGCATATATTTTGCGTGTTCTGCACTTCATAACCTTCATTTGATGCATAATATTTGTATATTAAATTTATCTTTATGGAATATCAGTATTAGGAATTTCAAAGTAAACTAAGTGTCCTTACCTACATTACATAGCACCTTAATCTCCAATATCGATACATAAAACTACGGAGAGAACCTTTCATTGTAGCTTGTACCAATCTGTTTACATTTTACCATCGATACGATGCTATCATCACCACGTCCATTTTTGAACTCACCCCGCTTTTTCCAAAATGGCAGCTTCCATGTTCACTCGGAGTGAGTGTTTCACCTTTCTTCCACGAAAAATACTCTTGACTAAGAAACGTGAATACGATTGAAGTCCATGTTATCACTTTATGTGGTGTAGTGACAGCTTTCCAACAAATGTCTTGATAATTTACTTTCTTTTATTTAACATATACAGATTATTTGAAGTAGTTCCCAAATTTCGTGTAATTGAAGGTGACATTCCCAGTGCACCAGTTTCGCAATCGATTATCGGAATGCCTTTGCTATCCGTTAGTTCCACTTCTTTCAAATCGCCGAATTAATCATGTTAAATTTACCATTGACAATAATCTGAATATATTGCAATACCTGCCCACTTTCTGTCAAATTCTGAGTCCTAGGCTACATCTTTGACTTTGGCAACCCAGAACACAGGGACTTGTTATAGTTCAGTGATCCGAACGTAGTGGCTACCCGTCTACGTTCAGATTCTTACCATTCAATCCTATAGAAAAAGTTCCCATCAAGTTTTTAAGAGAACTCAAAACTCGAAATTAGGAATATATATCAAGCTTGCAATCAATAGTACAGGTATTTCCTTACATTTGGGTAGAGTTTATTGATCCAAACTATGTTTGTCCTTTAATTATCGTCACTTGAATACTTGTGAGGCATCAACGGAGGTTTTGAAATCGGTCATGTTTTTGTACAAATCTAAAACAGTAAAAACAATAACCCGGTAATAGCGCCGAAGCGAATAGACCTTTTCATCGATGCACAATCGGAATTGGGCAGAGTGGGGGTTGATAATCTACTCTGTGCGAATGTGACCGAGTTTGATGACCTCCTCTGTGCAAATGAGATCGAGATTCCGATTCCACATCAATACTAAAGTTGCCATTGCACATACATGTACATGTAGTTTCGTCAATTCTAAGTTGCAATAATGCTTTCGTCCTCAGCAATTTTTTTTTTAGATAGTCTTACAGTTAAAACTAGAAGTCCTGTCACGAATAGTGCGCTTATCTAGGCTTAATTGCGCGTTGGAATTGCACGCAATTGCCATATCGAATGGCATCCAAAGCATGGCAGGTTCTTTTGGTTACTCATAGCAAACACATGCAAAGTTTCTGCCAGTGGACCTCCGGGTTACCTGGAGGTCCATTGGCTGAAACATTGCTTGTGCACAGGCCATATGTACAGAATTTTATAGCTTTACTTGGGCCATAACGTGTACATTAACGCGCATATCAACGTACTTTTTGTGCGCATTTCATGACAGGACTTTTAGTTTTAACTGTAATGTAATCTCAGTTAATTAATGCATCGACTATTTCAAGTAATGTTCTGTGCCGAAAAATAACAATAAAATTAAACTGAATGCGACGGAGGTTTCAATGAAAACATTTAAACTAAAGTCGCCATTGCATATAGGTTTGTCAGTACTCTAGCAGAAAATGTCCAAATATAGATAATTTAAAGTAATTGATATGCGAGTCACATTGAGCCTCCCCCTCCAGACAAATTTGACATTCTTTTTGATGAGGTGTTGTTAATTGCAGAATACATGTATTATACTGAAAAAATCCCAAAGTGTGAGTAATGGTGCTTTCAGAATAAATTGACTGTTTGGTACTTTACAAATGTGTTTCAGAAAAACCATGTTTTGATTTTATTGAACTGTTTAAAAAGTATGAATGTGTGTCATAAAAAGACCTATTTTAAAATCTAGCATTGTAAAATTTGTTTTTCAATTGCCAGTGTCGGACGAGGGGCTCTTGGTCAATAGGGCATATAATAATTTCTTACCACACCCCTTTCATGACTTGCAACATATTCCCGTCATAAAATTCAATGTGAGGAATAGGTAAATGTAAACAAAGAACGGTTTGTGACTTTGGTCTTTACCAGAGACTATCAGTGCACTAGATTTTAAAAAAAATTCCTGTGTGAGAGGGCCTCTGAACCCCTACTTGTTCCCTCTCTCAGGCCCACCACCCACTCTGATTTGGTTACTTGGGACATGACTAAGGCATGTTATGCCATGCTGCTGCTTAATATTGCTCAGTCCCCCCCTCCAGACCCACTTATTTGAGAATCCAAGCTCTGCCCCTGCATTCAATAAGATTAAATCACATTATTAGGCCTATATCTGCCGTAAACATACCTATGGGCGACACCCCCCCCTCCTTCCTTTAATTATTGCTAAACTTCTACACTCAAAAGTATGGATAGTAACTCCACACTGGAACAAGCTTTTGTCAATAAGTGTCAATCTGTTTCGAAGGCAAAAATTTCATGTATTTTTTAAATTTGTTTTGGCGGTGCGTACAAGTGAGTGTACATAGTCTTCCAATTACGGTACATGAATGTAAGGCAAGGGTTTAGTAATTCAATATTTATTTAAAAAAAACCTCAAACCCCCAACATTGTATTGTTGGGTGGGGGGGGGGGGGGGGGAGGGCGAATATGGGTCCCAGTGAGGTTGTGTCCCCTTCCAGCACCCCAACTAGTGTTCAACCGATGATCGGAACCGGCCACCACAATCGGCCGATTGTGGGCAATCAGACGACAACGGCTCCTGGAATATCGGTTCAACTGATTGTTGCCAAGCATTTTGAGATGATTCATTAACCGCATTTTATTCTCTTCTGCAATTGTTTAATTGTTAATGTAAAATGATACCATTCAATAAAGTTGAGAAACAACCACAATGTGTATTCTTAATCTCTCTAGACGCCCCGTTACGGGACATACAAGTTAAACAACAAGCAAAGCTTACAACTGGGCAAAATCGCTAGTTCATACCAGAAAAGTGATGGTTACACTCCATTGACTCAGTGTGCGCGACTGGTAATTTTATTTCGACCCCACTCAACGAAGTTTAACAACGAAAAATGTTCAGTTTAATGTACTTCTTTCGAGCCTCGACTTGTCCTAGTGCACGGTATTACAATCGGAATCGGCACCGGAATCGACCGATTGTGAACTCAAATAATGGGACACACTGAAATGTGTACGCCCGCCCCGGCTCCGGAAAAGGTGTGCCTGGGAAATATAAAGTTGCATTTCTGTCTTATTCGTATGTATAATGTGATCATTTTTGGTATGTGGCATCCTTTAGGGGTACTTTCAAGGTTTATGGAGACATATTTAGAATTATTTAATTTTTTTGAGTTTTATCAAAGTTTTCCCTTCAGAAACACACTAAAAAATGTACCCCGGCCGGATCGTTAATTAATTAGCTCGCACTTTAATCCGATGACAATGGAGGTGTTGTGCAAGTTGAGTGTATAAAAACTTGATTGAATTGCCCTACTAGTTCGCTAAGTGGATTATAATTCTCATTCATCTTATTCATTAATAAGGACATTCTTGGTTGGAGTAAAATGAGGATGGTTTCCGTACAGACAAATAAAAGCGACATTCGGTGTTAGGACGATTCACCTGGATAACAGTGGCACGTTACAAACGATTTTTAAGTACCAAATAATATTTATTAGAAAAGTCATAACTGGGACACCAAATCATGGTATAATAATAACATGTGTTATTATTATAATATGATGGGGGGGTGGGGGGGGGTGGGTAGTGTCCAGTTATATGATTTTCCAATAAATATTATTTGGAAGGCTATTCATAAAGCTATCAAGATGTTTCGGCGGGAAGAAAATGGGGATGGTGAAAGACAAAGAATATGAATATTTGTAATATTTTTTATTTTAACCATTTTCAGTCAATGTAATCAGACAGTAAAGTGGATATTCATTGTATTACTTGTACAATATCTTACATTATCAAATGAAAAAAAAAAGCCGTTTTCTTAAATAGTTCATTATGTTACACACACAATGTGATTAGGGAAAATAAAATGAGGAAGAAAAGGAGCCCCTCCCCCCTATGTTTTAAGGCAAAACACAGAAGATATAATGGTGAAAAAAAAAAATTACCCTTTATCAATTTAGCCTTTGTCGCACTGGCCCGCGCACATACATGTATAAAAAAATTTACGAATAATCGAATTTTGGTTTCTTTTGCCGCTAAACATAGCTCATGATTCATCATTGCAACGACATCAGTTGAGTTCGTTTCAGTGAGGGAGCATGAGCTCTGTTTCGAGGCAATACACTGAGAATATAATAGTCCAAAAATTACCCTTTAACAAACAAGTTAGCCTTTGCCGCGCACGTATAAAAATATTACCGAATTTAATCGAATTGTGTTTTTTTTTTGTCGCTAAACATAGCTTTCAAAAGATGAAAACAATTCAATCAAGTTAACTGTGAATGCACCCCTACAACACTTCCATTGTTTCCATGAAGGTGTGATCAGATTATAGTATATAATCATCAGATAAACTGTGGCTAATTAATTAACAATCCGGCTGGAGTACACTTTTTAGTGTGTTTCTGAAGGGAAAACTTCGATAAAACTCACAAAAATAAAATACTTCTAAATATTTCTCCATAAACCTTTAAAGCACCCCTAAAGGATGCTACATACCAAAACTGATCACATTACACATACGAATAAGAAAGAAATGCTCCTTTATATTTCCCAGACACACCTTTTCCAGAGGTGGAGCCGGGGCCGGGGTACACATTTTAGTGTGTCCCCAAATAACCGGTAATCGGTCAACAACCATTTTTGGTAATCGGTTGAACACTAACCCCAACCCCTCCATTTCCATATGTCACCGTCAGTGGCAGTAGTAACAATGATTGTTGTTAGTCGAGAAGTTATCAATCAAGAATTAAGTAAGAAAAATACATTTAAAAAAGAGCCATTTCCACTAGTTGTGTGGTTCTGGTGTTTAACTGTTTGCCAACATGTACAAAAATATGCTATTTATCCCTAGAGCAAAAATCAGACAAAAGTCAATCAGTGTTTGTATGTCCGATCACCAGAAAGACAATCCTTGGGGTTATTTTGACATTCTGATTATCGCATACACTTTCTGAGCTAAATAGTTAATTAAAGGTAGGCGTACATGCATATCTGTAGGGCAGAAAACAAGAAAAGTAAGTTTTTATTCAGAAATAACATTGAGTACCCTGTATTTTTTCATGAGTGCAAGTGATTCACACATGTCGAACACGTGCTCGAGAATTCAGACATTTAACTGTTTAGTGCAAGTACAATTCACTCCCATTCTGTTAAATAGAATCAAACATCATATTATATGTGTGGACAACCTATTTTTTGACGGTGGCTGTCCAGTAGCCTAGTGCAAACTCTGCAAAGTACAATGCCATATTGGCCAGATTTGAAAACACCCACTGAGTGTAAATTCCATCCAGATAATAAATCAAGTTCAGTGTGAAACTGTCAAACTGGGAAAAAAACTTTTTAAAAAAGTTAGTAAAGAGATTTCTGAACTAAATCAGAACCTGTGCGAGAGGAAACTCCACTCTTGAGTGCACCCGTCATAATTAACCTATGTCATCCATCATCTCATTCAACGTATTGAAGACAAATTATTAGCCTTACAATAGAGTTCTGCAAACCAGGAATGTAACAAATTTGACACAAACTTCCAATAAAAGTGACTGTGGATACAGAAGTCACACCTCACCAAGTCTATTGAACTTGTGCTGGTGACAATGATAACAATAGTTTGTTCAGTAATTAAAGCCAGTGGCAATAATCTTTTAATAAGACAGTCACGACAGGGGTATTAGCAACCCATGTCATAATCAAACGGTCACTTGTTATTGTTTGAAGCTTTTTTTTGTTCATGGACTCTCAGCAGCCTGTTGTTTTGTACATGTTTACTTCAAATTAATATTCAAGCAGGATCACTTAGCAGTGCGAATAACCTAACTCTTCATTCATTGAACAGAGAAAATTAGTGATTAGTCCTCTCTCTCAGTTTATAATCTTGGGATAAACTTCAGAAAAAATCAACAATGGAGGGGGTGGCGATGAAAGTCACAAGATTGCGGTCATTTCTTATTTTTTAATTATTTTTTTTTTTTGGAGGGTGGGGAGGTGAATTTTCATGTAGCTGGTTGTGGTGACTAATTCTTCAAATTCCTGTATAAAATCAATGGAACCACGCACAACCATTGAAAGATGGCTAGCCCTTTTGCTAATCTATTAACCCTTTACCCAATGAATCGCCTGCATCCGCCACGCAATATGCAAATACAGCTGCTGAAAAAATATTTTTTGAAAAATTTCCACCAAACCATATCATGTGACCCCTCTTTGGAATGAGCATGTCAAGCTCGTTCCAAAGAAGGGTCAAATGATATGATTTTGTTGAAATTTTTTACAAAAATTTAAAAAAATGATATTTAAAAAATAATGAATTTTGAAATCGTCTGCGTTGGGTAAAGGGTTAAACTTATAAATAATTGATGCCCCCCTCCCACACACACACAGTGATTTAGCGGTAATCAACTTTTCCCATAATATGAACTCCAATATGTCAAATTACAGTAGCACACACCCACACAGGGCAATTATATGAATGTTCATGTTAGCACTACGATTGTCTGGATCGAATTTAATAGGGACAAATTGTCTTCAAACTAAAATGCACGTGATGAGCAATGACTTTGGTATGCAAGGTCTACATTGATCTTGCTGGCTGTGTTTTGACTTTAAATTTAGTTAAAACAATTGGCGTATTCAACAATATTATGGCAAATTAATAATTAAAATTGATATTGCTGGTGGTTTTTCTTCATTTTTTTTTTCATACATGTATCTAATTATTTTTGTTATTTAAAGTCAATTCAACATAATATTTGTGGGTTTTCTCTTCCCAGATTCCAAAGGATTTGAAAGCATACGATTCAAAAAACCCAAATTTGATTGGTCAGTTCCACAGGTACTAGGCACAAGCTTAAGAAATCGAAAGAAAATGACATTTGATAGCATTTTTAGCTCAACTTGACAAAGTCAAGCTGAGCTATTGCCATCACTTCTCGTCCATCCATTAGTACGTACATCCACAATTTCCTTTGGCACACCTCACAGGTCACATTTATGATCAGATCGCTTTGAAACCTGGAATGTTTGTTTGGGGTGACCTCTAGATGGGAGCTATTGATTTTCTTTAATTTCTGTCAAAAAATGTTGCTGCGGCCAACGTTCTTAGAACTTAGTTTAGTCAGACCTCAGTATTTCCCTTTGGCACACCTTACAGGTCACATTTATGATTGAATTGCTTTGAAACCTGGCATGCTTGTTTGGGGTGACCTCTAGATGGGAGTTATAGATTTTCTTCCATTTCCTTCAAAAAATGTTGAACGTTCTTAGAACTTAGTTTAGTCAGATCTCAATGTTTTCCTTTGGCACACCCTACAGGGCACATTTATGATTAGATTGCTTTGAAACCTGGCATGCTTGTTTGGGGTGACCTCTAGATGGGAGCTATCGATTTTCTTCCATTTCCATCAAAAAATGTTGCTGCGGCAATGTTCTTAGAACTTAGTTTAGTCAGACCTCAATATATTTTTAGCTCATCTTGACAAAGTCAAGCTGAGCTAATCTAATCGCTTCCCGTCCGTCGTCCGTCAACACCATGTTTTGGTCTTCTCCTCCAAAGCCACTGGGCCAATTCAAGTGAAAGTTTGTGTGAGTGATGGTCCCAAAGGGGCATTTCATTTTTGTTCAACTCAGTATGCCCGGCCCCATAGGGAGGGAGTGGGGGAAAATGCTCAAAAATATTTTTAAAATCTTCTTCTCAAGAACCAGTGTGTGCAATGACTTGATATTTGCTATGGAGCTTCCATATGAGGTGTAGAATCAAGTTTGTTCAAACAAAGTTCGTAAAGTAATATTTGGCTTTGTAATAGGAGGGGTAAGATTTTTGGCCCCGCCCAAAATTTCTATTTTCTGAACCGATGGTCCGGTATGAACCAAATTTGGTTTGTGGTAGTATTGGGTCATAAGTACTTGACCCATGCAAAAAAAAAAAATTCCCGCATCCCCATGGGAACCCTGGGAGCTAAAAATAGAAATATTCTCAAACGTCCATATTTCCCAAACCCCACAGAACAGAGAGCTTTTATTTGGTATGAAGTATCCTTATGACCAGTAGAATTGAATGGTAAAAAAAAATTGCCATCGGTTGTGTTAGGGTGTTCTGTAATGGGCATCGAAAAAATGCTGAGTCAGCATATTTGCAAAAATTAAAAAAAATCTTTTCTCCAGAACCAATCATCAGAATCTTTTGATATTTGGTATACAGCATTCATAGGGGGGGTCAGATAAAAGTTTGTTCAAATAAAGCTCATTGGTTCATATTTGGGCTCTCTACAGGAGCCCAAAGTTTTAACATAGGGTAATATGGGGAATATTCTTTAAAAATCTTCTTCTTCAGAACCACCAGTCAGAATCTTTTAATATTTGGTATACATCATTGTTATGAGGGTCAGATTCTAGATTGTTCAAACCAAGTCCCTAGGTTAATATTTGGGCTTCCTACGGAAGCCCAAATTTCATCTTTGTTCAATATGGAGGGTAATTTAAAAAAATCTTCTTCTTCAGATCCATCAGTCAGAATGCTTTGATATTTCGTATGCAACATCTCTATGGGGGTCAGATTCAAGTTTGTTCAAATCAAATCCCTAGGTATATATTTGGGCTCACTATGGTAGCCGAAATTTTTACTTAGTGCAATATGAGAAAATTTCTTTAAAAATCTTCTTCTTCAGATCCACCAGTGGGAATGCTTTTATATTTGGTATACACCATCTTTAGGGGGGTCAGATTCCAGGTTGTTCAATTCGAGTGCCTAGGTTAATATTTGGGCTCCATATGGGAACATGAAATTTAACTTAGTACAATATGAGGGAATTTCTTCAAAAATCTTCTTCTTCAGATTCACTTGTCAGAATGCTTTCACATTTGGTATACAACATCTCTAGGGGGGTCAGATTCAAGTTTGTTCAAATCGGATCCATAGGTCAATATTGGGGCTCGCTATGGTAGCCCAAATTTGAACTTAGTGCAATTTGAAGAAATTTCTTTACAATTTCTCTTCTTCAGATCCAACAGTCAGAATGCTTTCATATTCGGTACACAACATCTCTAGGGAAGTCAGATTTAACTGTGTTCAAATCAAGAGCCTGGGTTAATATTTGGGCTCTCTATGGGAGCCGGAATTGGCCATTTTGCTGAAGAATTAAAAATTTTGTATTCATTACCCTCTAGAGGTACTAAGATTAATCCACATAGGTTGTATCAAGGGGCTTCATAGGGAAGCTCTGCATTTTACTTATGATCAACTGAAGAAAAGGCTTGATGCCCAGATTATTTTTGTCACTCCTGAGGGACTCAAGGATTGACAGTGTAGCCTATGGAGATGGCTTGCTTAATGTAGACTCATTCTTGGATTCTGTTTAAATTGTGTTCTGTACAAGATGAGCGCTTCAGGCCCCGTGGGGCCTCTTGTTATACTGTACCAATGACCCAGACTTAGCTGGTGCTAACTTTTAAATTCTAGGGCCAAACACAAATTTTGCCCCCCCCCCCCCTCCCAATCCCCCAAATTTGCATCAAAATCCAAAAAATAGATGTCCTATGTGGCCCTCCATACTTTTGTCCACTGTGCATGCGCAGTGTCCAGGAAGAAGTACTGAAATTGGAGCCAAATCCTCATTCTTTGTTTGCCCCTTCAATCAATAACATCTCACTGATATCTGTGCTTATAATCTCAGTTAAAATGATGCCAGACACAAAATCATGAAAGAAATGGTGGATCTTAGGATGAAATAAGAGGATGAGAGGAAGAAACAGTGGAATGATGTGTTCAGGGCTGTAACTTATAATTATTCAAATGTTATCTGAACTGGATAAACAAGCTTTCATCATGTTCCCTACATGTAATTTCGGGGCATAAGCCTGATGTTTACATTCTTGTTCCACAGTTTGTTCAGAGTTTCCTCTCTCCCTTTCCTTTATACCCCCCACCCCCCCTCCCCTGCTATTCTCCCATGCTTTTGGCATAAATTTTGTAATTTTTTTACTGAAATTTCTTGGGAGTTTTGGCTTGGTAACAGAATGTTTATTCTGTTTTTCCCCCATGGTTACATCCTCACCTTAGGGTGGTTAGCCGCTTTGGCTATGCATCCACAAGAGTGGATAGTAAGGTGAAAAACTCTCTTCCAGTCGCTCCGGTCTCAGGAGAGCTTCTCTTCGACGGTAAGCTTTCTACAATCTATAATCAGATTACTAAGAAAGCTTTGGATTCTCTGCTTTTAAATCCGCTTTGAAAAAGTCGGACTCAGCAGGGAGGAGTAAGGCATGCATTTCGGCAGCGAATACATCCAAAGGAAGTTCCTGTAGAGGATCTAAGAAAGCCTCTACTTCTTACTCCGGAGACCGTCAGAGTAGCGACTCAGATAGGGATCGTAATGCTGGCCGAGATATCCGGACAGATGCCCCTAGGTTGACTGGGCGAGGTGCGGGTCGTGGAGGACGTGGTTTCTCCTCCCGCAACCTTCGCAGGGCCAGGAGGTGATGGTCTAAACCTCTATTGCGTTCCAGTGGGCGGAAGGCTGTCGAGATTCTTAACCATTGGTTGTCAATTACGGATGACCCATGGGTGCAAAGGGTTATTTCCGAAGGTCTAAAACTGTCCTTCAAGGAAAAACCTCCGTTAACTTGAAGTCCACGCTGGTCTCCGCTTCCATTAAACGTTCAGAAGAGAGATTTGCTTCTATCAGAAGTCCAATCTCTTCTGGACAAGAATGCTATAGACGTCGTAGAAAACCAGGAATCTCCAGTTTTCTACAGTTACCTGTTCCTGGTTCCAAGACCAGATGGCTCGTTTTGTCCAGTTATAGATCTGAACTGGATAAACAAGCTGATCGTGGCTCCAAAATTTTATATGGAGACCATCCGATCGTTCAGAGAGAGCATTCGAGTGAACGATTATGCTGCGAGCATAGATCTGAAGATTGTGTACTTTCATGTCATGGTACAGCCGGCGTTTAGAAAGTACCTTCGCTTTGCTGTCCCAGGAGTTGTTTTCAGTTCCGAGCAATGATGCTCTGGTCTGAATCTAGCACCCTGGGCCTTCACTCGAATAATGATCTCGGTAATGACTCATTTCCGAGCTCATTCATCTGTGGTAATGTCGGCCTACTTTGACGACATTCTTGAGAGTTACGGCAGCAAGTTAATGCTTCACAACGATGTTCAGAGTCTGCTTCAATTGCTCCAACGTTTTGGTTTCATAGTAAACAAAAAGAAGTCGGATCTAGTGCCGTCCAAGTCATTCACCCACATGGGAATGAGTTTAGAGACGCACAACAATCTCGTTCGTCTGCCTTAACCAGAGCGATATTAGTCAGTTGTTACGCTCGCTTTTGTCTTCACTCAGATATAGTAACAGCGAGAGAATTCATGAGACTGACAGGTTTGTGCGGAGCTGCTGCGGATCTTATTCTGATGGGGCAGCTACACACTCGTCCACTCCAGATATTTTTACTCAGAATTGGAGTGTGAAGACTCATTCGCTCGAAACGAACATCGTCTTGTCGAATCATGTGAAACATGAGATTCAGACTTCGGCAGATATTCATTGGTTAACTAAGGGAGTACCACTGCAACTTCCAGATCCGATTTTTATTGACGGATGCGAGTCAAACAGGTTGGGGCGCAACTTTGAGCCCATCAGATTCGATGTGCCAGGGTCTTTGGGATCCACAGTTCCTAAACAAGCACATAAACATTAAAAGATGATGTCAATTGGCTTGCGCTACGTCAGTGGATGAACATCATTCAGAATTCGCATGTTCAAATTCTGTCCGACAATTCGACAGTAGTAGCGTATATTCGGAACCAGGGAGGCACTCATTCCATTCCGTTGTTCAATCTAACGGAAAGAATCCTTCTGTTTGTCATAGAGCATCAAGTTGTTCTATCAGTCCGTCATATTCCGGGTCGTCTGAACGTTCTAGCGGACTCCCTTTCTCGGAAAGGTCGTATGTTGCCGTCAGAATGGACAGTCAACAAACGAGTATTCAATCAGATTTGCTACCTATGGGATATGATAGATTTATTTGCGACACATCTCAACAGTCAGTTGCAGATGTATGTGTCGTCATGCCCAGATCATTAAGCGTTTGCAATAGAAGCCCTCTCGATCTCTTGGGACGGAATGATAGGATATGCGTATTCTCCAGCTCCATTGATTCAGCTGATATTGCTAAAATCAAGCAATCTCACTGCATGATCCTATTGGCAGCATCTCTGTCACCCCAGAGACCATGGATAAATCTACTCAGGTGTCGGTTGTGGGACATCCCGTGGAAGCTTCCTCCACGAGAGGACCTTCTTTCGCATGGGAAATCGCGCACACTGCATCACAACCCGCTAGGTCTCAACCGTCACGTATTTCCATTGTGCGGTCCTTTTTGCACAGCAAGCATTTTACAGGACGAGCAGTGGTCGCAATTTCTAACTGTAGGAGGACCTCCTCTTCGCTAAATTATGCTGCTAAGTGGAAGGTTTTCTCTCGATGGTGTAGGGATGGTGTAGGGATCATTCTGTTGATTTTATGATCCCTCCATTCCAGACATTGCTAATTTTTTGTCTACTTGTTTGACGAGATCAAACTGCAGCCAGATACTATTAAGGGTTATAAGGCTATGCTATCGGATACCTATCCTCATCATGATACAGTTAAAACTAGAAGTCCTGTCATGAAATGCGCACAAAAAGCACGTCGATTTGCACGTTAATCTACACGTTATGATCATAGCAAGGCTATCAAATTCTGTACATATGGCCTGTGCACAAGCAATGTTTCAGCCAATGGACCTCCGGGTAACCCGGAGGTCCATTGGCAGAAACATTGCCGGTGTTTGCTATGAGTAACCAGGAGAACCTGCCGTGCTTTGGATGCCTTTCGACATGGCAATAGCGTGCAATTCCTACGTGCAATTAAGCCTAGATAAGCGCACAGTTCGTGACAGGACTTCTAGTTTTAACTGTAGCTTACAGATTGGATCTAATGTCTCTTTATCTAATTTAGCTTAAAACTTTTCGATAAATAGACCTAGAACCCCTAGGTTAATTCCTAAGTAGAATTTAGCTTGGGTTCTTCTGAAGCTAAAAGAAGCGCCATTTGAACCTCTTGATACAGTGGATTTCAAATACTTATCTTATAAGACAGCTTTTCTCTTAGCCTTCTCTTCTGCTAGAAGAGTTAGTGAGCTTCATGCACTATCTGTTGATGATTCTCACTATCGTAGTTCTGGTAATACATGTACTATTACATTGACTACTAATGTTGGATTTTTGGCTAACAATCAGGCTCCTAATAAGTACCCTGAACCTATTGTTTAGGCTCTTCCGTCTCCAGACGGTCATAGGCCTTTGCTTTGTCCGGTCAGAGCTGTGCGTATTTACAACGTAGATCTGAGTTTATCAGAAAGGAAGTAAGCGTTTCTTTCTGTCTTGCTGCCTAATAGAAAGAACATTACGGTCCATTCCATTGCATGGTGGATTCAATTAACTATCCGTACTGCTTATGATAAATTATCTTCATCTCCGCAGTCTGTGCTTAAGATTTAGGCCCATGAAGTAATAGCACTGTTTACATCTTGAGCTTATGCTAATAGTGTTGCTAGTACCGATTTGATGAAGGCTGCATATTGGTCTCAGCCTTCCACGTTCACAAATTTTTATCTTAGAAATATTGAGTCCATTTCTGGCGACCTGCATTGTTTAGGTCCATTATCTGTTATTCAGAATGTCGTCCACTAAACAGTTGCAACTATAGTTATGCAGGCTTTCTGTTCCGGTAGTGACTCTGTCCTGCTGCCCTCTTCGTTCTGGGGTATTTGACCCAGAGCTAGGAGAAGGGGGGTGGGAATGGTGTTTCATTATATCACCTGCTTTATGGTGAAAAGCAAGGGTATACCTCCTCTGGAGTCAGTAATTCCGAATCGGTGCCGGGATGGTTTTAAAGTGTAAAGCTAATGTCCATCTCAGTTATGTGATATTTTTTAATTGTAGCTCGTTGTGAAGCATTAGTATATGTCACATGTCATACGAGCGCTAATATACAATCCTTGGACACTTTTAAAGAGTATAAAGAGACCCATTCTCTGGACTATCTTTATTTATTGGCTTTTCTTTAAAAAGATTAGTATAATGGGTTATACTGGATGTTAATAGAGATCATTGATGTTATTGTGCTCAGTTACGGAATGGTATTCACCGTATTGTGTCTTTCTTTTTTAGTATAAACAAGAAAGATACATGTAAAGCCTGTTCTCCTCTTCTCCTGGAGGGGATAATTCTGTTTACATGTAATTGAGTCTGTCGGATTTTCCTTTATGTCCTAGCAGGGCTTGCCTTGAGTCGGGGCTGATCAGCCCCGAGGAGCACTTGCTGGGGGCTTTTTTTCAAGCCCCGACATTTTCCACAAAAAAGCACTAACAATAATGGACAAAATGGAAAATCAGCCCCGAAAAGGCCGCGACCTCAATATGTGGGGCACTTTTTTTAGGCCCCGACCATTTTACTCAAGGCGAGCCCTGCCTAGGCCCTCCAGCCTTTTTTCTATTCTGATAAGTCTGGGTCATTGGTACAATATAAAAATGTTAAAAAATTTATAGTAATTTATATATTTTTTATACTTACCAATGACCCAGGCGGGGATGGCCCTCCCATGAGGTGGGAACTCATACCTCCCCGCTGATTACATAATGCTTACCAGGCATTGGTTGTAAGAATGAGGATTTGGCTCCAATTTTGGTACTTCCTGGACACTGTGCATGTGCAGTGGTCAAAAGTATGGAGGATCACATAGGCCATCTATTTTTTGTATTTTGATGCAAATTTGGGGGATTGAGGGGGCAAAATTTGTGTTTGGCCCTAGAATTTAAGAGTAGCACCAGCTAAGTCTGGGTCATTGGTAAGTATAAAAAATATATAAATTACTATAAATTTTTTAACTTTTCTTTGGCACACCCTACAGGGCACATTTATGATTGGATTGCTTTGAAATCTGGCATGGTTGTTTGAGGTGACCTCTAGATGGGAGCTATCGATTTTCTTCCATTTCCGTCCAAAAATGTTGCCGCAGCCAACGTTCTTAGAACTAAGTTTAGTCAGACCTCAGTATTTCCTTTTGGCACACCCAACAGTGCACATTTATGATCGGATTGCTTTGAAACCTGGCATGCTTGTTTGGGGTGACCTCTAGATGAGAGCTATTGATTTTCTTCCATTTCTGTCCGTCAAAAAAAGTTGCTGCTGGCAACAATCTTTGAACTTAATTTAGTCGGGCATTAATATGTTCCTTGGCATGCCCTACAGGGCAAATTTATGATCAGATCGGTTTGAAACTTTGTATGCTTGTTTGGTGTTACCTCTAGATGGGAACTATCGATTTTCTTCGATTTCCATCAAAAAATGTTGCCACTGGCAATGACCTTCGATGGACTTGGTAAAAACCTGGTGCAGTTAAGCATCAGTATTTCCCTTTGATACACCCTGAAGGGCACATTTATGATTGGATCGCTTGCAAACTTGGTGTGCTTGTGTGGGTTGACATCTACATGTATATGGGAGCTGTCGATTTTCTTCCATTTCTGTCAAAAAATGTTGCCGCTGACCTTTGAACTTAGTTTAGCCAGACCTCAGTATTTCCTTTTAACACACCCTTCAGGGCACATTTATTCTCGGATCACTTTGAAACTTGGTATGTGCGTTCAGGGTGACCTCTAGATGTGAGCTATTGCTTTTATTCATTTCTATAAAAAATCATTGTCATTATCACCAGCCTTTGAACTTACTGCATTTGTGCATCAACTTATCCCTTTTGCACTCTCTGCAGAGTATATTTATGAATTTCCATACCCCCCCCCCCCCCCCCCCCAAAAAAAAAAAAAAACAAAAAAACAAAAAAAACAAAAAAAAAAACAAACAAAAAACATTACCACAAGCAATGATCTTCTATTTAGTGCATTTGTGCATTGACGTCTTCCTTTGGCATGCCTCGTAGGGCACATTCATTATCAGGTTGTTTTGAAACTTTGTATGCTTATGCAGGGTGACAAAGATAGGAGCTATTAATTTTCTTTTCATTTCCATCAAAAAACTGTTGCTGTTAGCAGCAATCTTTGAATTTATTGCATTTGTGCATCAACATTCTTTGACATGGTCTACAGGCCACATTTATCATAGGATTGTTTTTTAACTTGGTGTGCTCATTAGGCAAGACCTTTAGATAAGAGCTATTGATTAGCATTCATTTCTGTGAAAAAAGTTGCCATTTACAATAACCTCTGAACATACTGCATTTATGTATCAACATTCTTCCTTTAGCCAGTCTTACAGATTACATTTAAAAATGCATGGATTACTCTGGCGTTGTGCACACACAGTGCTGTTATGTTGAAAGTTCATCAAGTAACATTGGTACCAATGATCTTCAAATTTAGTATTTACTATTTCATTTATAACTAACCAAGTTCAAGTTTGGGAAGTTGAGCTACAGTGTCATTGACACTTTCATTGAATTGATGCTGATGTGCCTCCATAATGCTAATGGTATATAAATATTACATGTAATAAGGTACCCAACTCGCTTTCAAAATCGATAGCACTCATCTTTATTATACCTCCCTCAAATTTGATTCACATTACGTATCCAGCAGTACCCAGTGTCACTGGAAAGGGGAATGAATAAGCTTTACAGTGATGTATTACACAATCCATTGGATGTTTTTGGGTTGTTCATAATAACTGGGAGAAGTCACAGAAAAGGCTGTAAAAAACATTAATCGGACAAGATGCTGTTCAGTGGAAAGTGGGTTGCGAGCGAATGTTCTCCGATTTATTATGAAAATTCAAGGTGCCATTATCTATGGAGGGCAGATTCAAATATTAACCACATACCTTTATCAATTTTCAGTCTTGGGTTGACATTTATTCATTTCTGGAGTTCACATTTACCGTTTATACACTTTTTAGCTGTCACTTGGAAACTCAGCAAGTTGTTGGCGTCCATAGATACGGCGACTTGCACAAACATTTTCCCCATTCTCCCATTGGCTTGTTTTAATGTATGATTTTCTTGGCATAAATAGTAGCCAATGGGATGGTTTTGTGAACATCTTTGCTTCTATGGATGTCGGCAGCTTGACGGGTTTTCAAAATAAGAGTAAAAAATGTATAAAAGAAAAATGTGAACACCAGAAATGAATAAATATGGATACCCTACGTAACGACCAAAACTGGCCAGCGCAATTCACAAAATTTGCCAATTAACTTTCATTAATTTTTCATTTTTTTGTCTCAAAAACATAGGTTATGACCTTTTTGTCTCAAAAACATAGGTTATGACCCCTCATTGGGACAAGCTCGACAAGCTCATTTCAGTGAGGGATCATAACCTATGGTTTTTAGACAGAAAATGCAAAAAATTATTCAAGAATTTTTTTTGCAAGTGTCGTCTATTTTCATGTTAGGTAAAGGGTTAAATGAGGAAAAGCCCTTTACAAAAAGTAAAAGAGCTGGGTTTTTTTGTTAGCTCACCTGACTGCAAGTCAGTGGGAGCTATTGCCATCACTTTTGTCCAACGTCTGTTGTCCGTTTACTTTTTGCAAACTTGACATCTTCTTCACAACCACTAGGCCAAATTCAGACATATATTGCACAGACCATCTATGGAGTATACCCTTTCTATTTTGTTTAAATGAAGCAGCTGCCATATTCGGGCTCTGGTTAATTCCCAAAAGCTCAAAAACCTTTAAAAATCTTCTTCTGATATACCACCAAAGGGAATGCCTTGATATTTGGTATGGAACATCCTTTGGTGTAGCAGATTAAAGTTTATTCAAGGAATGTTGATAGGTCAATATCTGGGCTCTCTGTGGGGGCATATCCATTTTGGGTTCTGCCCATAATTTCTATTTCAAGAACTGGTGGGATAATTTCAACCAAATTTGGCATGTAGTATAAGTGGGTCCTAAGTAATTGATTGATGCCCCCAAAAGGTTTCACAGCCCTGTGGCAACCCCAGGGGCTAAAAGCCAAAAAAATTTCAAAAGCCCATATACACTGCAAACCGCAAGGAACAGGGAACTGTTGTTTGGTATGAAGCATCCCTAGGACCGGAAGAAGGGATTGGCTTAAAAAATTGCCATTAGTTCAATCAGAGTGCCCAGGAGAGGGTATTGAAAAAATGATGAGTCAGCATTTTTGCAGTAGTTTGTCCTGGAGAAAAATGTTCATTCACAGAGAACCTTGATTGGCATATTGTTCTTAAATCAACAAAATTGCAACTAGGAACATTCTAATCTTGTTGTAATCAGAAAAGTATTTAGAAAATTTATGACTAAGTTTGTTTTCCAAAGATTTTATTTCATGTTGGACCCTTTCAGTGCTGGAAACATATATCTGATTCCTGTATGCATGTCTTTAATTTAACCCTCTCAAGACTGCAATGTGAATTCCAAAGATTTTATTGACGCCATGAACAAACAAACCCTTTCAATACTGTATATGTATTTTTCTGGTTCCTTGAAAAAAAACGTGAACTGATTCCTGTATGGATATCTTTAATTTAACCCTCTCATGTCTTAGTGTGTTTTTCCAAAGATTTTATTTCATGATGAACTTTTTCACTGCTGTGCACATACATGTATGTTATGTTTTATCTGATTCCTGTATGCATATCTTTAATTTAACCCTCTCAAGACTGCAATGTGGGTACCAAAACTTTTATTGGTGCTAGGATCAAACACAAACATTTATTTGATTCCGGTATGCATATCTTTAATTTAACCCTCTCAAGACTGCAATGTGGGTTCCAAATTTTTTTATTGATGCCATGATCAAACACTTTCAGTGATGTGCACATATATGTTTTTTTCTGGTTCCTTGAAAAAAAAATGATCTGATTTCTGTATGAATATCTTTAATTTAACCCTCTCATGACTTCAGTGTGTTTTCCAAAGATTTTATTTTATGTTGAACCCTTTCAATTCTCTGCAAATATATATGTTTTTTTCCAGTTTCTTTGAAACATTTATCTGATCCCTATATGGATGTCTTTAATTTAACCCTCTCAAGACTTCAGTATGGCTTTCAAAGATTTTATTGATACCTTGATCAAACCTTTTCTATGGTGTGCACATACATGTTTTTTCTGGTTTCTTGGAAAAAAATTCTTGAATTCCTGTATGAATATCTTTAACTTAATCCTCTCAAGGCTTCAATGTGGGTTCCAAAGATTTTATTTCATGTGATACTGTTAATGAAAACCTATATCTGATTTCTTTAAAAATATTTTATCCCCCAAAATAAGCCTCCATAAATTCTCTTTCTGTTTTGTTTATTTTTTATGCTTTAACCATTTTCACACAGACTTGAATTTATTGGTGGCAGTAAAATTTTGTTTCTCCAGTTTGAAATCTTTCTTATTCTTTAAAACCACTAGGCCAAATTCATTCATTTATGGCACAGACCATCTTTGGAGTAAACCTTTTCTCCTTTGTTCAAATGAAGCTGCTGCCATCTTCAGGCTGGTGGAATTTACTCTTCTGATTTTTCCCTCCAAATGACTATATCCCTTAGGGTGGGGTTAATGTTCCATAAGCCTAATATGCTTTTAAAATCCTCTTTTTATAAGCCACTTGCAATAATGCTTAGATTTCTTGTTTGGAACTTACTTTAGTGATGCAGATTAGCTTTTTTGAAAGAAACTTCGTAAGTCAAAATTTGGGCTCCCAAATTTTGGGCTTCACACAATATTTCTATTTTCAGATTCAATGGGCAGATGTGAACCATATTTGTCATGTAGTATATAACTGGGTCATAAGTATTTCATTTTTGCCAGAATTGTTTCTTTTTGGGGGAGTTGGGGGGGGGGGGGGGGGGGGTAGAGAGAACCACAGTAGCTGAAAACAAAACAAAAATTCACAGAAAAGAGCTTGCTAGAAAGCTTCCCTAGGACCAGCAGAAATGAATGGCCAAAAAAGTTGCCTTTGGTTGTGTCAGAGTAAATCAAAAAATTGCAAATATGCTTTTAAAATCCTCTTTTTATAAGCCACTTGCAATAATGCTTAGATTTCTTGTTTGGAACTTACTTTAGTGATGCAGATTAGCTTTTTTGAAGGAAACTCCGTAAGTTCAAATTTTGGGCTACACACAATATTTCTATTTTCAGATTCAATGGGCAGATGTGAACCATATTTGTCATGTAGTATATAACTGGGTCATAAATATTTCATTTTTGCCAGAATTGTTTCTTTTTTGGGGAGTTGGAGGGGGGGGGGGGGGGGTGGTAGAGAGAACCACAGTAGTTGAAAACAAAACAAAAATTCACAGAACAGAGCTTGCTAGAAAGCTTCCCCAGGACCAGCAGAAATGAATGGCCAAAAAGTTGGCTTTGGTTGTGTCATAGCAAATCAAAAAATTGCTCATGTTGCTGATTACTTACTGATACACTCATCTCGTTTTACAACTTGAGCCAGGTGAGCATTTTAGGCTCATTTGAGCCTCTGGTTTGTTTTCCGGTTCGATTCTGGTTTTTGCATCAAACCAAAAAACCGAACTGCAAGATCCAGCAATAACCTGGTGAATGGTTTTACTGTGTTTGTGCATAAACTGACTAAGTGGACTAGTTGCACCAATGAACTGTCAATCTCATCACATAGTTAATCTGGTAACAGGGTGAAAAAATAGAGAGTAATTGCTTGACAGGACTGGTTACGTGAAATAATTCATGAGAGGTGAGGGACGTTGTACAAACTCGAGTGCGCGAATGTCCATGAGTGTTTTACAATATAGTCCCTCGCCTCGAATGAATTATTTCACGTAACCAGTCCAGTCAAGCGATTATGTTTATTACTTTTCATTATTAACGATAATTATATTATTTACCCCATTACCTAATGTAACGGCCAAAACCGGCCAGTGCTATTCTAATAAAATCGCCAATTTTTTAGCTTAACTTGACGTAGTCAAGATAAGCTATTGCCATGACATGTGCGGAAGTCTGTGAGTCTGTGATGTCTGTTCACATTTTCTTTTAGCTTGGGCTACACCTGCAGTTCTTGTCTGATCGTCACGAAATTTCATATGCAGGTTTGGGGTCATGTCTAGATGAGAACGTCCCCTTTTGGTCGCGATTGGGCAACCGGTATGGCTGCCCGAGCCCAGAACCCGAAAACCATTAGCACAGTCTACAGGTCGTATTTATGAAGGGATTTCATTGTAATATGGTAGGATGCCTCTGTATAATGCCTAGATGAGAACGTCCCCTTTTGGGCATGATCTATCAACCGTGATGGCTGCCCAAGCCCAAAACCTAAAAACTTTTAGCATAGTCTGCAGGTCATGTTTAATGTGGAGGGATTTCATTGTAACATGGTAGGATGACTCCTTATGATGTCTAGATGAGAATTTCCCTATTTGAGAATGATCTGCCAACCGTGACGACTGCCCGAGCCCAAAACCTGAAAACCTTTAGCACAGTCTACAGGTCATATTTATTGAGGAATTTTATTGTAACTTGGTGGGTTGACTTCATACAATGTCTAGATGAGAAAGTCCCATTTTGGACGTGATTGGGCAACTGTGACGGCTACAGAGGCCCGAAGCCTGAAAACCTTTAGCACAGTCTAGAGGTCATATTTATGAAGGGATTTCATTGTAACTTGGTAGGATGACTCCAAATAATGTCTAGATGGGAACGTCTCATTTTGGTCGTGATCATTCAGCCTTGATGGGTGCCCGAGCCCAAAAACCTTTAGCATAGGCAAAAGGTTATATTTTATAGAAGGATTTCATTGTAACCTGTAAGGTTGACTCCATATAATGCCTAGATGAGAACGTCCCATTTTGATCGCAATCATGCAGTCTTGATGGGTGACCGAGCCCAAAAACCTTTAGCATAGGCAAAAGGTCATATTTATGGAAGGATTTCATTGTAACCTGTTAGGTTGACTCCATATAATGCCTAGATGATGACATCCCCTTTTGGTCATGATTGGTCAGTTGTGATGGTTACAAGTGCCTGAAGCCCGAAAACCTTGAGCACAGTCTACAGGTCATATTTATTAAGGGATTTCATTATAACTTTTTAGGATCACTCCATATGATGCCCAGATGAGATTGTCCCCTATGGTTGCGATCATTCAGCCATGATTGCCGCCTGAGCCCGAAAAACCTTAAGCACAATCTACAGGTCACATTTATGAAGGGATTTCATTGTAACTTGGTAGGTTAACTTCATATAATGTCTAGATGAGAACGTCCCCTTTTGGACATGATTGGGCAACTTTGACGGCTGAAGGTGCCCAAAGCCCTAAAACCTTTAGCACAGTCTACAGGTTATATTTATGAAGGGATTTCATTGTAACTTGGTAGGATGACTCCAAATAATGTCTAGATGGGAACGTCCCATTTTAGTCGTGATCATTCAGCCTTGATGGGTGCCCAAGCCCAAAAACCTTTAGCATAGGCAAAAGGTTATATTTATAGAAGGATTTCATTGTAACCTGTTAGGTTGACTCCATATAATGCCTAGATGATGACATCCCCTTTTGGTTGTGATTGATCAACTGTGATGGCTACAGGTGCCCGAAGCCCGAAAACCTTGAGCACAGTCTACAGGTCATATTTATGAAGGGATTTCATTGTAACTTCACAGGATCACTCCAGATGAGATTGTCCCTTTTTGTTGCGATCATTCAACCATGATGGCTGCCCGAGCCCAAAGCCCGAAAACCTTTAGCACAGTCTACAGGTCATATTTATGAAGGGATTTCATTGTAACTTGGTAGGTTGACTTCATATAATGTCTAGATGAGAACATCCCCTTTTGGACACGATTGGGCAACTGTGACGGCTTCAGGGGCCCAAAGCCCGAAAACCTTTAGAACAGTCTACAGGTCATAATTATAAAGGGATTTCATTGTAGCTTGGTAGGATAACTCCAAATAGTGTCCAGATGAGAACGTCCCCTTTTGGTCACGATCATTCAGCCTTGATGGCTGCCCGAGCCCAAAAACCTTTAGCATGTCTGTAGGTCGTATTTATGGAAGGATTTCATTGTAACTTGTTAGGTTGACTCCATATAATGCCTAGATGATGACATCCCCTTTTGGTCGTGGTTGGTCAACTGTGATGGCTACAGGTGCCTGAAGCCCAAAAATCTTGAGCACAGTCTACAGGTCATATTTATGAAGGGATTTCATTGTAACTTCATAGGATCACTCCAGATGATGTCCAGAATCAGATGAGAATGTCCCCTTTTGGTTGCGATCATTCAACCATGATGGCTGCCCAATCCTAAAGCTCCAAAACCTTTAGCACAGTCTTCAGATTATATTTATGAAGGGATTTCATTGTAACCTGGTAGGTTGACTTCATGTAATGTCTAGATGAGAATGTCACCTTTGGATGCAATTGGGAAACTGACGACTACAGGGGCCCGAAGACCAAAAACCCATAAAACTGTCAACAGTCATGATTAGCCATTGTGCAGAAATATGTGACCTTAAACCCCAATAAATAAATTGTGAAGTTATTGTTTATAATCAAACCCAGAAATCCCAGCAAATCACCCTTTGGAAAGTAATAAGTTCTTCTTCTCACATTTTCTCCCTAATTGATTTTTCCACTGGACATGTCAATAAGGGAGAAAATGTGACAATGAGAACTCAACATAGATTAGATGAACTTTATTAATTATTGGGCAACATTTCCACTGATGCAATAATATTAGATTCCAAATGCTAATTATAAGCATGATCATCAAAAAGTTAATTAATGAAGCACCGTGTACAACCTGCTGTTTCACTTTTTAAAATTTGGCTGATTATAGTGCTCAAACGACTAGTGAGTTCCAAAGTCAACTAGTCAATACCCAAAAGTCAAGTCGACTTCAACTAGTCATTGGTGATAACCTGTCCCCTAATGACAGTGTTGGTGTTCCGGTAGAGTGCTGAAGGTCCAAATTTGGCTTCACTTGGGCATTCATTCATTTACAGCAACTTACTGGAACATTATTCTGTTAATGTGCTTCTAATTATGCTAAGAGTGAAATTATATAGTCTTATTTAATTTGCCTTGTTGCGATTTATGGGAGAGTGTATAGGCACTCTCCCATAAATTACAACAAGGCAAATTAATAACATATCCTGATAGCCCAAAATAATTCAGCACTCTACTAGTACCAGTTAAAACAAACTATTGTCACTACTATTAGATGGCAATAGATGTATACATTGATTGCCCAATATTGCTGTTCAAACTGTCTGACAGTGACACAGAAGGGATACTATTTACCTAAAAGCTTGAACTCCTCCGACTAGTCGACTGCACAATTGAGAGTCGACTACTGGTTTGCGCAGAGTCGACATCGACAAGTCGACTAATCGTTTGAGTACTAGCTGATTATGATTTTTATTACGTGGTAAAAGCATGTGTGGACATCAGTGCCCACTCAAGGAGTATGACCAGTCCACGGAGACTGTACTGTAGGCTTGTTGTTGTGTTTACAGGTAAAGGGTTAAATTTTCATTACATATCCTCTATACATATATACTTCATGTTGTTAATGAAACTCCACCAAGAATGAATTATTTTTATGTGTATTTCAGGCTGCAGAAAATGTATTTCTGATATGTTTCTAAGGTGAGTACTTGTAGGTTCATGTATCTCTGTTTATCTTACAACAAGAATGTTTTTCCCTCAATACAGGTGTAGCAGTTGAGGTACATGTATAAAGGCCATCTACATGTACCAACCAGTCTGGTTGGTCCGGATCTCTTAGTCTCATGGTAAATTGGTTACTTTGTGTGCTAGAGGTTGATTAAGTTTGAGCCTTGGTTCCCATAATTCTCTCTTGATCTGTTACTTTGGTGCTGTTGACCAGCCCTCAGCAGGTGGTGGCATTGTGCATGCTGTGGTGGAACCTGGTGGATGTTTCTACCTATCTGGGGCAAGATTCACAGTGGGTGATTCTCAAAGAACGCAAGAGTAGTGAGTGTAGCGGTAAAGGTATAAAGGCCATTTACCAACCAGTCTGGTTGGTCTGGATCTCTTAATCTCATAGTAAATCAATCGCTTTGTGTGCTAGCGGTTAATAGTTCGAACCTCTGCAGTCTACACCTGCAGTTCTCTCGACCTGTTAGACAGAAATGTCTAGACAACATACAAATCTGTATTGAGGGGGTAGCAACTGCTGTACTGTCATTATTGTAATCTCGGAACTACAACAATCTTCATGTATATATACATGTAGTAGTACACATGTACATGCGATCCTTCAGTTTACCTTCATGTATTTTTGCAAGTGCTATATTTAAAACTCGAAGTGCTGTCACGAACTGTGCACTTATCGGGGCTTAATTCTGCGTAAGAATTGCGCGCAATTGCCATATTGAATGGCATCCAAAGCACGGCAGGTTCTCCTTGAGTTCTAGAAGCCACTATCATGGCTCTATTGAAAAGTGCTATATTCATTTGGCTAGCTTGTTGAGCAGCAGAAACACAAAAGTATATATAAAAACTGTTTTGGTACAATTTATTGGAGAGTGCCAATAGGCTAAAATAGTGCTTCCTTTGGTAGAAGCATGGTGTCCGTGAAAAAAAATACTCAGGGTGAAAAATAATTCAGCACTCTACCAGTTAACCAACTGCAGGGTTCATTGTGTTCCTTGGAAATTTTGAAGGTCCTAGCACTGAAAAATAGGTTTTCAAACCTTAGAAATACAGGTAAAACTAGAAGTCCCATCATGAACTGTGCTCTTATCTAGGCTTAACTGCATGTAGGAATTGCTCGCAATCACCATATCGAATGGCATCCAAAGCACGGCAGGTTCTCCTGGTTACTCATAGCAAACACAGGCAATGTTTCTGCCAATGGACCTCCGGGTTACCCGGAGGTCCATTGGCTGAAACATTCCTTGTGCATATGCCATATGTACAGAATTTGATAGCCTTACTATGGTCATAACGCGTAGATTAACACGCAGATCAATGTGCTATTTGTGCGCATTTCATGACAGGACTTCTAGTTTTAACTGTAGCAGATCCAGTCGTTTGACAAAATTAGCGGGGGAGGAATTCGTCACATACAGGTGAATTGTGCACTTGGTGATACCTTCTTGAAATTTGGCACACTGTTAGTGTAGGCTATGAGGTTCTCAAAAACGATCGGCTACAAGTTGACACCGACCGGTGGCGACCAGTAGCGGCACAATCCAAAATGGCCGCCAGCGGCTGAAGGGAACCTCCTTTTCGACGGTCTACCGACTATACATCCGATTGTAAGGGCGCGAAAGTGAACTCTGATCCACGCACGTGTTGGAAACAGACGTGGGAGATGATGTAGAATAAAACGAGATTCTCTATACGGACGCATCAATTTCTTGGAACTTGAAAAGAGCGTTGTTTCTCCGGGATCAGCGTCATTCAGGCAAACCTGAATGACGCTGATCCCGGAGAAACAACGCTCTTTATGAAGCAGTCTCTTTGCCATACAATCTCTTGTTTGGCGTAATTCCGCAAGCAATTCTGATTTGTCTGTCGAAATTAATTCGAGAACGCGATTGTTCACAAAAATCATTCACAGAATGAGTGAGAATCCTCTTCGTGTACGGACTAGTACTGACTGGGAACGTTGTTGCTTTTGCCAGCAAGACAGTTCCAAGAAATTGATGCGTCCGTATAGAGAATCTCGTTTTCATGACGCCTATAAAGCTATTGAGGAAGACATAACGCGCTTCCTAGATAATGGCGTTGAGCTTCCATATAATTTGACCATTGATTGTTTGATGAGAGAGAGTGATGAGTGTATGTCGATGTCACTGTTGACGAATAAGGCAATATATCATAAGACATGCCGTGACAGTATTCGGACTCACATCGTACAGCGCGTGCTACACAAGCGAGAGCGAAATGAGGCAGTGGCATCCTGCTCCACGCTGAGTCCTAAAAGAACACGGACAAGTTTTGAATCTGGCTGTGACAGGAAACTGCCCCAGTGTGTTTATTGTCACAAACGCGAAGGTGACAGCAGTGAGCCTATTTGCAGATCAATGTCTGATAACAATAAACTCAAAATTATGGCAAAGGAAGCCGAGAACTGGGTTGTTTTTTCTCGGGTCAATGCAGCATTTGATTCCGCTGCTAGTGATCTTTACTATCACAAAACCTGTTATTGTAAGCTTGCCAATGAAGCACGAGCGGCTAAATCTAAAAAGTCGAAGAACGCCGAACATTCCGCGTCAGGCCTGCCCTATGACCCTCTCGTTATGGCAGAGCTCATAACATTTGTTGAACACAACGATTCCGCGATGAAGCTTGTCGATCTCAAGAATCTGTACAGTCGGAGGTTGAAGCAAGTCGGTTCTGATTGGCTTAGTGAAGAAATACATTCCACTCGATTCAAAGAACATTTGTTGCAGAAATTGGGCGATGGCTGGGACGCCTTCACACAGGGTAGAGATGTGTTTATTTCAAGTAGGTTTCGAGTTGGCTCCTTGTTGTCCGAATCTTTAACTCGTATAGTGTCTGAGGAAGAGGCAAAAAAGATAGTTGATGTGGGTCTTCTTCTGCGTAAACACATACTCATATCTCAAGCTCCTTTCACGGGATCATTTTCATCTTATTGCTTGAGCGAGCCTGTACCCAACTCACTCCTGACTCTTCTTAGAGTTCTACTTGAGGGCACATGTAGTATACAGAACTTAGGCGATGATGAGACTGTTAATGCCAAGACTCGAGTGGCTTGTACTATTTCACAGATGTTGATCAGCAATTCAGCGAAACGCTCCGAACATGCACAAAATGTTCACCAGAGACGTGACAGAGAAACTCCAATGCCTCTTTATGTGGGTTTGAAGTTGCATGCCCATGATCGTATGAAAAATCTTATCAGAGATTTTCATCAAATGGGACTCTCTGTCTCTTATGATCGCGTAATGGATGTTCGCAGGAGTTTCGCGAGAGCTGTTTCACTGCGGTTCAAGAACGAAGGTGTTGTAGTCCCAGCTAACTGCAAACGTAATGTTTTCTCGATAGGAACCACTGATAACATTGATGTATCTGGTAGATCTGATATGCATGGTACGTCCATCACACTCATTGGTCAACTGAGCAGGGACAATGTGGGTACTGATCCCCCACCACTGAGTTTAGATGTTCCAGAAGACACACAAATTGAACTCCCAGACGACTATGCATTTGTTCCTTTCGTTGAAGACTTTGGTGGGGACATCAGGCTTGAATCTCCAGATGAATGTAATGTACGGCCCAATGAATATGCAGATTTGAACGTGGGAGAGAATGACTGGTTGTCTCATGTGTCACAGATCAGCAATAAAGGGAAGGTTGATGGCAGCTGGCAGCTTGATGAAGTCCCTGTGACCTTTTCAGGCTTCTTTTCAAAACATGAAGATCAAGACAATGTCAAACCTCGTGCAGTTATTGGGGTATTCCCTGTTTTCAGTGAGCAGAAAGCGGACTCACTCAGTATGCAGAAGCATGCTATGTATGTGGTCAGGGAAGCTACTGCTTTCGTAAACCCCGGCCAGATACCTGTCATTGAAGGTGACTGTCCGTTGTATGCCAGGCAGAAAAAATGTCAATGGCTGTTCCCAGAGGAGATAGGTGAGGATCGAATGGTGTGTATGATTGGATTCCTGCATCTTGAAATGTGCACCCAAGAAGCTGGTGGTAAGCTTATGGGTGGTTCTGGTTGGGAGCGAATGTTTCACCTCGCAAAGATATTCACACCCGGTGTAGCATCATCCCTACTTGGTGGGAAACATGTCAAGAGGACGCGACAGGCATATCTTCTCACTCTAGCTTGGCTTGAGATCCTCAGAAAGAATGCTTATGAGATTTACTGTCAGCAGACTGGGCCCCATGAGTCATTTGAAATGTGGGAACAGAGGATTCTTTCACAATCTCCAACTGCGCGCTATTGGGGTGAAATCGTTCGGAACTTTCTCTTGACAAGCTGTCAATTCGTTCGGAACCAACGAATCGGTAACTGGCCTGGTACACTGTGTTCTATCGATGAGTTGTGCAGTTACTTTTTTGCCCTAGGACATACAAATTATTGTCGGTGGGTCCCCGTATTTCTGAGAGACATGTCTCAGCTACCCAGGCGGCATCCTTCAATCCACAACAAATTCATGGAAGGCCATTTTGTGGTCCAGCGTAGTGAGAGGAAGTTCAGTATGATGGGTTTAGATCAGAGCCAAGAACATAGTATCCAACTACTCAAAGAAGACAGTGGTCCAAAAGGTCTCTATGGCCAGGCTGAAGAGAAAGTCGTTATTGAGCTTTCAAGGTCAGAAGTTCTGCGTGTTATAGATGAGTATGAATATGCAAGTTTCCACACAACATCATCAGATAACACGGAACACCCGGAAAGTTCGGTATCAGAGCAGAAAAAATTTCTGAATCAATTGAAATCTCTCCTCGATCTGGTGAATCAGGGACTCATTATCAACCCTTATGATGAAACTAGTGGTCAGCTGGTGACATTAGATACTGGTGAATATATGGACCCCGAAGTTAGTAAGAGTTTACGGTCATTACCCGAAAGGGGCAAGCATTTATATTCCACTTTCTTGAAGGAAAGGCTTGTGGAATGCACCGTACCCCTGAATGATGTTATTCCCAAGGCAAATATATATACCTTCCTTAACCCACCCCCAGCCAACCTGGACAAAGGCCGAGACAAACTCATGTCAAGTAAAGCAACTGCCGCAATAGTTACCCAGATGTTCGTTTCACTGCAAGCCCGGCCTGATTCAAACATGGATGAGTTTTTCATGCACGAGAATGCACGTGATCCGCCAGCATTATCCGATAGAGGTAAGCTACGGAGTGGGACAAAATCTCAAATTCTCAATTGTTTACCAGCTATTCCTGCACAAGGGAAGAATTCAGCAGCTAGACAAGCTTCAGTTGTCATCTTGGATATGCCTGCTGTAGTCCATGTAATCAAACCACAGAAAGCGGATCTGTTTGGAGAATATGCTCGATTGCAATTATTGCCATACATCGAATCTCTGATTAACACGAACACCACAAGGGTTGATGCGATCTATGACTGTTACCCCGAAGGCAGTTTGAAGAATCAGACGCGAGCAAAACGCCTCGGTGAGACAGCAGTTAGGTTGATACGGGTGTCCGAGAACGTCCCTTTACCTAAAGGGAAGAATTGGCAGGCATTCTTGAAAGTTAGTGAGAATAAAGACGAATTTTTCAAGTTCCTGTCTGCTGAACTGCTGAAATTAACATCAACATCCGAGTACCAGTTGTTAACGACATCAGGAGAATATGTACTATGCAATAAGGATGTTAGCTTATGTGACATATCTCCATCGAACCACGAGGAAGCAGACACGCGCATGATGCTTCATCTCAACCATGCAGTCTCACAAGGTCACAAAATAGCTTTTCTTCGCACGGTTGATTCTGATGTCGTCATTCTGTCTTTGCACCATTTCGCAACATTCCGTGACCTTGGACTCAGTGAGCTGTGGATTGGGTTTGGAATTGGAAAGGCATATAAAGATATGCCAATTCATGAGATAGCTTCACAACTTGGACCTGATTACTGTAAGGCCCTGACTTTCTTCCACGCCTTCACAGGTTGTGATGTAACATCCAGCATGCTCGGCATTGGGAAGAAGACAGGATGGAATGCATGGATGAATTTTCCCGCATCAACTGAAATGATGATAGAATTGACTGAGAATCCGCAAGTCTTTTCAGAGGATTCCCCTCATATGCAGCATATCGAAAAACTCACCATACAGATGTACAGTAACAGTTGTGTCAGTACACGTGTCAATGATGCGAGACGGCATATGTTCACACATGGCCTTAAGTCTATGGAAAACATCCCGCCCACCAAAGCAGCTCTGTATCAACATGTAAAAAGGGTAATTCTTGTGTCATCTTTCATTTGGCATCGTGCTCTGCAGAAACACTTATGTGTGCCAGACCCATCACAGTACGGATGGGAGTGGAATCCACGTCTCAATATTCTGGTCCCATTTTGGACTCACCTAGGAGACGCAAGTGCTGCATGTGCACTGATGCTCCACTGTAGTTGTGCCAAGGCCTGCAAGGGCAATTGCAAATGCTTGAAAGCTGGATTAAGGTGCACACCTTTGTGTAAGTGTGAAGGTGGCTGTTGTAACAATATTGAGTAGTATACTGTCATGTTAGGACCAGTCATCTCCTATTCTGGTATTTTTTTTTCCATTTTCGGCCAGTTAACACATGTCATGTTTCTAGTTGAGTTGATTTTGCTAACAAATGTTCATCCCATGTGGCTTGCTACATTGTCCGGGGTATAGGAATACAGTTTTAGATTTCGGAAAATAGTCTGTTATTTACTGCACAAGACGGTGTTAATTCATGCATAGCATGATACAATATCCCCAACTATTTTGCCTCTGTACAACAGTTGATACCTTCGTTCACCCGTGTGTTCATCTATGGTATCCTTGTCTTTCTCTGGCCATAGGCCACATGTGACTAGTCAGTTCCTACTCCATAGCAAATCAACTTGGAAATCCTTCATCTTGTAGCGCACTCATGTCTCAATGAATCCATACCTGAGTTGATCTAATAAATCTAACGTAAGGTATCAAATTGCCATACCGGATCATATTTCGATAAGTTATTCGCTAAAACATTTCGACCACTCATCGACATCAAAGGTCATGTTTTGGCTCCCAGTGGTGGCTATATCTCTATATCCCTGGTAAAGTAGCATACCATGAGGGATGGGCATTAAGTGTCGGCAACATTAATCCTGACTTGGAACACACCACATCTTAACTGGCCGAAAATGAAGAATACTACTTGTAGTCAAAAAATATTCCTGTACCTCGAATGACTGCAAACATACACTCACCCCTTCTAGTCCCATTTTGCCAATGTTCTATACTGGCAAGATAACATTGTATAATTAACAACGGGAACTAATGCATCCCGAGTTCATTCCAGCACTGCCCTTGCTGGCAGACGTGTCGCTATGGTGTTGAGATTGAACCAGAACTCCTCTAGAAATTTGATAGTTTTATTTTCTTAGAAAATAAATCTATCGAAAATGCCGGAAGTTGAGAATAGACTGTCACTTTAATTGGATTATCAAATGTCCAAGTATCCCCACTGCTGCATACTATCGAGTACCCTTGTTCATGTGTTGACAGGAATCTCTCATACCATGTTCATTTGACCATTGCATTCCCGAGAAACATTCAACACTAATTTATCTACGGACGGACGATCATACTGACAGTCAGACACACAGACGCACACATCGACGGAAATTCTGATCCCATTATCCATTAATCTTCCCCCCAACTTGTTCCAAGGGCTTCACTCCATCATTCACATCAATTACAGCACATGTATGGTGTTAGGTTTGGAGCTTCAGTTGTGCGATCGGCGAAAATAGCTTTTTTTCGATCCGCTTGGCGGCCATTTTGGATTTCGCTGCTAGTGGTGGCTAGAGGATGGTGCCAACTTGTAGCCGATCGATTTTGAAATCTCTGATGCCTACCCTTACATCATGCCAAATTTCAGGAAGGTATCACCAAGTGCACAATTCTAGCGAATTCCTCCCCCGCTAAAATAGATATTCTGTAAAACTGAATCATCAGATTTCTATTTCTTTCATCAAAGGTTTTAATTTTATTTTTGACTTAGTTTCAGGTACATGTATAGGAAATCACAATCAGAGATGACATTTCCTCAATTTTCGGATTATTTTCCTGAAACTTTTTTGGAATAGTTTCTGTCCCTACCCATTCCAATCAAGCCTGAAAATACACAGTCTGTTATTTGCAGAATGAGGTCCGTAGAGGGTGAATTTGCTGATGCTATCCCATACAGTGGACTAGAATCCCCCAATTTATACTCTGGGTACCTCATTCTGTTTAGGCCCAAGACCTTAATTCAGATGGAGGTTCACAGAGGGTAAATTTAGTAATGCTACCTTGCTGTGCAGAGTAGCGTCACCAAATTCACCCTCTGGGGTCCTCATTCTGCACATGACAGTCTGCCCATTTCCAGGCTTGATTCCAGTACAGCTGGGTGGTATTGAAAATTTCAAGGAATTGGTACTGTATTTGACATGGACAAGATACCAAATACTAGTACCAGTACTGAACCATATGCTATGGCCCAGCTGTGAGTATCCATTCTGTAACAGACTCAGAAAGCCTATATTCAACTATAGACTCACGAGGATGATAATAGATGACAGATTTAATGAATAGAGAATGTAGTATTTGCAAATACGTTGGATATAACACAGGCACTTTGGGGTATTTTCTCTCAGCTTTTTCAATACTGGGTACACCAAAATGACTGTAACAATGAAAATAAAAAATAAATAGCCCATGGGTTCTTCTTGTCATCCATTTTGGATTGATGTTCTGTTGTATTATTTTTTTTTAGCTGATGACTTCAGTATTTCAGAGAATAAAATCTCAAATTTTGAGATAACCTATTTACCATTGATCTGGATATAATAAAGAGGACCAATTACAGTGCAGTGATCGTGGATGGGTCAAAATCTATGGGTATGCATTTTTCCACGCATATAATTCAGAGATGATCCGTTATGGCACCTAGCAAAAATTTCCACCAATGAAGCACTGTGTCATAGCAGATCTTCTCTGAATTATGTGCATGGAAAAAATGACAACCTTTGTATTTTGACCTGTCTACACGATGACCCCTACTGTATGACAGTTCACAGATTTCGAAAGCATCTGCAGCAAGCACAAGGGGCATCAGCTGTCTTAGGGAGTTTGAGCATTGAAGAGAGAGGTCTTTCCACAGGAACATTTTAAAACAGTGCTATCAAATAAGGTGATAAGACACAACTTTTTGCAGTTCCAGATGAACAACTTTTCGGTTATCTGTTTTTTCATTTACATGTAGATAATCACCAGAGGAACGATAAAATCATTCCTCTCAAGTTTTATGGCCTGGTATTTTGAGATTCCCTTGGTATGGTAAATCAGTATTGCCATGATACCAATACCATATTGTATATACAGTATGCAGCCCAGCTCTCCATTCCAATCTCAAGTTTTCAGATTAGCCATTTCCCTTTTAACCCTTTTAACCCTTTACCCAATGCAGACGATATCAAAATTTATTATTTTAAATATTATTAGCTCAACTTTGACGAAGTCAAATTTGAGCTATTGTCATGGCCCGTCGTCTGTCTGTCCGTCCGTCCGTCCGTCTGTCCATCTGTCCGTCTGTCCGTACGTCAACAATTGGCTATGGCTCGGGCTAGAGGTCATATTTATGAACCGATCTTTACGAAACTTCTTGTGTACCTTTGTTATGACCCTGGGACGGGAACGAGTGTTTTTAGGTGTGGTCCGAAATTCAAGATGGCTGCCAGCATACATTTTGTACCGATGATGCAAAAATCAGTTTTTTGTACAGAACTTCCGTATGAAAGTTCTGATTTGAATAAAGTTTTGTATAAATGTTTAGTACCATGGGATACATCACATATAATACGGGTTTTTTTCTCGTGCGTAAATTATGCAAATTAGACTGACTTTGATTTATTTAGTGTTACTTTCAGAGCTGTAAGTGCCAAGCTGCTATGGCTCGGGCTAGAGGCTGTATTTATGAACCAATCTTTACAAAGCTCTGATTTGAATAATTTGTTTGTATGAATGTTTAGTACCATGGGATACATTACATATATTACAGGTTTTTTTCTTGTGCGTAAATTATGCAAATTAGGCTAACTTTGATTTATTTAGTGTTACTTTCAGCACTGTGAGTGCAAATCCCAATACGGCTCGGGCTAGAGGCCGTATTTATGAACCGATCTTCACGAAACTTCTTGGGTACCTTTGTTATCACTGTGGGACGAGAAGGAGTGTTTTTGGGTCCAGTCTGAAATTCAAGATGGCCACTAGCAGCCATTTTGTTCAAAATTAAATTCAATCAGATTTTTGCTCAGAACTTCCAAATGAAAGATCTGATTTGAATAAATTTTTGTATGAATGTTTAGTACCATGGGATACATTACATATAATACAGAGTTTTTCTCGTGAATAAATTATGCAAATTAGGGGTCCGGGTGGGACTTAGAAAATTTTGGACCAAAATCCGGAAATTAGTTTTTTGGTTTTTTATGCGTTTTGGTCAATTTTAAGACAAAAAAAAAAAATTTTTTTTACACTGAAAATTTGGGGTCCGGGTGGGACTTAAAAAATTTTGGACCAAAATCCGGAAATTAGTTTTTTGTGTTTTGATGCATTTTGGTCAATTTTAAGAAGAAGAAGAAAAAATTTTAGTCTGAAAATATTTTGTTTGGGACTGAAAATTTCCACACAGAAATAATAATCTACAATGATTGGTCTTAATCTGTAGTCCATTACAGTCACCTTGTAATTCTTTTATTATTGTTGACTGGGCCAAAACAAATACTAATTCCTGTCATATTCATTATTCAGTTGTCTTGGTCACAGCAAAGACTAATTCCTGTCATATCCAAGTTGAGCTACAGAGTCATTGACTCTTTCATTTTTTTAAATGTTTCAAAAAATTTCAACAAAACCATATCATGTGACCCCTTGTTGGAACGAGCTCGACGAGCTCGTTCCAATGAGGGGTCACATGATATGGTTTTGTTGAAATTTTTTGAAAAATAATATTTTTTCTGCTGCTGAATTTGCATATTACGCGGGCGGATGCGGGCGATTCGTTGGGTAAAGGGTTAAATATTTCTGGATTTGCCAATGTATATAACGTTTCACTATACTAAATTGCGAATTCCACAGAATACTGTGCACACTCTGAAATCTCCATTAAAATTTTATCTTTGAAATTTTTGTTCCAAAACAGGTTATGGCTCTTCATTGGATTTAGGTCATTGAATCTATTCCACTGATGGATCATAAGCTATGTTTTGATAGGAGACAATTAAATTATCAAGTTATTTTGGGAAAAAATTAATAAGTACTGGTATACTCTAAAAGTCTTGTAAGGCACATGTAAAAGGTTAACCCTTTATCCATTTCAGATGATGTGAGAATTTATTATTTTAAATATGCATTTTCATATTTTTCCAAAACTTTCAACAAAACCATATCATGTGACCCCCTCATTGGAACGAGCTCAGTGAGCTCGTTCCATTGAGGGGTCACATGATATGGTTTTGTTGTGAAAGATCATATTTTTTCAACTGCTGATATTGCATATTACATGTATGTGAGAGGATGTTGCCGATTCGTTGGGTAAAGGGTTAATCAATCTTGTTCCACATTATACATGCATAAATTCAGCTTAGACCACTCACCTCTTTGTACATTTACATTACTGTGGTAAAGAAATGGTCAGTGCCTAGATTCTGAGGCATGCAACTGTACCTGCACACCTATCGCATACCTCACTCACTCATAAGAAATGTGAAAATGAGCACACCTCAACACTTCTGAATTGCACCTCTGGACACTGGTGTGATGGTTGATCACTTTGCCAATAAAATACCTACTCATCATGTGTCTTTATTCATGACTCCTAATTCATACAACTTGAGAAAAATGACCCAACTTCAACTGCTTAACCATCAGTAAGAGCCCTAGCCACACACATACACACAAATACACTTTTCAAGGGCCTACACATTTGATCAAATGTCCAGCCATCCTCACATTGGGGCAGTTACCAACCTCTTGAGTAGTCTTCAACCGATAATCAGAACTGGCCACCATAATCGGCTGACAACATCAATTACTCCTGGAACATTGGTTCATCCGATTGTTGCCAAGCATTTTGTGATGATACATAAACCACATTTTATTATCTTCTGCAATTGTTCAATTGTTAATGTAAAATGATGTCAATGATACCATTCAATAACGATGAAAAACCACCACAATGTGTATTCATAATCTCTCTAGACGCCCCTTTATGGGATATACAAGTTAAACAACATGTAAAGCTTACAATTGAGCATACTTGCGGCAATCGCCAGTTCATACCGGAAAAGTGAAGGCTGCACTCCACGTGACCCAAATAGTCATTCTCAAATAGACAGGCCTGATGTCTGAATAAGTTTTTTTCCCGGAAAGTGGAGACTCTCTATTCTTTCAATATATAAATATGGACATGCATACACTTTTAGGGCTTTTTAGAAAAGAATGGAGTCATCTTTGCATTTCTAGAGACCGTGTTGATGCTGCATGTTTTCATCATTTTATTTCTTTGCAGGTCATCATATCAGAACATTTTGTTGCCTACGTCAAATACTCTCTATACATCAGCATCCCTCTCCAAAGAGATTCCGGAACCAGGAGCAGAATACAGAGTTGGGGTAATTAAAAAAAACAATCCATTGAGGTGGCTCAAGTATAATGACATTGTGTATCCACCACAAAAAGAGGGTGAAGACAAAAGACCTGCTGTAAGTTATTAGTCACTACACATCATTCTAAGACCTTGCAATTTTGCTGAAAAATTTTCAGATTTCTTTTCCGTGATGGTTTTCTGAAAGATTCCGGCATGAGATGACCCTGGCTGTCGAAAGTGTCATTATTAACTCTTAACCTGCTCTGTATTTTTAAAAATATTTTTCATCAAATCTGGTCATGGCTGCTATAGAGCAGCCATGACCAGATTTGATGAAAAATTCATAAAAGTTGAAGTAAAAATATGACTGGTCGAAAAGTTGACTCAACTTTGCAGAGGAAAATTAGGCCTGAGGCCTAAAAAAGTTATAAATCGGTTATAGACATGCAACAGTCTCCGATTGCCACTACAGCTCAACGCCTGCATTTCCAATGTGCACCTCTTGTTCTTGATTCATTTGTGATTCATTACATTTTATTTATGAAATCTCTGCCCACTGGTACAGTGGAGCCCACTCAAGTATATATCTCTTAAGCCTTTACCTAACGAATTGGCTGTACACATATCTGCTCGCATAATTTACCATTTGCATTGTTGAAACAAAAATTATTTTTACCAAAATTTCAGCAAAACCATATGTGAACCCTCCTTGGAACAAGCTGGTGGAGCTCATTCCAGTGAGGGGTGACATGATATGGTTTTGTTGATTCCTTTTGAATTTTTTTTTTACAAATAATAAAAGTAACAGACTTTGATATCATGTGCATTGGGTAAAGGGTTAATTGAATAATCCTGTTAATTTGAATACAATTTCCAAACACCAAACCATTTACCATATCTTCAGTACAAATTTTACCTGTTAATTGTATATAGGATATAGAGTAAGTCCTGTTTATTGAATAAAAAAGTTTGTAATTTGTCGAGAAATAAACCTGATAACCACCAAATTTCCCTTGTTTACAGACATATTTGACCTCAGTACACTGAAGATCGGCATTTAATCTATTGTTAGCTCAACTTGACAAAGTCAAGCTGAGCTATTGCCATCACTTCTCGTCCGTCGGCGTACGTACGTTAGTATGTTAGTACGTTAGTACGTATGTCCACAATTTCCTTTGGCACACCTCACAGGGCGCATTTATGATCAGATTACTTTGAAACTTGGCGTGCTTGTTTGGGGTGACCTCTAGATGGGAGCTATCGATTTTCTTCAATTTCCGTCAAAAAATGTTGCTGGGGCCAACGTTCTTAGAACTTAGTTTAGTCAAACCACAATATTTCCCTTTGGCACACCCTACAGGGCACATTTATGATTTGATTGCTTTGAAACCTGGTATGCTTATTTAGGGCACCTCTAGATGGGAGCTATCGATTTTCTTCAATTTCCGGCAAAAAATGTTGCCACGGCCAACGTTCGTAGAACTTAGTTTAGTCAGACCTCAATATTTCCCTTTGGCACACTCTACAGGGCACATTTGTGATCAGATTGCTTTGAAACCTGGTATGCTTGTTTGGGGAGACCTCTAGATGGGTGCTATCGATTTTCTTCAATTTCTGTAAAAAAATGTTGCCGCGGCCAATGTTCTTAGAACTTAGTTTAGTGAGAAGACTCAATATTTCCCTTTGGCACACCCTACAGGGTACATTTATGATCAGATTGCTTTGAAACCTGGCATGCTTGTTTGGGGTGCCCTCTAGATGGGAGCTATTGATTTTCTTAAATTTCCATCAAAAAATGTTGCCGCGGCCAACCTTCTTAGAACTTAGTTTAGTCAACCCACAATATTTCCCTTTGGCACACCCTACAGGGCACATTTATGATTTGATTGCTTTGAAACCTGGTATGCTTATTTAGGGTGACCTCTAGATGGGAGCTATCGATTTTCTTCAATTTCTGGCAAAAAATGTTGCCACGGCCAACGTTTTTAGAACTCAGTTTAGTCAGACCACAATATTTCCCTTTGGCACACCCTACAGGTCACATTTATGATTTGATTGCTTTGAAACCTGGTATGCTTGTTTGGGGAGACCTCTAGATGGGAGCTATCGATTTTCTTCAATTTCCGTCAAAAAATGTTGCCGCGGCCAACGTTCTTAGAACTTAGTTTAGTCAGAAGATTCAATATTTCCCTTTGGCACACCCTACAGGGCACATTTATGATTAGATTGCTTTGAAACCTGGTATGCTTATTTACGGTGACCTCTAGATGGGAGCTATCGATTTTCTTCCATTTCCGTCAAAAAATGTTGCCACAGCCAACGTTCTTAGAATTTAGTCTAGTCAGACCACAATATTTCCCTTTTATACACCCTACAGGGCACATTTATGATCGGATTGCTTTGAAACCTGGCATGCTTGTTTGGGGAGGCCTCTAGATGGGAGCTATCGATTTTTTTCGCTTTCTGTCAAAAAATGTTGCCACTGGCAAAAAAAATGACATTGGTACCGATGATCTTCAATTTTGCCATTTCATTTATAACTTACCAAGTTCAAGTTTGTCAAGTTGAGCTACAGTGTCATTGACACTTTCATTTTTTATTTGACAGATCTCGGTGAGCTCTGTCAAACAAGATATACATGTAATAGAATAAATGCTCAGTTAATCTCTAGAATGCAGGAAAATGAACAAAACCCTGTTAATTGAGTACTCCTGTCAGCTGAATAATTTTCTCAGGCAAAGTTGCTATTCCATTAACAGGGTTCCACTGGTATTGCAGGGATGCACATATTGAGTATTTAAGATAACCTCACAAAGGTTATGCAAAGAAATCTCCATAACTCTTTTTAGACAAGATAACCCTCATCCCACTGCAAACTATTTTGTCAGTGTTTTTTTTTATAGCTGGCTGAGTGCTGAATTATTGGTGATCTTTTCTTTTACTTCCTACATTTTATGGGAGAGTGGCATTCCTAATATAACAAAGTTAATTTCAGCAAATGTACAAAAATGTACTCTCAGGAAGCCCTGCACAGCAGGGTAGTATCTCTAAATTTACACTATATGTAACAGTCTGTAAACCTCAGTCCAAATCAGGCTCTCAGTTCTAAACAGAAAGAGGTACCCAGAGGATAAATTGGTCCACTGTCAAGCCTGGACCACACAGTCTGGATATAAGCAGACTGCCATCTGCAAAATGAGATTCCCAGAGGGTGAATTTGGTGATGCTACCCTGCATAGCAGGATAGCATCATGACATTTACCCTCTGAACCTCAATCTTAATCAAGGTCTCAAGCACAAACAGAAGGAGGTACCCAGAGGATAAATTGGTCCACTGTATGGGATAGCATCAGCATATTCACCCTCAGGGTTGTCATTCTGCAAATGACAGATTGCTTATTTCAAGCCTTGCCCATTGTATGGGATAGCATCAGCAAATTCACCCTAAGGGGACCTCATTCTGCAAATGACAGATTGCTTATTTCCCGCCTTGCCCCACTGTATGGGATAGCATCAGCAAATTCACCCTAAGGGGACCTCATTCTGCAAATGACAGATTGCTTATGACAGATTGCTTATTTCCAGGCTTGAATGTATCCCCAAACGACAAGTGTACATGTATGAGAATAATTAACTAAATTTGATAGGTTAACAAATCATTGTTCTCAGAGGTCCTATACCAAATGTCAAGGACCTAGATATCCAGGTATCCTACATCCAAATGCTGTGCAATACATAGATCCTTATTCATTGAATACATGTACCTACTTTAAATTTGTCACTTTTACGCTTTATGTAACAAATTAGCCACATCCGTCTGTGTAATGTACAAATTAACCCTTTACCCAACGTAATGGCAGGGACCAACCTGGGCATGCGCCAGTGCGTATTTGGTTCTGAAACATCAGGACCTGGCTCTTAAATCTCAGAAATAGGCTTCTCAGTTGGCGCGTAACTTCTCAGATCATATTTTGATATTCTTTCGAGAGAGACACTCTTACATGTATTATATATATGATTATCATTTATCATTGTTGTAGAGTGCTTAAGTTAATACTTCAAGTCTTAATTACCAAGCATTAATCTTCACTGTGGTTTCTGATCAAGTCTTGGCTGCCTAAATAGGCAGCCAAGACTTGATCAGAAACCACAGTGAAGATTAATGTTTGCTATAGTGTACTAAATGAAAATGTTGAGAGCTATTATATACTTGCAGTGTGTGTTACAAACAGCAGTGTGACTCCGTAAATTGAAATCTGCCGCATGAATTGAAAAAATAGGCTCCGAGGCTAGAGCGTATTTTAAATAGTCCTGATCGGTCCCTGGTAATGGCCAACACCGGCCAGCGCTATTCTAAAAAATCTCAAATTCATTTTCATTATTTTTTCATTTTTTGTCTCAAAAACATAGGTTATAACCCCTCGTTGGAACGAGCTCGTCCCAATGAGGGGTCATTTCCAATGTTTTTGAGACACAAAATGAAAAAAATAAGTAATTCAAGAATTGTTTTTGCAAGTGTCGTCTGTTTTTCATTTTAGGTAAAGGGTTAAGCAGTTGAAAAAACAATATTTCAACCGAACCATATCATGTGACCCCTCATTGGAACAAGCTTGATGCCTGTGTATTGGGCCTTGCAGTTTGAGCAACACAAATACTGATCATGTAACAAACAATGTCACAACAGATTTTAACCATTGGTTGTAATCTTAATTATAAGTTCTATGATGTTCACTGAATTAAGTTAAAAAGGTAATGTCTTGGTCCTGTGGAAGAACTTGAATAACAGGAGCACGTGCTGGACTGGGGTTGGCACTACTAAGGGTTACCCGGGGAAAATGGGAAGCTCATATAATGTCCCATGGCGCTCATGTCGCATAACAGATGAGTCCTTATTTTCAACTTGTGCTGCAAAACAATTTTTCTTTTATTTCATTGGGAAGCCATTCCGATTCACAAAAAACATGGTTTGCCACGTTTTCCTGAGCTCAAACTTGGGGCTCCCTGCTATTACATGTTTCAGAAAACCTGTTTTATTCCTTTCTGAGGATGGCTGAGTTGTGTGTAAACAACTACACATTCGGAGCTCTCCTCATGATAGTTAAAGGCCATAGTGCTTCTTCATTTCTACTGTGTGTCAGACACCTGCAGTTAAAACTAGAAGTCCTGTCACGAATAGTGCGCTTATCTAGGCTTAATTGCGCGTTTGAATTGCGCGCAATTGCCATATCGAATGGCATCCAAAGCACAGCAGGTTCTCCTGGTTACTCATAGCAAACACATGCAATGTTTCTGCCAATGGACCTCCGGGTTACCCGGAGATCCATTGGCTGAAACATTGCTTGTGCACAGGCCATATGTACAGAATTTGATAGCTTTACTTGGGCCATAACGCGCACAGTAACGTGCATATCAACGTGCTATTTGTGTGCATTTCATGACAGGACTTCTAGTTTTAACTGTACATTGTCCTGGTAGGTCTGACTGATGGGTCTTGTGCCACAAACTTTCAATGATTACACTGAGCATATAGAGTTGGGGTTAGGCATTGGTAGTATGGAATGATGCGAGTCTGCATCAGTCATCCATCTTTTTAGCTTAACTTGACAAAGTCAAGATAAGCTATTGCCATCACGCTTGTGGAAGTCTGTTAGTCTGCGAGTCTGTTCACATTTTTCTTCAGAACAGGCTACACCCAGTAGTTCTTGTCTGATCATCATGAAATTTCATATGCAGGTTTGGGGTCATGTCAAGATGAGAACGTCCCCTTGTGGTCATGGTCGGTCATCCGTGATGGCTGTCGAAGCCCAAAACCCAAAAACCTTTAGCACAGCCTGCAGGTTGTATTTATGAAGGGATTTCACTGTAACTTGGTAGGCTGCCTCTGTATAATATCTAAATCAGAACGTCCCCTTTTGGTCATGATCTGTCAACCGTGATGGCTGCCCAAGCCCGAAACCCAAAAACTTTTAGCACAGTCTACAGGTCATATTTAATATGGAGGGATTTCATTGTAACTTGGTAGGATGACTCCGGATGATATCTAGATGAGAACTTCCCCATTTGGTCACGATCTGTCAACCATGACAAATGCCCGAGCCCAAAACCCGAAAACCTTTAGCACAGTCTACAGGTCATATTTATGGAGGGATTTCATTGTAACTTGGTAGGTTGACTTCATATAATGTCTAGTTGAGAACATCCCCTTTTGGTCACGATTGGTCAACTATGATGGTTACAGGGGCCCGAAAACCTTTAGCACAGTCTACAGATCATATTTATGAAGGGATTTCATTGTAACTTGGTAGGATGACTCCATATAATGTCTAAATGAGAACATCCCCTTTTGGTCGCGATCGTTCAGCCGTGATGGCTGCCCAAGCCCAAAACCCCAAAACCTTTAGCATAGTCTATAGGTCGTATTTGTGGAGGGATTTCATTGTAACTTGGTAGGTTGACACTATATAATGTCTAGATGATAACATCCCTTTTGGTCGTGATTGGTCAGCTGTGATGGATACAGGGGCCCGAAGCCCGAAAACCTTTAGCACATTCTACAGGTCATATTTATGAAGGGATTTCATTGTAACTTGGTAGGATTACTCCAGATAATGCCCAGATGAGAATGTCCCCTTTTGGTCGCGATCATTCAACCATAATGGCTACCCAAGCCCAAAACCTGAAAAAATTTAGCAGAGACTACAGGTCGTATCTGTGAAGGGATTTCGTTGTAACTTGGTAGGATGACTTGGTATGATGTCTGGATGAGGACGTCCCCTTTTGGTTGCAATCGGTCAACCGTGATGGCAACACAGGTCCAAAGCCCGAAAACCTATAGCACAGTCTACAGGCTATATTTATGAAGGGATCTCATTGAAACTTGATAGGATGACTCGTTTTGGAATAATTTCACTGCAACTTCGTAACTTTCATTGACATACATTAACTCTGAGGGCCACATATATTAACTGTGAGGGCCACATTAACCCACCCCTAAATTCTTTAGTACAGTGTACACCTCATATTTTTATTGAAAACATAGCATACAAGGAACAGAAATTAACATATTCCCAATTATCACAATTCTTGTCTTATTTCATAATCCTTTCATAAACTTTGAACATTATCCTTTTCATCAAACACAACACACAGACAAGTTAAGCTACAGTGTCATTGACACTTTCATTTTCTCTTGCTCTCTTCTCTTTTTTGTCTACTTTGACTTACAAATTCTATAATTTGGTTCCAACTAATGTCCAGCTGTTCATAAATAAAGTATTAAAGATGATGATCATTTTTAGCTTAACTTGACAAAGTCAAGATAAGCTATTGCCATCACATGTGCGGAAGTCTGTGAGTCTGTTCACATTTTCCTTTAGCACAGGCTACACCCCGTAGTTCTTATCCAATCGTCACAAAATTTTATATGCAAGATTGAGGTCATGTCTAGATGAGAATGTCCCCTTTTGGTTGCCATTGGTCAACCGTGGTGGCTGCCCGAGTCCAAAACCCGAAAACCATTAGCACAGTCTACAGGTCGTATTTATGAAGGAATTTCAGTGTAACTTGGTAGGATGCCTCTGTATAATATCTAGATGAGAACATCCCCTTTTGGTCATGATCTGTCAACCGTGATGGCTGCTCAAGCCCGAAACCCGAAAATTTTTAGCACAGTCTACAGGTCATATTTAATATGGAGGGATTTCATTGTAACTTGGTAGGATGATTCCAGATCATGTCTAGATGAGAACTTCCCCATTTGGTCGCGATTTGTCAGCCGTGACAACTGCCCAAGCCCAAAACCCCCAAACCCTAAGCACAGTCTACAGGTCATATTTATGGAAGGGTTTCATTGTAACCTGGTAGGTTGACTCCATATAATGTCTAGATGAGAACATCCCCTTTTGGTCGTGATTGGTCAGCTGTGACGGCTACAGGGGCCAGAAGCCCAAAAACCTTTAGCACAGTCTATAGGTCATATTTATGAAGGGATTTCATTGTAACTTGGTAGGATGACTCCAGATAATGTCTAGATGAGAACGTCCCCTTTTGGTTGCCATTGGTCAACCGTGGTGGCTGCCCGAGTCCAAAACCCGAAAACCATTAGCACAGTCTACAGGTCGTATTTATGAAGGAATTTCAATGTCACTTGGTAGGATGCCTCAGTATAATATCTAGATGAGAACATCCCCTTTTGGTCATGATCTGTCAACCGTGACGGCTGCCCAAGCCCGAAACCCCAAAACTTTTAGCACAGTCTACAGGTCATATTTAATATGGAGGGATTTCATTGTAACTTGGTAGGATGACTCCGGATGATGTCTAGATGAGAACTTCCCCATTTGGTCGCGATCTGTCAACCGTGACGACTGCCCAAGCCCAAAACCCTAAGCACAGTCTACAGGTCATATTTATGGAGGGATTTCATTGTAACGGGGTAGGTTGACTCCATATAGTCTCTAGATGAGAACATCCCCTTTTGGTTGCGATTGGTCAGCTGTGACGGCAACAGGGGCCAGAAGCCCCAAAACCTTTAGCACAGTCTATAGGTCATATTTATGAAGGGATTTCATTGTAACTTGGTAGGATGACTCCAGATAATGTCTAGATGAAAATGTCCCCTTTTGGTTGCGATCATTCAACCATGACGGCTGCCCGAGCCCAAAACCTGAAAAACTTTAGCCCAGGCTACAGGTCATATTTATGAAGGAATTTCATTGTAACTTGGTAGTATAATGTCTAGATGAGGACATCCCCTTTTGATTGCGATC